>CM033470.1:95810371-96300806 GCA_019447015.1 Hymenochirus boettgeri | reverse complement strand
AACCCAGAAAATACCAACATTCCTACTAGCACCAGAATTACCAACATGCCATTACTAGCACCCAGGAATATACCCAACATTCCATTACTAGCACCCAGAATATACCCAACAGCCATTACTAGCACCAGAATATACCCAACATTCCATTACTGGCACCCAGAATATACCCACCATTCCATTACTAGAACATAGATATACCCAAAACCCCCATACTAGCAACCAGAATATACCCAAAATTCCATTACTAGCACCCAGAAAATACCAAAATCCATTACTAGCAACAGAAATATACCCAACATTCCATACTAGCACCCAAATAACCCAAACTTCCCTACTAGCACCCAGATATATACCCAACATTCCATTACTAGCACCCAGAATATACCCAACATTCCATTACTAGCACCCAGAATATACCAAAACCTCATTATATCAACCAGAATATAACCACCATTCCATTAAGCCCCAGAATATACCCAAAACCCCATTACTAGCACCCAGAATAGACCCAACATTCCATTACTAGCACCCAGAATATTCCCAACATCCATACTAGCACCCAGAATATACCAAAACCTCATTACTATCAACCAGAATATACCCACCATTCCAATATAGTACCCAGAATATACCCCAAACCCCCTACTGCAACCAGAATAGACCCAACATTCCATTACTAGCACCAGAATATACCAACATTCCATTACTAGCACCCAGATTATACCCAACACTCCATTACTAGCACCAGAATATACCCACCATTCCATTACTAGCACCCAGAATATACCAAAACCTATTACTATCAACCAGAATATACCCACCATTCCATTACTAGCACCCAGAATATACCCAAAACCCCATTACTAGCACCCAGAATAGCCCACATTCCATTACTAGCACCCAGAATAGACCCAACTTTCCATTACTAGCACCCAGAATATTCCAACATTCCATTACTAGCACCCAGAATATACCAAAACCTCATTACTATCAACCAGAATATACCCACCATTCCATTACTAGCACCCAGAATATACCCAAAACCCCATTACTAGCACCCAGAATAGACCCAAAATCCATTACTAGCACCAGAATATACCCACCATTCCTTACTAGCACCCAGAATATACCCACAAACCCCATTACTAGCAACCAGAATAGACCCACCATTCCATTACTAGCAACAAGAATATTACACCAACACTCCATTACTAGCACCCAAAATAACCCTCTCCAAGATGCATTTCATTAAGATCTTTTGGGGCAGGTTTTCACTGAACTTCATTTTAAACCTTTAGAAAGATGGCCCAACCAATCGCTGTCAATATATTATAATGTTGTGAAATACAGTTCATTATGGTTATTTTATGACTATGTCATTATTTTGTTACCACGTTGTAAAATAATAGTATTTTTTAGATGCATGAATGCACTATGAATTACATGCGTGGTGTTGGTATTTATGACACAGCTGTATATAATTTATACAGTATACAATCCTTTGAGTGTTCAGCACCTACCACTTTGCAGAGAGATTCTCTTTGATCCCCGAGGATGCTCATTTTATTGTTATGGGGTTACGCATGTCTTTATGGAAGATGGATGATAAATAAGATATGCGTACTGTGTGGATGGGTATCAATGGTAGTTATTTTAACTGTGGTTTTAACATTTTACGGATTTACACTTTTTTTCCCCCTAGGCCAGCTTGACTCCTATCTAGTTTCCCATGAGCCGCATGTTTTCACTCAGGTAGCATTTTCTTAGCGTTTTCCAGGCGTTTTTTGTGATGCAGTCATTATTGACAGTATAGTGATTTTGAAAAAATGCTATATGCTATAACACTGAGGTACAGGGCAGGTCCATTCACTGGTTTCCTTCTCCCTACATTAGGTGACAGTGTAACCAGATGGAAAATTATTTACTATCAGTGAGATACAAGGCAGGTCTATTCACTGGTTTCCCCTCCTACATGACGTGACAGTGTAACCAGTTGGAAAATGAGTTACTATCAGTGAGATACAAGGCAGGTCTATTCACTGGTTTCCTTCTCCCTGCATTAGGTGACAGTTGTAACCAGTTAGAAGATTAGTTACTATCAGTGAGATACAAGGCAGGTCCATTCAATGGTTTCCTTTTCCCTACATTAGGTGAGAGTGTACCAGTTGGAAGATTAGTTACTATCAGTGAGATACAAGGCGGTCTATTCACTGCTTTCCTTTCCCTACATTAGGTGACAGTGTAACCAGTTTAAAGATAAGTTCATCATAGTACAAGGCAGGTCTATCACTTTCCTTTCCCTACATATAGGTGACAGGTGTAACCAGTTGAAAGATATAGTTACTATCAGTGAGGTACCAAGGCAGGTCTATTCACTGCTTTTTTCTCCTACATTATGTGGTGACTAGGTGTAACCAGTTGGAAGATTAGTTACTATCGGGAGTGAGATACAGGCAGGTCTATTCCTGGTTTCTTCCCTACATTAGGAGGGTGACAGTGTGTAACCAGTTGGAAGAGTAGTTACTACAGTGAGATCAGACAAGGCAGGTTCTTCACTGCTTTCCTTCTCCCTACATTAGGTGACAGTGTAACCAGTTGAAGATTAGTTACTATCAGTGAGATACAAGGCAGGCTATTCATGCTTTTTTTCTCCCTACATTATTTGGTGGCAGTGTAACCAGTTGGAAGATTAGTTACTTTTGTTCTTTTTCGATCCCTTGGTAGGTTCAGCCTTTACAGTTGTTACATTTTACCCCTCGCTTATTGTTGGCTGGCTTCCCTGATTTAGGAGATACATTAAGAGCGATACTTGTTTATCTGCAGTAAGCAATTTAGGTTTTATTAAAAAAAACAAAAACTGAGGGCTTTAGCCATGCCTTTTGTGCCTTTAAAGATTGTTAAACCGATAATTAATTTCCATTGGTTATTGAACTGGATTGAACTAGATGAGCGCAGTAAATTAACGATATCAATTGAAATCTACGATAAGGAGATTGTAGATTTACGATCCACATAGAATACTATTGCATAGTTTATACTGCATAGTAGTCTACGACGACGAACATTCATATTTAACTGCAGCCTTAAATGTATGGCCACGGCCACGGCCAACTTTAATTGCGATACCACACGTTTTTTAAATATAGCCCCAGGGAACAAGTTCAGTTTTGCTAGATTTATTTAGACAGTAGTGAAAATGTTTTAATATTTAATATATTTACTAGCTATACTGCTAATCATTTCATCTCTGCATATATCAGTTATACATATTTACAACAGTAAATATTCCTCACAGATAGCAGAACATCCAATAAAAGGATGATATGATTGTTTGCCATTGTTTCTTAGGAGAATTCCTAAGCAGCATGGCACCTCCCATGTTAATAAATCTGAAGTTTCAATAATAAAAGAAATAAAAAATCAATTCTGTTTTTACATTTAAGGGTCACTATAGCAAAAAAGAGTAGAATAGTACGGAAGGTAGGAAGACCATATTCCTAACTACCAATATTTTTCTGTGCGGAATGACACCCTTAAATGAACTAGTCTACCCACAACCAAAAATCTATACCTAATCACTACCACCAAATCCCAATACCGCTGTTTGTGAGCTTGCCACAGGCTCAGAGAAGGCAGCTAGGGAAGCAGCAGTCAGTCAAACGCATAAGCCAAGGGCTGAACCATAAAAAAAAGAGAAGGGGGCAGTGAGCATCAGACGAAGATCGCCTTCTATGACATTTGCAGTTTTTGAGTTGGGAAAGGGTGACTAGGTCAGAGTCCAGGAATCCAGGAAATCCCAGTGGGCACAGTCCATTTACTAATCAAAAAGAGGAAATGGTTAAATTTTATACAGAGGAAATTCAGATTAAAGGGGAACTGTGGTCTTCATTTTGTATGTGCCTTACGGAGGCAGCCATTGATCACCTGATCATATGACGCTGCCTTGGTTTAGGGTTGGAGCATGCTCAATGTTGTCTTTTCTGCTGGGAAATTCTAATTAAAATAACAAGAAATGCAAAATCAAATTATAATTCCCCAGAAGTCTCTTTTCCCTTATTTGCATAATGAGCAAGGGAGTTGTGGGGAAAACTCTCCCTAACTCGCTTCACTCCTTGTAAATCTTATTTTCAAAGCCCAGAATGAATAAAAGTATCTGCTACACTTAATACTAAATATATATAAATATATATTATATATATAGGCAGTGGTATGCAATATATTTGATTGATTTTATATATATATATATATATATATAAAAAAGGAATTTGACCAGAAAAAAAAGAAAATCAGTTTTCTAGTTCATTAATTAAAAAATGTAAGATATAAAGATTTTTTGATAGGGCCTGCTCTAAAATAACATAACATAAGAGAATATCCAGCAGTAGTGTGTTAATACTTATTACCAAAGAAAGAGGATCTAAGGCTCACCAGAGCTGAAGGGAGCTCGTTGAGCCTACCCAGCCAGGATAATACTAGACCAACAGTCAAACTGTTGTAGCCTTTATGCCTAAATAAAAGACTACAACTTATCAGTATAGCTGCTAAGCGAAACTAAGATCTCTTGCATTTTATAGTGTCTCCCAAACACACCTTTAAAATCTGATTGGTCTGATTTAAATCTTGAATCTGATTGAATATTGGGTATTGGACCAATCCTATACCCCAACCTAAATCTGATTGGTCCAATACCCTCGATACAATCAGATTCAAGATTTTAAATTAGACCAATCAGATTTTAAAGGTGTGTATGGGAGACACTATAAAATGCAAGAGATCTGAATTGCAGCCTAGTGTTGGATTAGCTGCTGTACTGATAAGAGTTGTAGTTAGAACAAGATAGTTGTTAGACTAGTATACACCTGGCTGGGTAGACTCATGAGCTACCTTCAGCCCTGGTTAGCCTAAGGTCCTTTGTATTTGGTGACAAATATTAAAACAGCACTACTGCTGTTTAGTTCTCTATTTGTATATTAGAGAAGGACTAAAAAATATAGTTTCTTATCATTTTTTAATTATTGGGCCAGAAATGATTTTTTTTCTTGACAAATATCTTCTAAAAAGTTCAATATATACAGGCATATTTTATAAAGCCATCAAATATAGTGCATACACTGTCTTTATTAGGTTTGGTATTCATGTGTAAACATATAGCTTTTATTCATTCTGGGCTTTGAAAAATAAGATTTACAAGGAGTCAAGCGAGTTAGGGGAGAGTTTTCCCCACAATCCCTTGCTCATTATGCAAATAAAGGTAAAGAGGATTCTGGGGAATTATAATTTAATTTTGCATTTCTGGTATGTAATAGAATTAGCAACTCAGCAGTCACAAGAGCAAGCAGAGTAAAGGCGGCGGCCAGATGATCAGGGTGATCAATGGCTGCCTCCATAAGGCACATACAAAATGGAAGACCACAGTTCCCCTTTAAGAAATACCAAGTTAATAAACATAAGTCGTGAGACACCCTGGCAGTTGTAGAAAATGTTATTTTACTATATCACAATACAGAACATATTTTTTATCAGGATCGAAATGTGCGGAACATTGTTATTGGGTGTTCTTTAAGGCGTGGATGAGACATCCTGGTGGGCTCATTTTAAAAATATTTCCTGGTGGGCCCCACTACGCTAGTATACAATTTGGTGGAGGAGTGGACTTTCCCTTTCAGGCAAGCAGCTCTACTTCTCTGCTGACTGGTCAGTTGACTTTGGTCACGAAAGGGTTTGGGGTAAGAATATGGTCCCCTACCTCCTGTACTATCCCACTTCAAGGGGGGGGAAACATTGTACACTTAAATTGCCCTGTAGGGTAAACAAAACAGAAGCTGGGTTTGTAAAAATAATATTAATATAATTAGGGTTTGGCAGGTGGGAGTCCTCAAAGAAGCACCACAAAAAGCAGACTTTGCAGACAAAAACTGGCACCGGTCAAGGGAATTCCTGACTCCTAGTTTTTCTGGACAAGGTCAGCAATCTTCTCTACATTCAGCTCTGTTAGCAATCTTTAATAACTGGAAGGCAGAGAGAAAAAGACACTGTATAATAAGAATTAACAAACAATATATAAAAGGATTATCTATTAAATGAGCAATAGGGGGGGGAGGGATAAATGCACCAGTGGCGAATTACAGTTTTTAAATGGATCTCTCTCTACGGATGTGTACTCATTATTGGTATAAGACAGAAATATTGGAGTCCCCCTAGTGGAAGGTACTACATTCTAAATGAAGACAACAATGAACTGTAGTGAAATGTAATATTAATGATAATTCTTTATGCATATAAAATCACTGTGGGGACATGTTTATTTGCCAAGTTGTTTGGTTTCATTGTGTTTTGTCTTCTCTGTCTCTGTTAAGAAGATTTTAAGAACCAGCACTTTTGGGCTGGATTGTTTACTGGAAACAAACAAGGTGATGTGCAATCGGCTCCCCAGGGCAATTCACAGTGGTGATGTGTGTGATGTGTATATACATATACAGGGCTATGTACTGAGGACGTTATTGTTGTGTTTGTCTAAAGTCAGTTAACCAATGGTACCAAGTATTAACGTGACTTAAAGGACGTATCTCTAATGCCAGCAGATACGTGTGTTAAAGATCTCAAAAGGCAAACTCCAGTCACAATGCACTGAGAGTCATTATCAGCTCAGTGCATTGCTTAAAGGGTAAGGGATAGGGAGTGATAGCGACTCTCATATTATACTATTACTCATATTATACTATTATTCATAGTAATAATTTTTCTCATAATTTTTTAGTAATTGAGGTTGAATAAAGACCAAATCCATCAGTCTCAACAACTTAAATGCATTGTGAGGCAGAAAATAACCATTGTGGAATTTAATGCCAGCCATTTGCCACTTACAGAGCATTGCTAAAGATGGCTGTGGGGTTAACTTTCATATAACACCATCAGTTAGCGTGACTTAAACACATGCCAGCATTGCTGCCTCTGTGCATCGCCCTGATAATATTTAGCCAGGGCAATGAAAGGATACACTTTAATGTTCAAAGGCTTACCTTGTTGATTATTTAGGATGGAAGAGGTGCTTAGTCAGCAGAAAAGACTGTACCGATAATGTTGCCCAAGGCAACCCAAGAGACTTCATTTTGTATGTAGGACCTTCTGTTATGTGTGTGCATTGATTGGATATTCTGCATCAACTTCAATGCTTCCAGAAAAAACAATGTAACAACGTAAACAGGCAGGTGCCATGAATGGATGCTTAAAGATGGCACAGTTCTGGTTGATCCATATTTCTATGGTGCAGATAGTTCTGTGTGGAACTTCTCCTGCCTATCACTGAGCAGTAAAAGGCCATGTGGCCGACTCCCTGATAACACAGCACATAATCTCTTACTGTTCAGAAAATCAAGAGCCGCATCTTCTTTGCCCTTTGTATATCTCTCTCCGTTAGCCCGTACTTGACAATTAAATGAATTCATTGTTGACTGACTGGTAAATATTTTATTGGCCAATATGGCACAGTATGCTTCCATACCAAAAGGGGTGAGTGGATTATTAAAAATACATGGATGATTGTTCATAAAATATTGTTCTCTAAGGTGTGTTACAACAAAGGCAAGCAATATGGTCACCCATTCCCAATCATATTATTACAAGATAATTAATGGTCAATGTACAGCATTGATTCTTGTGGCATACTTGGCAATGCAAATTTCTGCCATGGCATACATGTGTCCTTAAAGGGCAACTGTAACACTACAATCTCACCACTCACCACTTCTCCCCCATTAAAGTACCTGAACCTAAGGTCCTCACCCCTGGGTTTGCAATAGTTTGGAGAGCATTCTTATTAGGTCCAGTTCCCCTGGTTTCTAGAAAGTCTGGGGCCTGAGCTTTGGAAAGACACCCTCAGCAAGAAACAGCTTTCTATTGGCCAAGTCAGGAATCAGAAAGGGGGGTGGTAGGACAGACAGGCTGTAGTTATTGCAATTTTAGGCACGTATAGCTTCCAATCTATTGCAAACATAGGGGTGAGAAGTGGACATAGCAGTTCAGTTCCGCACCCTGGATACCTTAATGGCTAAGAGGTAGGATTTTAAGGTTTAGTTGTCCTTAATTCTTAAATTTACTGTAATTAAATTAACAAGTTATATGGTAAGAGTGTTGAATATAATAAATTAAGTGCCACATTCCTTTTATTCATTATATTCATAATGTAAAAACTATTTTTAGAAAACCCAAAAGGAAAGTCTGGCTGGTAAAATGCATAATTAGTACCAAGATTTTGTACCACATCTGGTTCTCTCCCATCAATGTGCCGAATTACTGTCTGAGACAGACACAATATGGGTGTTTTTATGTTAAGGAGATTAATTGTAAATGTATTTATATCAAAGGAATAGAGGTAAGAGGATGGAGTTCAGAAAATTCCAAGGGAATTGTAATGTATGTCCTGTCACGGGTACGGGTAAGGTTTGTGTTCTGCTAGAGAGATCCAAGTGGATGTATGTTTCTAATCTGTAGTACAAACATATAAACCCATAATTTATACAGTACACACACATACGTAGGGGAACCCACGGATATTTCAATGTCTAGTGGCCAGGTTTGTATAATATCCAAGGGAAGGTTTCTTGACTGGGATCATGGTGTCTAGGGTTAAGAACACACACATATAACAAATGACATATTTACTTCAGTAGAATTAAAAATGGTGGCTGTAGCTTTGGGAGTTGTAGTTTAACACCACACTGGAAAGGCAGAGATGTCCACTCATTGTTCTACATTTATTATTTACAGTTGTTCACCTTCAATCTCCATCCAGTTGTAAACATTCCCGTCTCATGTGGTTTGTGTGGGAAGTGAAACAACACAACTTCCACTATATCAAGATAAACAAGCATTAGTTCTATCAAAGGATTCTCCCCCAGAATGCAATGTATGGTGTACATCCACAGAACGCCACCACTGACAAAGGCTGCGCCCCTGGTAGATGTATTTCTGGGACACAAATGCCTAACACTATTTTAATGCAGCAAAGAAAATTCCCCCCCACTGTAACATGATTGGAAATCCAGCGGTATCTTGTGAACCACATTAAAGCAATGTAGCTATTCCGCTCCTTATAAACACTGCAGAAAAGGAACGTAACGTGATGAAAAATCATCCTGCTGTGTTTATCTATGTCAGGAATTCTCAAACGGTGTTCCTCGGATGTTATAACTACAACTCCCAGCATTCATTGGCTTCACTTGGGGAATGCTGGGAGTTATAGTTTTCGCATCTGGATGCACGCGGTTTGAGAATTCCTGATATGGTACCATGCCAGGATTAAGTATCAGAAACTGTTTTTACCTTAGCTGGAGGGTTTTTGTATTATTCAAATTTTTCTGTGTCACCTGAGTTTGTTGTTGTTGCTGTATTTATATTCACAGCTTGGTGGGAAAAATATGGATAAAGAATAAAGTTTTCACCACAAAGAAAAACCAGTGCACATAGCGTTTCATTTATATGCCCTTGGGTTCTCAGCACAGGTGCCAGTCGAGATTTCACTGCTTCATAAAATGTACAGCAGCTTTTATAATGATTAAGCAAACACATATTCCATTACTTTGAATTCCCTTTTAATGAATTGATTCCATCCATTGTTATTGTTGTTAAAGGGATCCTGTAAAAAAGTCCCAATGAGAATTCTGATGCATTTTAAAATGTAGAGTAACACTTCCCCAGAGAATGGGTTTTTTTTTGTTTACAAAACACAAAATCTGTTGTATTATATCCTAATATGATTTAATGTGATAAAAACATTCAATTGTTGACATTAAAGTGTGTATAGAAAATGTTGTGTTCTCAGCTAGAGAAAGTAAGTTTACTCTAGTTCTCCCCCTGCTTGTCAGATATAAAATGCACACAGCAGGAAGTACAGTGTGCAAAGGAATTAGATCCCTCTTCTTGCTTGTAAACAATGCAGTAATGTGGAATCTATTACTTATGAAAACAGCTGCAATAAATGCCATGTGTTTGGAAAATCCTTAACACAATTAAAGGATAAGCAAATCTAACCTAAAACCACTGCATCCACGTGTGCAAAACAAAATACCCAGCCAGGATCACTACTCAGCCAACAGGTGGTCAATGATTGTGCATAAACATACCAAGAAACTAAATTTAAACAGTAATAAAAAAAGGATATGTAGTCGGTCTGCGTTGTTTTTTTTCTTAACAGTGGAAGGCCTCAACTTGCTATAGCAATTTATATATTCCTTAAAGGTCAAGCTATGTGACTTTATGAATAGAAAAAAGCTTTTAATAAGCCCTTGTCACCTACACAATCAAGCAAATCAGATTTAGCTCCTTTCCCTCTCTACTAATGGAACCAATAACATAACTAAAGCAAACCATTGTTACCTAGGAGTCTCCTTGCAATAGTGAGGTTTATTGAAGAATAAATAATATTTATTACCAAATGCACTGACACCTCTGAACAGATGGTTTCTTGCCCTTTGATTGCACTTTCGTTCTTCCTTAATCCGTCAATATCCAGGCTCTGTACCTTGTCCCAGCACGCCCCTCCTTACGATCTCACCCTCTGCGTTGAGAACCTTGTAACTTCCCCACCCAAAGAGAAACATACGTCCTGACCCACTCCAATAATATATAAAAATTAGAATCCTACGCCCTACATCCCTTTGTCAACAGGGTTGCACAATTCAGCCTGTTGTGAAATAATTATATGAACAAAAAAATTCCAGAGGAGAGGAGTCAGGAGCATTGGTTTCAAGAAGAAAATCTGGCCAGGAAGTTTTCTGGGATACATTTGCACTTATAAAAACCATGTGTGCAAAAGCTGTGGCCAAGGGACAGAACGATGTTTCTGCCATCTGGCTCAGAGCCTCTCACTCCACCTCTCCCTTTCTCTCTCTCTCATTCTTCACTGCATCTGAGGGTCCCATTGATGAAGGGCAGGAAGCTTTACAGTTAACACTAGTGCATCCCCAGTGTTTGTGTTATGGTTCACAAAGGGGTTATGTATGATTTTTCCTCTGTAATATATCACTGTCAGGGACATTGGAGCGAGCTTTAATCCCCTTTCCTCTAAAATCCAGGCAGCAGGAAATTTAAAAGGGTAGTAAGACTAAAACAAGAATATGTATAAATACAGGTGTGGTAACAATAATGGTGCTCCCAGAAATACGTGTCTAAGGCCGGATGTTCTGCCTGCCTCAGGAGCAATTTAATCTAATTGTGATACTGTTGAATACCTTACAGATTGTATAGGGGTTTATACTTTATAGGAAAGCCATGTGTTCTACCTTCTCCAATGCGCCCCGAGGTGTAATGACTGAGGTTATATTAAGTTCATGAAGCATCTTGAGTCAATTTAGCACTATTATAGGCAACTGGTGTGTAGGAAGTGGAAGCATAATAAGAAGTTCACTATAGATTGTGCCTGATCACAATGCCTTTAAGGTATATCATTAGTCAACCTTTAGAGATCAGTCATTTTCTGTATAAATACCTTTAATTATTCTGGGTAATGGATTGCATTAATTTAGTGCAAAAAATCACTGCCTTTTTTGTAATTGTGGGTAACATTGCACCAAAGAATCTTGCACAACATTCTGTTACAGAGTGAAATCCAAAACACCTTGGTTCATCTGTGACACGAGCTCTAGTTCTACGTGTATCCCACCAACTGCCCAGCAACTAGGAACACACAGTTTAGGTTAAAAAACCAGTTATAAGCTTTTTCCAGCTTAAATTCTTCCAGATGTCATAGGAACAGTAACAGGTGACTCATAACAGCCGATTGCTTCTTTCCACTGCCCTGAAGTACCAATTTTGCACTATTACAACAATAATAATGTGTTCTTGTACGGAACCTTCCGTTACAAGCAGATTTTGAATGGCAGCCTTTCTATAAAAGTCAGCTTTGCGTTATTAATATGTTAGGATAGAAAAGGTTCAAACATATACACCCCAATATACTGTCTTCATACAAAAGCTTGCTTCATGGTACATGATGTAATGGATCAATGCCCAGAGACTGGTTTCATGGTTATCAGTCATACTTAAAAATTCCTTCAGATCTCTATAATATGTGCTCCTGATTTATCTGCAATTTAGCCATGTTGTTCCCAGCATGGAAATAAATATCCCACCAGGGACATATTTACCTTTAGGAGCTATAGGCACACAAAAAGCTGGTGCCTAACCCCGCTCCTCAATGGACACCACACCCAAAACTAGGCCCATTTTTAACATAAGGAAAAGAAATAAACATGACAACTGTTTAAATATAACCACAGGGGATGTGAGGTGTGTTTCCTAATGTGGCTGCAATCTAGTGGCTACAGTAGGAGAGAGATAAACTCTGCCTCTGCAACCTTAGGCACACTGCTCATTGTGACTAATGGTAAATCAGCCCTGTATTCCACTATATGACCTTTGTACTTGCTCAGCAGTTCTGACAACAACCAGGTTTGTCTGAAAACTGGATTTATCTCTAGTAAGAGTCAAAAAGACTAATCATTAGATTATTTTTTCACAGACAGGCTGGTTGGACGTAGCTGAGGCAGCCTGGTGGAGCGATCAATAAACTCTCATGTAGAAGGCTTCTCTCCTCAACATTTTTATCAATCCAACAACAGATCGTTGAACATATGTTGAGGAGTGTGTACACACTTGGATTATTGGCCACTTTACTGAGTCTGATAATTTTCTGAAGTGTGTACAGACCTTTAGGCTGCTGCTTAAGGCTTCTTACAGGATTATCTAGAGAGTCTTTTTTCTGCAGTGAGCCCTACACAGCATTTGGGCCATAGTCATAAAGGCATGATATCGCTTTTTAGTGATCGTTATTACAATCATTATGGAACATAACATTAACGATCGGAAAATATCCGGTAACATGGGGATCAGACCACAGTGCGAGGGAGATTACAAGTAAGTGGTGCAGGACTTTTGTAAAGTACCCAGAGTGAGGACTAAAGTTTAGGTCCTCACCTGAGTATTCGGCAGGAATGGATCAGGAAAATGGGGGTATAATTGTCCCTTTAATTATTTTTTTCAGTAACTGTTGCAAGTAGAAAATAAAAATCAAAACCCTTAAAGATCTATAGTATTAAGTTTGACATTATTCAATTGCAAAAAACATTTTGTAATGCTGCAAATGTAAGTACCGGTATATATTGTTTACATTTCGGTCACTTTTCATTTATGAGAAATGCAAAATTGTTCATTCCGAGTAAATGGTTTGATTAAGTACTACATAAGGAACATTGCTGTTGATGGGTAAAATCGAGGCAATATGTATCAGATGGGTATATAGAAATGGGGTTGTAGAACAAGCATGGTCAATAAACTTAAAGGGTATCTCCACTGAGGGAAAAACGTTTTTTTTTTTTCCCCTATATGAAAGTTCACTCCCCAACCTTCCCCTCAAAATTCAGAGCTGTTTCTTTGCGAAGCAGTCTGCAAGCTGTGTTAGCTCGTGGGGGTTGGCGCTGCTTTGGTCGGCGGCATGCGTGTTTCACGTCAATATGTGGATCATCACATGCATATCGCATTGAATTCTCTGCCACATAACGCACTACCCTACAGTGATTGGCGATGGTAAACTATAAAGGCCTTTCCTGCCCTGGTCCACTGCCATTCACGTGCTCTCTGATGTATTCCTGTTCATTCACAGCTGACTAGTGCAGGGAGACGAACAGAGGGGGGATTATGTCTACCAAGCGCTGCAAGACCAGAATTACCCAAAATCCATTATAGCACCCAGAATATACCCAAAATCCATTACTAGCACCCAGAATATACCCAAACACCACAATTAATAGAAACCAGAATATACCCACCATTCCATTACTAGCACCCAGAATATACCCAAAAACAATATTATAGAAACCAAGAATAGAACCAAAATTCCATTTAAGCACCCAGATATTCCAACATTCCATTACTAGCACCAGAATATACCAAAACCATTACTATCACACCAGAATATACCCACCATTCCATTACTAACCCAGAATATACCAAAACCCCATTACTAGCAACCAGAATAGACCAACATTCCATTACTAGCACCCAGAATATACCAAAACATCCATTACTAGCAACAGATTAGACCCAAACACTCATTACTCACCCAGAATATACCCACATTCCATTACAGCACCCAGGCACCCCAGAATATACCCACCATTCCATTACTAGAACCCAGAATATACCCAAACCCCATTACTACAACCAGAATATATACCCACATTCCATTACTAGCACCCAGAAATACCAAAAATCCCATACTAGCAACCAGAATATACCCAACATTCCATTACTAGCACCCAGAATATACCCAACATTCCATTACTAGCACCCAGAATATACCCACATTCCATTACTAGCACCAGAATATACCCAACATTCCATTACTAGCACCCAGAATATACCAAAACCACTCATTACTACAACCAGAATATACCCACCATTCCATTACTAGCACCCAGAATATACCCAAACCCCATTACTAGCACCCAGAATAGACCCAACATTCCATTACTAGCACCCAGAATATTCCCAACATTCCATTACTAGCACCCGAATATACCAAAACCTCATTACTATCAACCAAATATACCCACCATTCCATTACTAGTACCCAGAATATACCCAAAAACCCCATACTTAGCAACCAAATAGACCCAACATTCCATTACTAGCACCCAGAATATACCCAACATTCCATTACTAGCACCCAGATTATACCCAACACTCCATTACTAGCACCCAGAATATACCCACCATTCCATTACTAGCACCCAGAATATACCAAAACCTCATTACTATCAACCAGAATATACCCACCATTCCATACTACACCCAGAATATACCCAAACCCCATACTAGCACCCAGAATAACCCACACTTCCATACTAGCACCCAGAATAGACCCAACATTCCATTACTAGCACCCAGAATATTCCCAACATTCCATTACTAGCACCCAGAATATACCAAAACCTCATTACTATCAACCAGAATATACCCACCATTCCATTACTAGCACCCAGAATATACCCAAAACCCCATTACTAGCACCCAGAATAGACCCAACATTCCATTACTAGCACCCAGAATATACCCACCATTCCATTACTAGCACCCAGAATATCCCAAACCCCATTACTAGCAACCAGAATAGACCCCCATTCCATTACTAGCACAAAGAATATACCCAACACTCCATTACTAGCACCCAAAATATACCCTCTCCAAGATGCATTTCATTAAGATCTTTTGGGGCAGTTTTTCACTGAACTTCATTTTAAACCTTTAGAAAGATGGCCCAACCATCGCTGTCAATATATTTATAATGTTGTGAATACAGTTCATTATGTTTTTATGACTATGTCATTATTTTGTTACCACGTTTGTAAAATAATAGTATTTTTTAGATTGCATGAAGGCACTATGAATACTGCGTGGTGTTGGTATTTATGACACAGCTGTATATAATTTATACAGTATACAATCCTTGAGTGTTCAGCACTTACCACTTTGCAGAGAGATTCTCTTTGATCCCCGAGGATGCTCATTTTATTGTTATGGGGTACAGCATGTCTTTACTGGAAGATGGATGATAAATAAGATATTGCGTACTGTGTGGATGGGTATCAATGGTAGTTCTATTTTTAACTGTGGTTTTAACATTTTTACGGATTTACACTTTTTTCCCCCTAGGCCAGCTTGACTCCTATCTAGTTTCCCATGAGCCGCATGTTTTCACTCAGGTAGCATTTTCTTAGCGTTTTCCAGGCGTTTTTTTGATGCAGTCATTATTGACAGTATAGTGATTTTGAAAAAAGCTATATTGCTATAACACTGAGGTACAGGGCAGGTCCATTCACTGGTTTCCTTCTCCCTACATAGGTGACTGTGAACCAGATGGAAAATTATTTACTATCAGTGAGATACAAGGCAGGTCTATTCACTGGTTTCCTCCTCCCTACATGACGTGACAGTGTAACCAGTTGGAAAAGAGTTACTATCAGTGAGATACAAGGCAGGTCTATTCACTGGTTTCCTTCTCCCTGCATTAGGTGACAGTGTAACCAGTTAGAAGATTAGTTACTATCAGTGAGATACAAGGCAGGTCCATTCAATGGTTTCCTTTTCCCTACATTAGGTGAGAGTGTTACCAGTTGGAAGATTAGTTACTATCAGTGAGATACAAGGCAGGTCTATTCACTGCTTTCCTTCTCCCTACATTAGGTGACAGTGTAACCAGTTTAAAGATAAGTTACTATCAGTAAGATACAAGGCAGGTCTATTCACTGCTTTCCTTCTCCCTACATTAGGTGACAGTGTAACCAGTTGAAAGATTAGTTACTATCAGTGAGATACAAGGCAGGTCTATTCACTGTTTTTCTCCCTACATTAGGTGACAGTGTAACCAGTTGGAGATTAGTTACTATCGGTGAGATAAAGGCAGGTCTATTCCCTGGTTTCCTTCTCCTACATTAGGAGTGACAGTGTAACCAGTTGGAAGATTGTTACTATAGTGAGATACAAGGCAGGTCTATTCACTGCTTTCCTTCTCCCTACATTAGGTGACAGGAACCAGTTGAAAATTAGTTACTATCAGGGAGAACAAGGCAGGTCTTTCACTGCTTTTTTTTCTCCCACATTATTTGGTGACAGTGTAACCAGTTGGAAGATTAGTTACTTTTGTTCTTTTTTCGATCCCTTGGTAGGTTCAGCCTTTACCAGTTGTTACATTTTACCCCTCTGCTTATTGTTGGCTGGCTTCCCTGATTTAGGAGATACATTAAGCGATACTTGTTTATCTGCAGTAAGCAATTTATGTTTTATTAAAAAAAAAAAACTGAGGGCTTTAGCCATGCCTTTTTGCCTTTAAAGATTGTAAACCGATAATTAATTTCCCATTGGTTTTGAACTGGATTGAACTAGATGAGCGCAGTAAATTAACGATATCAATTGTAAATCTACGATAAAGATTGTAGATTTACGATCCACATAGAATACTATTGCATAGTTTACTACTGCATAGTAGTCTACGACCGAACATTCATTATTAACTGCAGCCTTAAATGTATGGCCACGGCCACGCCAACTTTAATGCGATACCACACGTTTTTAAATATAGCCCCAGGGAACAAGTTCAGTTTTGCTAGATTTATTTAGACAGTAGAAAATGTTTTAATATTTATATATTTACTAGCTATACTGCTAATCATTTCATTCTCTGCATATATCAGTTTAACATATTTACAACAGTAAAATTCCTACGAATAGCAGAACATCCATAAAAGGATGATATGTGTTGCCATTGTTTTCTTAGGAGAATTCCTAAGCAGCATGGCACCTCCCACTTAATAAATCTGAAGTTTCAATATAATAAAGAAATAAAAAATCAATTCTTGTTTTTACATTTAAGGGTCACTATAGCAAAAAGAGTAGAATAGTACGGAAGGTAGGAGACCATATTCCTAACTACCAATATTTTTTCTGCGGAATGACACCTTAAATGACTAGTCTACCCACAACCAAAATCTATACCTAATCACTACCCCAAATCCCAATACCGCTGTTTGTGAGCTTGCCAATGCTCAGAGAAGGCAGCTAGGGAGCAGCAGTCAGTCAAACGCATAAGCCAAGGCTGAACCATAAAAAAAGAGAAGGGGGCAGTGAGCATCAGACGAAGATCTGCTTCTATGACATCTTGCAGTTTTTGAGTTTGGGAAAGGGTGACTAGGCTCAGAGTCCAGGAATCCAGGAAAATCCCAGTGGGCCACAGTCCATTTACTAATCAAATAAGAGGAAATGGTTAAATTTTATACGAGGAAATTCAGATTAAAGGGGAATGTGGTCTTCCTTTTTTGTTTGCCTTACGGAGGCAGCCATTGATCACCTGATCATTGACCGCTGCCTTGGTTTAGGGTTGGAGCATGCTCACTGTTGTCTTTTCTGCTGGGAAATTCTAATTAAAATACCAGAAATGCAAAATCAAATTATAATTCCCCAGAAGTCTCTTTTCCCTTATTTGCATAATGAGCAAGGGAGTTGTGGGGAAAACTCTCCCTAACTCGCTTCACTCCTTGTAAATCTTATTTTCAAAGCCCAGAATGAATAAAAGCTATTGCTTACACTTTAATCTAAATATATATAAATATATTATATATATATAGGCAGTGGTATGCATATTTGATTGATTTTATATATATATATATATATATATATATATAAAAAAGGAATTTGACCAGAAAAAAAGAAAATCAGTTTTCTAGTTCATTAATTAAAAAATGTAAGATATAAAAGTTTTGATAGGGCCTGCTCTAAAATAACATAAATAGAGAATTATCCACAGTAGTGCTGTTTTAATACTTATTACCAAAGAAAGAGGATCTAAGGCTCACCAGAGCTGAAGGGAGCTCGTTGAGCCTACCCAGCCAGATAATACTAGACCAACAGTCAACTGTTGTAGCCTTTATGCCTAAATAAAAGTGACAACTTATCAGTATAGCTGCTAAGCGAAACTAAGATCTCTTGCATTTTATAGTGTCTCCCAAACACACCTTTAAAATCTGATTGGTCTGATTAAATCTTGAATCTGATTGAATATTGGGTATTGGACCAATCCTATACCCCACACCTAAACTGATTGGTCCAATACCCTCGATACAATCAGATTCAAGATTTAAATTAGACCAATCAGATTTTAAAGGTGTGTATGGGAGACACTATAAAATGCAAGAGATCTGAATTGCAGCCTAGTGTTGGATTAGCTGCTGTACTGATAAGTTGTAGTTAGACAAGATAGTTTTTAGACTAGTATACACCTGGCTGGGTAGACTCCATGAGCTACCTTCAGCCCTGGTTAGCCTAAGGTCCTTTGTATTTGGTGACAAATATTAAAACAGCACTACTGCTGTGTAGTTCTCTATTTGTTTATATTATAAGAGTTTTCTTATCATTTTTTTAATTATTGGGTCAGAAATCTGATTTTTTTTTCTTGACAAATACTCTAAAATAGTTCAAATATATACAGGCATATTTTAAAAGAATCAAATATAGTGCATACCACTGTCTTTTTAGGTTTGGTATTCATGTGAAACATATAGCTTTTATTCATTCTGGGCTTTGAAAAATAAGATTTACAAGGACTCAAGCGAGTTAGGGAGAGTTTTCCCCACAACTCCCTTGCTCATTTGCAAATAAGGTAAAGAGGATTCTGGGAATTATATTTAATTTTGCATTTCTGGTATGTTAATTAGAATTTCCCAGCAGTAAAGGCAGCAGTAAAGGCGGCGGCCAGATGATCAGGTGATCAATGGCTGCCTCCATAAGGCACATACAAAATGGAAGACCACAGTTCCCCTTTAAGAAATACCAGTTAATAAACATAAGTCGTGAGACACCCTGGCAGTTGTAGAAAATGTTATTTTACTATATCACAATACAGAAACATATTTTTTATCAGGATCGAAATGTGCGGAACATTGTTATTGTGTTGCTTTAAGGCGTGAGAATCCTGGTGGGCTCATTTTAAAAATATTTCCTGGTGGGCCCCTACGCTATGTATACAATTTGGTGAAGTGGACTTTCCCTTTCAGGCAAGCAGCTCTACTTCTCTGCTCCTGGTCAGTTGACTTTGGTCCGAAAGGGTTTGGGGTAAGAATATGGTCCCCTACCTCCTGTACTATCCCACTTCAAGGGGGGAAACATTGTACACTTAAATTGCCCTGTAGGGTAAACAAAACAGAAGCTGGGTTGTAAAATAATAATTATATAATTAGGGTTTGGCAGGTGGGAGTCCTCAAAGAAGCACCACAAAAAGCAGACTTTGCAGACAAACTGGCACCGGTCAAGGGAATTCCTGACTCCTAGTTATTTCCTGGACAAGGTCAGCAATCTTCTCTACATTCAGCTCTGTTAGCAATCTTTATAACTGGAGGCAGAAAAAGACACTGTATAATATAGAATTAAAAAAACATATAAAAAGATTAATCTATTAACATGGAGCAATAGGGGGGGATAAATGCACCAGTGCGAATTACAGTTTAAATGGATCTCTCTTACGGATGTTACTCATTAGTGTAAGACAAACATTGGAGTCCCCCTAGTGAGGTAACATCTCTAAAATGAAGACAACAATGAACTTAGTGAAATGTAATATTAATGATAATTCTTATGCATATAAAATCACTGTGGGGACATGTTTATTTGCAAATGTTGTTTGGTTTCATTGTGTTTTGTCTTCTCTGTCTCTGTTAAGAAGATTTTAAGAACCAGCACTTTTGGGCTGGATGTTTACTGGAAACAAACAACGGTGATGTGCATCGGCTCCCCAGGGCAATCACAGTGGTGATGTGGTGATGTATTATACATATAACAGGGCTATGTACTGAGAGACGTTATTGTATGTTTGTGTCTTAAAGTCACGTTAACCAATGTACCAAGTATTAACGTGACTTAAGACGTAATCTCTAATGCCAGCAGATAGCTGGTGTTAAAGATTCCAAAAGGCAAACTCCAGTCACAATGCCCTGAGAGTCATTAAAGCTCAGTGCATTGCTTAAAGGGGCAATAGGGAGTGATAGCGACTCTCATATTATACTATTACTCATATTATACTATTATTCATAGTAATAATTTTTCTCATATTTTTTAGTAATTGAGGTGAATAAAACATACATCCATCTAGTCCAACCTTAAATGCATTGTGAGGCAGAAAATAACCATTGTGATTTTAATGCCACCATTTGCCACTTACAGAGCATTGCTAAAGATGGCTGTGGTTAACTTTCATATAACCCATCAGTTAGCGTGACTTTAAACACATGCCAGCATTGCTGCTCTCTTTGCATCGCCCTGATAATATTTAGCCAGGCAATGGAACGGAATACACTTAAGTTCAAAGGACTTACCTTGTTGATTTATTTAGGATGGAAGAGGTGCTTATGTCAGCAGAAAGACTGTACCGATAATGTTGCCAAGGCAATCCCAAGAGACTTCATTTTGTATGTAGGACCTTCTGTTATGTGTGGTGCATTGATTGGATATTCTGCATCAACTTCAACTGCTTCCAGAAAAAACAATGTAACAACGTAACAGGCAGGTGCCATGAATGGATCTTAAAGATGGCACAGTTCTGGTTGATCCTATTCTATGGTGCAGATAGTTCTGTGTGGAATTCTCCTGCCTCACTGAGCAGTAAAAGGCCATGTGCCGACTCCCTGATAACACAGCACATAATCTCTTACTGTTCAGAAAATCAAGAGCCGCATCTTCTTTGCCCTTTGTTAATCTCTCTCCGTAGCCCGTACTTAGACAATTACAATGAATTCATGTTGACTGACTGGTAAATATTTTTATTGGCCACATATGGCACAGTATGCTTCCAACCAAAAGGGGGCAGTGGATTATTAAAAA
The DNA here is from genome assembly GCA_019447015.1 of Hymenochirus boettgeri. Lineage (NCBI taxonomy): Eukaryota > Metazoa > Chordata > Amphibia > Anura > Pipidae > Hymenochirus > Hymenochirus boettgeri. The sequence continues at coordinate 96,279,386 of CM033470.1, read as the reverse complement.
TACCATGGATGATTGTTCATATCTATGTTCTCTAAGGTGTGTTACAACAAAGGCAAGCAATATGGTCACTCCATTCCATATTCATATTATTACAAATAATATAATGGTCAATGTACAGCTTGATTCTTGTGGCATACTTGGCAATGCAAATTTCTGCCATGGCATACATGTGTCCTTAAAGGGCAACTTTAACACTACAATCTCACCACTCCTCCTTCTCCCCCATTAAAGTACCTGAAACCATAAGGTCCTCACCCCTGGGTTGGCAATAGTTTGGAAGCTATTCTTATCTAGGTCCAGTCTCCCCTGGTTTCTAGAAAGTCTGGGGCCTGAGCTTTGGAAAGACACCCTCACGCAAGAAACAGCATCTTTCTATTGGCCAAGTCAGGAATCAGAAAGGGGGTAGGACAGACAGGCTGTGTTATTGCAATTTTGGCACGTATAGCTTCCAATCTATTGCAAACATAGGGGTGAGAAGTGGCATACAGTTCAGTTCCGCACCCTGGATACCTTAATGGCTAAGAGGTAGATTTTAAGGTTTAGTTGTCCTTTAATTCTAAACTTTCTGTAATTACAATTAACAGTGTATATATTGGTAATAGTTGTTGAATATAATAAATTAAGTGCCATTTCCTTTTATTCATTATATTCATAATGTAAAACTATTTTTAGAATAAACCAAAGGAAAGTCTGGCTGGTAAAATGCATAATTAGTACCAAGATTTTGTACCACACTCTGGTTCTTCCCATCAATGTGCCTGAATTACTGTCTGAGGACAGACACACATATGGGTGTTTTTATTGTTAGGAGATTAATTGTAAATGTATTTATATCAAAGGAATAGAGGTAAGAGGATGAGTTCAGAAAATCTCCAAGGGAATTGTAATGTATGTCCTGTACACGGTACGGGTAAGGTTTATGTTTCTGCTAGAGAAGATCCAAGTGGATGTATGTTTCTAATCTGCTAGTACAAACTTAATACCCATAATATACAGTACACACACTACGTAGGGGAACCCACGGATTATTCAATGTCTAGTGGCCAGGTTTGTAATATAATATCAAGGGAAGGTTTCTTGCTGGAATCCGTTCTAGGGTTAAGGAACATCCACCATATAACAAATGACATATTTACCAGATAGAATTAAAAATGTTTGGCTGTAGCTTTGGGAGTTGTAGTTTAACCCACCTGGAAAGGCAGATGTTGTCCATCATTGTTCTACATTATTATTTACAGTTGTTCCCCTTCACATTCTCCATCCAGTTGTAAACATTCCCGTCTCATGTGGTTTGTGTGGAAGTGAAACAACAACTTCCATCATATCAAGTTAAACAAGCATTAGTTCTATCAAAGGATTCTCCCCCAGAATGCAATGTATGGTGTACATCACACAGAACGCCACCACTGACAAAGGCTGCGCCCCTGGTAGATGTATTTCCTGGGACACAAATGCCTAACACTATTTTTAATTGCAGCAAAGAAAATTCCCCCCACTTTAACATGATTGGAATTTCCAGCGGTATCTTGTGACCACATTAAAGCAATGTAGCTATCCGCTCCTTATAAACACTGCAGAAAGTAACGTAACGTGAAAAATCATCCTGCTGTGTTTACTATGTCAGGAATTCTCAAACGGTGTTCCGCCGATGTTTATAACTACAACTCCCAGCATTCATTGGCTTCACTGGGGAATGCTGGGAGTTATAGTTTTCAAGCATCTGGATGCACGCGGTTTGAGAATTCTGATATGGTACCATGCCAGGATTAGTATCAGAAACTGTTTTCCTTTACTGGAGGTTTTCTTGTATTGATCAAATTTTTCTGTGTCACCTGATTTGTTGTTGTTGCTGTATTTATATTTCACAGCTTGGTGGGAAAAATATGGATAAAGAAAAAGTTTTCACCACAAAGAAAAACCAGTGCCAATAGCGTTCATTATATGGCCCTTGGGTTCTCAGCACAGGTGCAGTCGAGATTTCACTGCTTCATAAAATGTACAGCAGCATTTTATAATATTAAGCAAACACATTTCCATTTACTTTGAATTCCCTGTTTAATGAATTGATTCCATCCATTGTTTATTGTGTTAAAGGGATCCTGTCATAAAAAGTCCCAATGAGAAATTCCTTGATGCATTTTAAAATGTAGAGTAACACTTCCCCAGAGAATGGTTTTTTTTGTTTACAAACACCAAAATCTGTTATATCCTAATATGATTTAAATGTGATAAAAACATTCAATTGTTGACATTAAAGTGTGTATAGAAAATGTTTTGTTTCTCAGCTAGAGAAAGTAATGTTTACTCTAGTTTCCCCTGCTTGTCAGATATAAATGCACACAGCAGGAAGTACAGTGTGCAAAGGAATTAGATCCCCTCTTCTTCTTGTAAACATGCAGTAATTGTGAACTATTCTTATGAAACAGCTGCAATAAATGCCAATGTGTTTGGAAAATCCTTAAACACAATTAAAGGATAAGCAAATCTAACCTAAAACCACCTTGATCCACAGTGTGCAAACAACAATACCCAGCCAGGATCACTACTCAGCCACAGGTGGTCAATGATGTGCTATACATACCAAGAAACTAAATTTAAACCGTAAAAAATAAAAAAAGGATATGTAGTCGTGTGAACCATTGAAATTCAGATAAAACCCAGCTCCTCACTACTGCTGTATTTTTCTAACAGCTGGAAGGCCTCTAACTTGCTATAGCAATTTATATATTCCTTAAAGGTCAAGCTATGTGACTTTATGAATAGAAAATAGCTTTTAATAAGCCCTTGTCACCTACACATCAAGCAAATCAGATTTAGCTCCATTTCCCTCTCTCGTCAATATGGAACCAATATACATAACTAAGCAAACCATTTGTTACCTAGGAGTCTCCTTTGCTAACTAGTGAGGTTTTATTGAAGAATAAATAATATTTTACCCAAATGCACTGACACCTCTGAACAGATGGTTTCTTGCCCTTTGATTGCACTTTCGTTCTTCCCTTAATCCGTCAATATCCAGGCTCTGTACCTTGTCCCAGACGCCCCCTTACCTCCACCCTCTGCGTTAGAACCTTGTAACTTCCCCACCCAAAGAAGAAACTGTCCTGACCCACTCCAATAATATATAAAAATTAGAATCCTACGCCCTAACATCCCTTTGTCAACAGGGTTGCACAATTCAGCCTGTTTTGAAATAATTATATGAACAAAAAAATTCCAGAGGAGAGGAGTCAGGAGCATTGGTTTCAAGAAGAAAATCTGGCCAGGAAGTTTCTGGGATACATTTGCACTTATAAAAACCATGTGTGCAAAAGCTGTGCCAAGGGACAGAACGATGTTTCTGCCTCTGGCTCAGAGCCTCCCACTCCACCTCTCTCCCTTTCTCTCTCTCTCATTCTTCACTGCATCTGAGGGTCCCATTGATGAAGGGCAGGAAGCTTTACAGTTAACCTAGTGCATCCCCAGTGTTTGTGTTATGGTTCACAAAGGGGTATGTATGATTTTTCCTCTGGTAATATATCACTGTCAGGGACATTGGAGCAGCTGTTAATCCCTTTCCTCTAAAATCCAGGCAGCAGGAAATTTAAAAGGGTAGTAAGACTAAAACAAAATAGTATAAATACAGGTGGTAACAATAATGGTGCTCCCAGAAATAGTGTCTAACCGCGGGTGTTCTGCCTGCCTCAGGAGCAATTTAATCTAATTTGTGATACTGTTGAATATCCTTACGATTGTATAGGAGGTTTATACTTTATAGGAAAGCCATGTGTTCTACCTCTCCAATGCCCTCCGAGGTGTAATGACTGAGGTTATATTAAGTTCATGAAGCATCTTGAGTCAATTTAGCACTATTATAGGTACTGGTGTGTAGGAATGTGGAAGCATAATAAGAATGTTCACTATAATTGTGCCTGATCACAATGCCTTTAAGGTATTCATTAGTCAACCTTTAAGAGTCAGTTCATTTCTGTATAATACCATTTAATTATTCTGGTAATGGATTGCATTAATTTAGTGCAAAAATCACTGCCTTTTTTGTAATTGTGGGTAACATTGCACCAAAGATCTTGCACAACATTCTGTTACAGAGTGAAATCCAAAACACCTTGGTTCATCTGTGACACAGTCTCGTGTTCCACTGACACAACTGCCCAGCAACTAGGAACACACAGTTTGGTTAAAAACAGTTATAAGCTTTTTCCAAGCTTAAATTCTTCCAGATGTCATAGGAACAGTAACAGGTGACTCATACAGCCGATTGCTCTTTTCCACTGCCCTGAAGTACCAATTTTGCACTTACAACATAATAATGTGTTCTTGTACGGAACCTTCCGTTACAAGCAGATTTTGAATGGCAGCCTTTCTATAAAAGTCAGCTTTGCGTTATTAATAGGATAGGATAGAAAAGGTTCAAACATATACACCCCAATATACTGTCTTCATACAAAAGCTTGCTTCATGGTACATGTTGTAATGGATCAATGCCCAGAGACTGGTTTCATGGTTATCAGTCATACTTAAAAATTCCTTCGGGGGGGCTGTCCAAGATGGCGACGGTAGTAGGACGCACACCAGCACAGCTCCGCTCCCCACAAAATCCGGACCTATCCTGAACCCAACTGTGGGTAATATTTAACACCAGATTACATACCCCAAACGACCACCGGTATGACCAAACCCAAGACAAAGATAAAAAAGCGGCAGCACCGCGTCGGAACGGCTCCAACATTCGCAGGGACCATATCCAAGATGCGCCGGCCATGCAGGCCACCATTTAGCAACAGACGAACAGGAGATAAACCATGGCAGTATTCAGGACCCCACACGAAATCCCCCACATTACAAGAGGTACAACCTTTATAATTACAGCCATAAAAGAAGGAAATGCCTCTATCATAATGGGTCTGGAGCAGCTTAAGGTCAGAGGTGGGCTTAATCAGACAATGACATGCAAAAGCTTAGAAACAGAGTGGGGGAAGCAAGAAAATAGAAATTTCAGTGCTGGAGGGACAACACCCACCTTCTACCCCCTGAACTTGCACAACTCAGGACCCAACTTCTACAGCAACAACAGAAATTTGACGATCTGGAAAACAGATCTAGGCGCCAGAATCGGCGCTTCATTGGCTTCCCCGAAGGAACAGAACAGAAATCCCCAGAACTCTTTTCTGGAATCCTGGATAAAACTACAATTTGGAGACTCTGAACTGTCCACTACTTTGTTATTGAAAGGGCTCACCGCGTCCCTGCAACACCACCACTGGGCGGAGCGAGACCCCAGACCGCTTAATTGCACGCCTGCTCAACTGCAGAGACCGCGACAATTCCTACCCATGGCTCGCTTGAAAGGAGAGCTAAATATTGAAAACGCACCATTATGATCTTCCCAGATTTTTCTATAGATCTACAAAAAGAGAAGAGCAACCTTTCTGGAGTTAAAAGACAACTGCGCCAAAAGGCATTAAATATGCCATGCTTTATCCAGCAAGCTGAGAGTCACGCAGGGACGCGAGACTAAATCTTGGACACCCCTTGGAGGCCTTGAGTTGGCTGAATCTAACCCCAACAGATCACCTCAAGATAAACAAGTAAACCATACACTTTAACCCATGCAAACATAAACTCAACTGGAACCATTTATACACTGAGTCTTACCCACTCAACACCAGAACGAAACCACCCCTTGTCTATAAGGACCTAACTCATCAGACAAATATGGTAAACTAATGCCTTCTCAACCACACCAACAGACTCATGGAACTATACAATCCTCTCAATAATTAATGCACAAAAAAAAATGTCCTACATTATATGTACACCTTGGGGCTAACGCTACATATCCCACGAGGTCTATATCCAGGGGAGTGGGGGCGGAATGGGGTCTGCCTCTCACAACGTCGCACTTGCTAAACGAACACAGATAGTGTTTCTCCCCGAACTGTTACAGTTAAAGATTTAATTTCTTGTTAGTATCGTGTATTTGGGTTTGTTAAGGGAACCTAAGTGCAGTTTAAAGCATCAGGAGGGGGGAGGGAAGGAAAAGGGAGGTGGGAGGGAACCGAAAGGGAACAATACAAAAAACTTGAGAAAGGTAATAATTGTGAAGTTTCAAATCAAAGAAAAGGTTACGTGTTAAAATTCAATACAAAAGGTAAATTAGAATTGTATAACTGGTTAACGTCTGTAATTGTCAAAGGTTAAGGAAGATGGCTAATATATCTTTCCTAGCATGGAACACCCGGGGCCTGAATATCCATTAATCGCACCTGGGGTTTAATTTCCTACAAAATTCTCCCCCGATATAGTGGGACTGATTGAAACCCACCTACTGCCAGACAGAACTAAATTCTCCAGAGAGAGGGTGGGGTGGGCGATACACAGTTGCCACTCCAGCTATTCCAGAGGAGTATCACTGCTTATGACGAACCAGTACGCTATAGGATACTTAAAACTAACGGGACGATAAAGGGAGATATGTGGGAGTTACATTAGAGTTGACAACAAGATGTATACTGTGTTTAGTGGGTCTATAATCCTCCCCCGGCTACTATAGAATTGCTATAACGGCATAATACCATTCCTTGCAGAGTATCCGATGCTAGGTGATCTGCATGGGAGACTTTAACTTAACTCTAGACCAAGACCTGGACAGGCTATCCCCGACTCAAAGCCAGGGAAATCAGCACCTTGGCATCATTTTTCCGACAATTTATAAGTGAAGTGCAGTGGGTGGATGCCTGGCGACATCTGCACCCAACAACCAAAGCCTATACATGCTACTCAGCCACTCCCAATCCCACTCTAGAATCGCTTACTAGCATTTGTACAGAGATCTATTGCTGCCAGACATTATGCAAGTCAAACCCTTACCCAGGGAATCTCTGACCATTCTGCAGGTGCTTGAACTAAAACACATAAACGAGATTAAGACAAATAAGCCATGGAGAATGCTCCATTCTGGCTTACGCTTATACCGCAACCAGATCAGTACAAGAACAGATCAGGATTTTTTGGGAAACACACTTACAAAATAACAACCCCCAGATGCGAGTGACATGGGATAGCTTTAAAGCATATCTTCGGAGCCTTCACTCCACAATATTTACATTAAAAGGTGCGCCAGAGAGGATGAGGATAGCCTAGCTACCAAAGTACAAGATGCAAATCAATACTACAGAATAATTCTAGGAACTGAGAGAAAACTGGTTAACTCTCCAAAACAATATACAACCATGCTACAAACGAAAAGGGCTCGCGCAAACAATTCTTTCAAAGGCAGAACTTCTTTGAATGCGGTAACCATCGGCAAAGTTACTAGTAGCACTGACTCGCAGTGCTACCCAGCCCACACTCGATCATAGCAATTACAGGACCCCATCAAAGGCACAGTCACAGACACTGCAAATATTCTCGAGAAATTTCGCTCTTTTTATGACCAACTATACAAGACTCAGACCCCATACAGCGAACATGAAATGTTTGACTACCTAGCAGATATAATTTCCCGACCCTTACATCAGTGCAGACAAGCTGAGCTAGACAGGGATATAACAAAGGAAGAAATTATAACAGCAATAGCACTGCTTCAAACAGGGAAAGCACCTGGCACAGATGGCCTCCCTATAGAGGTGTATAAAAAATACCAACCCGAAATATAGACCATTTACTGGAGTGTATAGGGAGGCACTAAAAGAGGAAGTCTCCGCAAACTCCTTCTATGAAGCAAATATCATAGTCTTACACAAACCAGGGAAAAACCCCATGGAATGCTCCTCCTACGACCTATCTCATTGCTTAACAGCGATTATAAATTCTTACTAAAATCTTAACATCTAGACTACAAAAAGTGGTTGCCATTATTATACATCCAAATCAAACTGGTTTTATGCCTGGCAAATCAACGTCAACCAATATCAGAAATGCACTTTACAGACACAGTAAATCATGATAATGGTGGGAGGAGGGTGATGTTCACTGGACACCCAAAAGGCATTTGACAGTGTGTGAGTGGGACTTTTTTGTGGCCAGTCTATATAGATCCGGCTTCGCCATACGTTTTTAAATGGATCAAAACTATAATACAAAAACCAACTGCACACGTTACTGTCCAACAACAGGACCTCCACAGATTTCCAATTGACTAGAGGAACCAGGCAGGGTGCCCCCTGTCTCCCCTATTGTTTCGCTATAGCTATAGAAGCGCCCTGGCCTTACAGATTAGGGCTGAACCCATATTAAAGGCTTTAAGCGGGGCCATATACAGAGACCCTAGCCCTATATGCTGACGATATCTGCTGTGTCTGGAGAGCCAGAGAAACCACTATATTACCCTAATAGAACCTTATCAATACTTTTGACCTATGCAGAACTTTACATAAACTGGGGAAATCCTCAATTTACTGCGTGATACATCCAAGCAGCATCCATAATCCTACCATGCCAATACAAATAGTCCCATATTTCAAATACCTGGGCAATAATAACCAAATCCAATTAAGTTTTACGACCTCAATATACGACCTCTCTTTGGATCTAGTTCAATCTAAGATAGCTCAATGGAAAAATCTCCCCCCTGAATATACAGGGCAGGATAAATTTAATAAAAATTATACTGCTACCTACCTATTGTATATATCACATCACATTCTCTGGTCTATCTCCCTAAAATCTCTTTAAAACGCATAAACGTTTATTTGTATCATTTATATGGAACTCAGGCAGAGCCAGACTTAACTTTCCCTTTGGAAATGCCCAAAAGATCAAGCGGGCCTGGCACTCCCAACCTTAGGTTATACTACCTGGCGGGACAGTTGGAAATATAACGATATATGGGTGAAGCAAAACCCCGATCCCCCAGCTGCGGAGATGATGTTTGTCACAATACCTCAAACCGTTTTTTTTACATATATATGTTACCCGAAAGCCATATATGGGGAAGTGGAACATGTCTACATAAACAGCAGTAAAAGTGTGGGCAGAAACGAACTCTCATTTACCGCTATGTGATGTCCCCGATGCATATCGTGTGGCTCATGGGAGACTTAAACGATAGTAGCTATGCAAGAGCCAAAGTCGAAAGGAGCTGAAATAGGATCGAAGGTAAGGGGGAGAGTACCAGCTGGATGACTCATGTAGAACTCATCACCATAGAAGCGAAGGAATGTCACGGTCTTGAGTGAAGGTGCCAAAAGGCGGGACGACTAAATATAAGACATACTCTCTCCCTTTGAAACACTTCAACTAACACTCCCCAGAAATTTCTTCTATAAATAGTATCTAAACTAAAACACTGCTTGGGGTCTGAAACTAGGGGTAGGATAATCATGATATCAAACACACCCTATGATAGTATAGCAACATGCCATTACTAGCACCCAGAATATACCCAACATTCCATTACTGGCACCCAGAATATACCCACCATTCCATTACTAGAACCCAGAATATACCCAAACCCCCATTACTAGCAACCAGAATATACCCAACATTCCATTACTAGCACCCAGAAAATACCAAAAATCCCATTACTAGCAACCAGAATATACCCAACATTCCATTACTAGCACCCAGAATATACCCAAAATAGGTGGGTATATTTGGGTGATAGTAATGAGGTTTTGGTATATTCTGGGTGCTAGTAATGGAATGTTGGGAATATTCTGGGTGCTAGTAATGGAATGTTGGGTCTATTCTGGGTGCTAGTAATGGAATGTTGGGTCTATTCTGGGTGCTAGTAATGGGGTTTTGGGTATATTCTGGGTGCTAGTAATGGAATGGTGGGTATATTCTGGTTGATAGTAATGAGGTTTTGGTATATTCTGGGTGCTAGTAATGGAAGGTGGGTTATTCTGGGTGCTAGTAATGGAGTGTTGGGTATAATCTGGGTGTAGTAATGGAATGTTGGGTATATTCTGGGTGCTAGTAATGGAATGTTGGGTCTATTCTGGTTGCTAGTAATGGGGTTGGGGATATTCTGGGTACTAGTAATGGAATGGTGGGTATATTCTGGTTGATAGTAATGAGGTTTTGGTATATTCTGGGTGCTAGTAATGGAATGTTGGGAATATTTCTGGTGCTAGTAATGGAATGTTGGGTCTATTTGGGTGCTAGTAATGGGGTTTTGGGTATATTCTGGGTGCTAGTAATGGAATGGTGGGTATATTCTGGTTGATAGTAATGAGGTTTTGGTATATTCTGGGTGCTAGTAATGGAATGTTGGGCCAGAATATACCCAACATTCCATTACTAGCACCCAGAATATACCCAACATTCCATTACTAGCACCCAGAATATACCAAAACTCATTACTATCAACCAGAATATACCCACCATTCCATTACTAGCACCCAGAATATACCCAAAACCCCATTACTAGCACCCAAATAGACCCAACATTCCATTACTAGCACCAGAAATATTCCCAACATTCCATTACTAGCACCCAGAATATACCAAAACCTCATTACTATCAACCAGAATATACCCACCATTCCATTACTAGTACCCAGAATATACCCCAAACCCCATTACTAGCAACCAGAATAGACCCAACATTCCATACTAGCACCCAGAATATACCCAACATTCCATTACTACACCCAGATTATACCCAACACTCCATTACTAGCACCCAGAATAGACCCACCTTTCCTTACTAGCACCCAGAATATACCAAAACCTCATTACTATCAACCAGAATATACCCACCATTCCATTACTAGCACCCAGAATATACCCAAAACCCCATTACTAGCACCCAGAATAGACCCAACATTCCATTACTAGCACCCAGAATATACCCACCATTCCATTACTAGCACCCAGAATATACCAAAACCTCATTACTATCAACCAGAATATACCCACCATTCCATTACTACACCCAGAATTTACCCAAAACCCCATTACTAGCACCAGAATATACCCAACATTCCATTACTAGCACCCAGAATAGACCCAACATTCCATTACTAGCACCCAGAATATTCCCAACATTCCATTACTAGCACCCAGAATATACCAAAACCTCATTACTATAACCAGAATATACCCACCATTCATTACTAGCACCCAGAATTACCAAAAACCCCATTACTAGCACCAGAATAGACCCAACATTCCATTACTAGCACCCAGAATATACCCACCATTCCATTACTAGCACCCAGAATATACCCAAAACCCCATTACTAGCAACCAGAATAGACCCACCATTCCATTACTAGCAACAAGAATATACCCAACACTCCATTACTAGCACCCAAAATATACCCTCTCCAAGATGCATTTCATTAAGATCTTTTGGGGCAGTTTTTCACTGAACTTCATTTTAAACCTTTAGAAAGATGGCCCAACCAATCGCTGTCAATATATTTATAATGTTGTGAAATACAGTTCATTATGGTTATTTTATGACTATGTCATTATTTTGTTACCACGTTGTAAAATAATAGTATTTTTTAGATTGCATGAATGCACTATGAATTACTGCGTGGTGTTGGTATTTTATGACACAGCTGTATATAATTTATACAGTATACAATCCTTTGAGTGTTCAGCACTTACCACTTTGCAGAGAGATTCTCTTTGATCCCCGAGGATGCTCATTTTATTGTTATGGGGTACAGCATGTCTTTACTGGAAGATGGATGATAAATAAGATATTGCGTACTGTGTGGATGGGTATCAATGGTAGTTCTATTTTTAACTGTGGTTTTAACATTTTTACGGATTTACACTTTTTTTCCCCCTAGGCCAGCTTGACTCCTATCTAGTTTCCCATGAGCCGCATGTTTTCACTCAGGTAGCATTTTCTTAGCGTTTTCCAGGCGTTTTTTTGATGCAGTCATTATTGACAGTATAGTGATTTTGAAAAAATGCTTATATTGCTATAACACTGAGGTACAGGGCAGGTCCATTCACTGGTTTCCTTCTCCCTACATTAGGTGACAGTGTAACCAGATGGAAAATTATTTACTATCAGTGAGATACAAGGCAGGTCTATTCACTGGTTTCCTCCTCCCTACATGACGTGACAGTGTAACCAGTTGGAAAATGAGTTACTATCAGTGAGATACAAGGCAGGTCTATTCACTGGTTTCCTTCTCCCTGCATTAGGTGACAGTGTAACCAGTTAGAAGATTAGTTACTATCAGTGAGATACAAGGCAGGTCCATTCAATGGTTTCCTTTTCCCTACATTAGGTGAGAGTGTAACCAGTTGGAAGATTAGTTACTATCAGTGAGATACAAGGCAGGTCTATTCACTGCTTTCCTTCTCCCTACATTAGGTGACAGTGTAACCAGTTGAAAGATTAGTTACTATCAGTGAGATACAAGGCAGGTCTATTCACTGCTTTTTTTCTCCCTACATTATTTGGTGACAGTGTAACCAGTTGGAAGATTAGTTACTTTTGTTCTTTTTTCGATCCCTTGGTAGGTTCAGCCTTTACCAGTTGTTACATTTTACCCCTCTGCTTATTGTTGGCTGGCTTCCCTGATTTAGGAGATACATTTAAGCGATACTTTGTTTATCTGCAGTAAGCAATTTATGTTTTATTAAAAAAACAAAAACTGAGGGCTTTAGCCATGCCTTTTGTGCCTTTAAAGATTGTTAAACCGATAATTAATTTCCCATTGGTTTATTGAACTGGATTGAACTAGATGAGCGCAGTAAATTAACGATATCAATTGTAAATCTACGATAACGAGATTGTAGATTTACGATCCACATAGAATACTATTGCATAGTTTACTACTGCATAGTAGTCTACGACCGAACATTCATTATTTAACTGCAGCCTTAAATGTATGGCCACGGCCACAGCCAACTTTAATTGCGATACCACACGTTTTTAAATATAGCCCCAGGGAACAAGTTCAGTTTTGCTAGATTTATTTAGACAGTAGAAAATGTTTTAATATTTAATATATTTACTAGCTATACTGCTAATCATTTCATTCTCTGCATATATCAGTTATACATATTTACAACAGTAAATATTCCTCACAGATAGCAGAACATCCAATAAAAGGATGATATGTGTTGCCATTGTTTTCTTAGGAGAATTCCTAAGCAGCATGGCACCTCCCACTGTTAATAAATCTGAAGTTTCAATATATAAAAGAAATAAAAAATCAATTCTTGTTTTTACATTTAAGGGTCACTATAGCAAAAAGAGTAGAATAGTACGGAAGGTAGGAGACCATATTCCTAACTACCAATATTTTTCTGTGCGGAATGACACCTTAAATGACTAGTCTACCCACAACCAAAAATCTATACCTAATCACTACCCCAAATCCCAATACCGCTGTTTGTGAGCTTGCACATGCTCAGAGAAGGCAGCTAGGGAGCAGCAGTCAGTCAAACGCATAAGCCAAGGCTGAACCATAAAAAAAGAGAAGGGGGCAGTGAGCATCAGACGAAGATCTGCCTTCTATGACATCTTGCAGTTTTTGAGTTTGGGAAAGGGTGACTAGGCTCAGAGTCCAGGAATCCAGGAAAATCCCCAGTGGGCCACAGTCCATTTACTAATCAAATAAGAGGAAATGGTTAAATTTTATACAGAGGAAATTCAGATTAAAGGGGAACTGTGGTCTTCCATTTTGTATGTGCCTTACGGAGGCAGCCATTGATCACCTGATCATCTGACCGCTGCCTTGGTTTAGGGTTGGAGCATGCTCACTGTTGTCTTTTCTGCTGGGAAATTCTAATTAAAATACCAGAAATGCAAAATCAAATTATAATTCCCCAGAAGTCTCTTTTCCCTTATTTGCATAATGAGCAAGGGAGTTGTGGGGAAAACTCTCCCTAACTCGCTTCACTCCTTGTAAATCTTATTTTTCAAAGCCCAGAATGAATAAAAGCTATATGCTTACACTTTAATACTAAATATATATAAATATATATATATATATATATAGGCAGTGGTATGCAATATATTTGATTGATTTTATATATATATATATATATATATATATATAAAAAGGAATTTGACCAGAAAAAAAAGAAAATCAGTTTTCTAGTTCATTAATTAAAAAATGTAAGATATAAAGATTTTTTGATAGGGCCTGCTCTAAAATAACATAAATAGAGAATTATCCAGCAGTAGTGCTGTTTTAATACTTATTACCAAAGAAAGAGGATCTAAGGCTCACCAGAGCTGAAGGGAGCTCGTTGAGCCTACCCAGCCAGATATATACTAGACCAACAGTCAACTGTTGTAGCCTTTATGCCTAAATAAAAGACTACAACTTATCAGTATAGCTGCTAAGCGAAACTAAGATCTCTTGCATTTTATAGTGTCTCCCAAACACACCTTTAAAATCTGATTGGTCTGATTTAAATCTTGAATCTGATTGAATATTGGGTATTGGACCAATCCTATACCCCACACCTAAATCTGATTGGTCCAATACCCTCGATACAATCAGATTCAAGATTTAAATTAGACCAATCAGATTTTAAAGGTGTGTATGGGAGACACTATAAAATGCAAGAGATCTGAATTGCAGCCTAGTGTTGGATTAGCTGCTGTACTGATAAGTTGTAGTTAGACAAGATAGTTGTTAGACTAGTATACACCTGGCTGGGTAGACTCCATGAGCTACCTTCAGCCCTGGTTAGCCTAAGGTCCTTTGTATTTGGTGACAAATATTAAAACAGCACTACTGCTGTGTAGTTCTCTATTTGTTATATTAGAGTTTTCTTATCATTTTTTTAATTATTGGGTCAGAAATCTGATTTTTTTTTTCTTGACAAATACCTTCTAAAATAGTTCAAATATATACAGGCATATTTTATAAAAGAAATCAAATATAGTGCATACCACTGTCTTTATTTAGGTTTGGTATTCATGTGTAAACATATAGCTTTTATTCATTCTGGGCTTTGAAAAATAAGATTTACAAGGACTCAAGCGAGTTAGGGAGAGTTTTCCCCACAACTCCCTTGCTCATTATGCAAATAAAGGTAAAGAGGATTCTGGGGAATTATAATTTAATTTTGCATTTCTGGTATGTTAATTAGAATTTCCCAGCAGTAAAGGCAGCAGTAAAGGCGGCGGCCAGATGATCAGGTGATCAATGGCTGCCTCCATAAGGCACATACAAAATGGAAGACCACAGTTCCCCTTTAAGAAATACCAAGTTAATAAACATAAGTCGTGAGACACCCTGGCAGTTGTAGAAAATGTTATTTTACTATATCACAATACAGAACATATTTTTTATCAGGATCGAAATGTGCGGAACATTGTTATTGTGTTGCTTTAAGGCGTGAGACATCCTGGTGGGCTCATTTTAAAAATATTTCCTGGTGGGCCCCACTACGCTATGTATACAATTTGGTGGAAGGTGGACTTTCCCTTTCAGGCAAGCAGCTCTACTTCTCTGCTGCCTGGTCAGTTGACTTTGGTCCGAAAGGGTTTTGGGGTAAGAATATGGTCCCCTACCTCCTGTACTATCCCACTTCAAGGGGGGAAACATTGTACACTTAAATTGCCCTGTAGGGTAAACAAAACAGAAGCTGGGTTGTAAAATAATAATTAATATAATTAGGGTTTGGCAGGTGGGAGTCCTCAAAGAAGCACCACAAAAAGCAGACTTTGCAGACAAACTGGCACCGGTCAAGGGAATTCCTGACTCCTAGTTATTTCCTGGACAAGGTCAGCAATCTTCTCTACATTCAGCTCTGTTAGCAATCTTTAATAACTGGAAGGCAGAAAAAGACACTGTATAATATAGAATTAAAACAAATATAAAAAGGATTAATCTATTAACATGGAGCAATAGGGGGGGATAAATGCACCAGTGCGAATTACAGTTTAAATGGATCTCTCTTACGGATGTTACTCATTATTGGTAAGACAGAACATTGGAGTCCCCCTAGTGGAAGGTAACAATCTCTAAAATGAAGACAACAATGAACTGTAGTGAAATGTAATATTAATGATAATTCTTTATGCATATAAAATCACTGTGGGGACATGTTTATTTGCAAATGTTGTTTGGTTTCATTGTGTTTTGTCTTCTCTGTCTCTGTTAAGAAGATTTTAAGAACCAGCACTTTTGGGCTGGATGTTTACTGGAAACAAACAAGGTGATGTGCAATCGGCTCCCCAGGGCAATCACAGTGGTGATGTGGTGATGTTATATACATATACAGGGCTATGTACTGAGAGACGTTATTGTATGTTTGTGTCTTAAAGTCACGTTAACCAATGTACCAAGTATTAACGTGACTTAAGACGTAATCTCTAATGCCAGCAGATAGCTGGTGTTAAAGATTCTCAAAAGGCAAACTCCAGTCACAATGCACTGAGAGTCATTATCAGCTCAGTGCATTGCTTAAAGGGGCAATAGGGAGTGATAGCGACTCTCATATTATACTATTACTCATATTATACTATTATTCATAGTAATAATTTTTCTCATAATTTTTTAGTAATTGAGGTTGAATAAAGACATACATCCATCTAGTCCAACCTTAAATGCATTGTGAGGCAGAAAATAACCATTGTGGAATTTTAATGCCAGCCATTTGCCACTTACAGAGCATTGCTAAAGATGGCTGTGGGGTTAACTTTCATATAACCCATCAGTTAGCGTGACTTTAACCACATGCCAGCATTGCTGCTCTCTGTGCATCGCCCTGATAATATTTAGCCAGGGCAATGGAACGGAATACACTTTAATGTTCAAAGGACTTACCTTGTTGATTTATTTAGGATGGAAGAGGTGCTTATGTCAGCAGAAAGACTGTACCGATAATGTTGCCCAAGGCAATCCCAAGAGACTTCATTTTGTATGTAGGACCTTCTGTTATGTGTGTGCATTGATTGGATATTCTGCATCAACTTCAACTGCTTCCAGAAAAAACAATGTAACAACGTAACAGGCAGGTGCCATGAATGGATGCTTAAAGATGGCACAGTTCTGGTTGATCCATATTCTATGGTGCAGATAGTTCTGTGTGGAATTCTCCTGCCTCACTGAGCAGTAAAAGGCCATGTGCCGACTCCCTGATAACACAGCACATAATCTCTTACTGTTCAGAAAATCAAGAGCCGCATCTTCTTGCCCTTTGTTAATCTCTCTCCGTAGCCCGTACTTAGACAATTAAATGAATTCATTGTTGACTGACTGGTAAATATTTTTATTGGCCAATATGGCACAGTATGCTTCCATACCAAAAGGGGGCAGTGGATTATTAAAAATACCATGGATGATTGTTCATAAATCTATTGTTCTCTAAGGTGTGTTACAACAAAGGCAAGCAATATGGTCACTCCATTCCATATTCATATTATTACAAATATAATTAATGGTCAATGTACAGCATTGATTCTTGTGGCATACTTGGCAATGCAAATTTCTGCCATGGCATACATGTGTCCTTAAAGGGCAACTGTAACACTACAATCTCACCACTCCTCCTTCTCCCCCATTAAAGTACCTGAACCATAAGGTCCTCACCCCTGGGTTTGCAATAGTTTGGAAGCTATTCTTATCTAGGTCCAGTCTCCCCTGGTTTCTAGAAAGTCTGGGGCCTGAGCTTTGGAAAGACACCCTCAGCAAGAAACAGCATCTTTCTATTGGCCAAGTCAGGAATCAGAAAGGGGGGTAGGACAGACAGGCTGTAGTTATTGCAATTTTAGGCACGTATAGCTTCCAATCTATTGCAAACATAGGGGTGAGAAGTGGCATAGCAGTTCAGTTCCGCACCCTGGATACCTTAATGGCTAAGAGGTAGGATTTTAAGGTTTAGTTGTCCTTTAATTCTAAACTTTACTGTAATTACAATTAACAGTGTATATATTGGTAATAGTTGTTGAATATAATAAATTAAGTGCCACATTTCCTTTTATTCATTATATTCATAATGTAAAACTATTTTTAGAATAAACCAAAAGGAAAGTCTGGCTGGTAAAATGCATAATTAGTACCAAGATTTTGTACCACACCTCTGGTTCTCTCCCATCAATGTGGCCTGAATTACTGTCTGAGACAGACACACATATGGGTGTTTTTATTGTTAAGGAGATTAATTGTAAATGTATTTATATCAAAGGAATAGAGGTAAGAGGATGGAGTTCAGAAAATCTCCAAGGGAATTGTAATGTATGTCCTGTACACGGGTACCGGGTAAGGTTATGTTTCTGCTAGAGAAGATCCAAGTGGATGTATGTTTCTAATCTGCTAGTACAAACTTAATACCCCATAATATACAGTACACACACATACGTAGGGGAACCCACGGATTATTCAATGTCTAGTGGCCAGGTTTGTAATATAATATCAAGGGAAGGTTTCTTGCTGGGATCATGGTTCTAGGGTTAAGGAACATCCACCATATAACAAATGACATATTTACCAGATAGAATTAAAAATGTTGTGCTGTAGCTTTGGGAGTTGTAGTTTAACACCACCTGGAAAGGCAGATGTTGTCCATCATTGTTCTACATTTATTATTTACAGTTGTTCCCCTTCACATTCTCCATCCAGTTGTAAACATTCCCGTCTCATGTGGTTTGTGTGGGAAGTGAAACAACAACTTCCATCATATCAAGATAAACAAGCATTAGTTCTATCAAAGGATTCTCCCCCAGAATGCAATGTATGGTGTACATCCACAGAACGCCACCACTGACAAAGGCTGCGCCCCTGGTAGATGTATTTCTGGGACACAAATGCCTAACACTATTTTTAATGCAGCAAAGAAAATTCCCCCCACTGTAACATGATTGGAAATTTCCAGCGGTATCTTGTGACCACATTAAAGCAATGTAGCTATTCCGCTCCTTTATAAACACTGCAGAAAGTAACGTAACGTGAAAAATCATCCTGCTGTGTTTACCTATGTCAGGAATTCTCAAACGGTGTTCCTCCGGATGTTTTATAACTACAACTCCCAGCATTCATTGGCTTCACTGGGGAATGCTGGGAGTTATAGTTTTCAAGCATCTGGATGCACGCGGTTTGAGAATTCCTGATATGGTACCATGCCAGGATTAAGTATCAGAAACTGTTTTACCTTTAGCTGGAGGGTTTCTTGTATTGATTCAAATTTTTCTGTGTCACCTGATTTGTTGTTGTTGCTGTATTTATATTTCACAGCTTGGTGGGAAAATATGGATAAAGAATAAAGTTTTCACCACAAAGAAAAACCCAGTGCCAATAGCGTTCATTTATATGGCCCTTGGGTCTCCTCAGCACAGGTGCCAGTCGAGATTTCACTGCTTCATAAAATGTACAGCAGCATTTTATAATGATTAAGCAAACACATATTCCATTTACTTTGAATTCCCTTTTAATGAATTGATTCCATCCATTGTTATTGTTGTTAAAGGGATCCTGTCATAAAAAGTCCCAATGAGAATTCCTTGATGCATTTTAAAATGTAGAGTAACACTTCCCCAGAGAATGGGTTTTTTTGTTTACAAAACACAAAATCTGTGTATATATCCTAATATGATTTAAATGTGATAAAAACATTCAATTGTTGACATTAAAGTGTGTATAGAAAATGTTTTGTTTCTCAGCTAGAGAAAGTAATGTTTACTCTAGTTCTCCCCCTGCTTGTCAGATATAAATGCACACAGCAGGAAGTACAGTGTGCAAAGGAATTAGATCCCCTCTTCTTGCTTGTAAACAATGCAGTAATGTGGAATCTATTACTTATGAAAACAGCTGCAATAAATGCCAATGTGTTTGGAAAATCCTTAAACACAATTAAAGGATAAGCAAATCTAACCTAAAACCACCTTGCATCCACAGTGTGCAAAACAACAATACCCAGCCAGGATCACTACTCAGCCACAGGTGGTCAATGATTGTGCTAATACATACCAAGAAACTAAATTTAAACAGTAATAAAAAAAGGATATGTAGTCGTGGTGTCAGTTTTTCTTAACAGCTGGAAGGCCTCTAACTTGCTATAGCAATTTATATATTCCTTAAAGGTCAAGCTATGTGACTTTATGAATAGAAAATAGCTTTTAATAAGCCCTTGTCACCTACACAATCAAGCAAATCAGATTTAGCTCCATTTCCCTCTCTCTGAATATGGAACCAATATACATAACTAAGCAAACCATTTGTTACCTAGGAGTCTCCTTTGCTAACTAGTGAGGTTTATTGAAGAATAAATAATATTTTACCCAAATGCACTGACACCTCTGAACAGATGGTTTTCTTGCCCTTTGATTGCACTTTCTGTTCTTCCCTTAATCCGTCAATATCCAGGCTCTGTACCTTGTCCCAGACGCCCTCCTTACCTCTCACCCTCTGCGTTGAGAACCTTGTAACTTCCCCACCCAAAGAAGAAACTGTCCTGACCCACTCCAATAATATATAAAAATTAGAATCCTACGCCCTAACATCCCTTTGTCAACAGGGTTGCACAATTCAGCCTGTTGTGAAATAATTATATGAACAAAAAAATTCCAGAGGAGAGGAGTCAGGAGCATTGGTTTCAAGAAGAAAATCTGGCCAGGAAGTTTCTGGGATACATTTGCACTTATAAAAACCATGTGTGCAAAAGCTGTGCCAAGGGACAGAACGATGTTTCTGCCATCTGGCTCAGAGCCTCCTCACTCCACCTCTCTCCCTTTCTCTCTCTCTCATTCTTCACTGCATCTGAGGGTCCCATTGATGAAGGGCAGGAAGCTTTACAGTTAACCTAGTGCATCCCCAGTGTTTGTGTTATGGTTCACAAAGGGGTTATGTATGATTTTTCCTCTTGTAATATATCACTGTCAGGGACATTGGAGCAGCTGTTAATCCCCTTTCCTCTAAAATCCAGGCAGCAGGAAATTTAAAAGGGTAGTAAGACTAAAACAGAATATAGTATAAATACAGGTGGTAACAATAATGGTGCTCCCAGAAATATGTGTCTAACGGCGGGTGTTCTGCCTGCCTCAGGAGCAATTTTAATCTAATTTGTGATACTGTTGAATATACCTTACAGATTGTATAGGAGGGTTTATACTTTATAGGAAAGCCATGTGTTCTACCTTCTCCAATGCGCCTCCGAGGTGTAATGACTGAGGTTATATTAAGTTCATGAAGCATCTTGAGTCAATTTAGCACTATTTATAGGCTACTGGTGTGTAGGAATGTGGAAGCATAATAAGAATGTTCACTATAGATTGTGCCTGATCACAATGCCTTTAAGGTATATCATTAGTCAACCTTTTAGAGATCAGTCATTTTCTGTATAAATACCATTTAATTATTCTGGGTAATGGATTGCATTAATTTAGTGCAAAAATCACTGCCTTTTTTGTAATTGTGGGTAACATTGCACCAAAGAATCTTGCACAACATTCTGTTACAGAGTGAAATCCAAAACACCTTGGTTCATCTGTGACACGAGTCTCGTGTTCCACTGACACAACTGCCCAGCAACTAGGAACACACAGTTTAGGTTAAAAACAGTTATAAGCTTTTTCCAAGCTTAAATTCTTCCAGATGTCATAGGAACAGTAACAGGTGACTCATAACAGCCGATTGCTCTTTTCCACTGCCCTGAAGTACCAATTTTGCACTTACAACATAATAATGTGTTCTTGTACGGAACCTTCCGTTACAAGCAGATTTTGAATGGCAGCCTTTCTATAAAAGTCAGCTTTGCGTTATTAATATGTATAGGATAGAAAAGGTTCAAACATATACACCCCAATATACTGTCTTCATACAAAAGCTTGCTTCATGGTACATGTATGTAATGGATCAATGCCCAGAGACTGGTTTCATGGTTATCAGTCATACTTAAAAATTCCTTCGGGGGGCGTGTCCAAGATGGCGACGGAGTAGGACGCACACCAGCACAGCTCCGCTCCCCACAAAATCCGGACGCTATCCTGACCCACTGTGGGTAATATTTAACACCAGATTACATACCCCAAACGACCACCGGTATGACCAAACCCAAGGACAAAGATAAAAAAGCGGCAGCAGCCGCGGCGGAACGGCTCCAACAATTCGCACGGGACCAGATCCAAGATGGCGCCGGCCATGCAGGCCACATGGTAGCAACAGACGAACAGGAGATAAACCATGCAGTGATTCAGGACCCCACAACGAAATCCCCCACATTACAAGAGGTACAAACCTTTATAATTACAGCCATAAAAGAAGGAAATGCCTCTATCATAATGGGTCTGGAGCAGCTTAAGTCAGAGGTGGGCTTAATCAGACAAGACATGCAAAAGCTTAGAAACAGAGTGGGGGAAGCAGAAAATAGAATTTCAGTGCTGGAGGACAACACCCACCGTCTACCCACTGAACTTGCACAACTCAGGACCCAACTTCTACAGCAACAACAGAAATTTGACGATCTGGAAAACAGATCTAGGCGCCAGAATCTGCGCTTCATTGGCTTCCCCGAAGGAACAGAACAGAAATCCCCAGAACTCTTTCTGGAATCCTGGATAAAACTACAATTTGGAGACTCTGAACTGTCCACTAACTTTGTTATTGAAAGGGCTCACCGCGTCCCTGCAACACCACCACTGGCGGGAGCGAGACCCAGACCGCTAATTGCACGCCTGCTCAACTGCAGAGACCGCGACAATATCCTACGCATGGCTCGCTTGAAAGGAGAGCTAAAATTTGAAAACGCCACCATTATGATCTTCCCAGATTTTTCTATAGATCTACAAAAGAGAAGAGCAACCTTTCTGGAAGTTAAAAGACAACTGCGCCAAAAAGGCATTAAATATGCCATGCTTTATCCAGCCAAGCTGAGAGTCACGCAGGGACGCGAGACTAAATTCTTTGACACCCCATTGGAGGCCTTGAGTTGGCTGGAATCTAACCCCAACAGATCACCTCAGAGATAAACAAGGTAAACCACATACACTTTAACCCATGCAAACATAAACTCAACTGGAACCATTTATACACTGAGTCTTACCCACTCAACACCAGAACGAAACGACACCCTTGTCTGATAATGGACCTAACTCATCAGACAAATATGGTAAACTAATGCCTTCTCAACCACACCAACAGACTCATGGAACTATACAATCTCTCAATAACATTAATGCACAAAAAAAATGTCCTACATTATATGTACACCTTGGGGCTAACGCTACATATCCCACAGAGGTCTATATACCAAGGGGAGTGGGGGCGGAATGGGGTCTGCCTCTCACAACCGTCGCACTTGCTAAACAGAACACAGATAGTGTTCTCCCCGAACTGTTACAGTTAAAGATTTAATTTCTTGTTATATCGTTGTTATTGGGTTGTTAAGGGAACCTAAGATGCAGTTTAAAGCATCAGGGAGGGGGGAGGGAAGGAAAAGGGAGGTGGGAGGGAACCGAAAGGGGAACAATACAAAAAACTTGAGAAAGGTAATAATTGTGAAGTTGCAAATCAAAGAAAAGGTTACTGTGTTAAAATTCAATACAAAAGGTAAATTAGAATTGTATAACTGGTTAACGTCTGTAATATGTCAAAGGTTAAGGAAGAATGGCTAATATATCTTTCCTAGCATGGAACACCCGGGGCCTGAATAGTTCCATTAAGCGCACACTGGTGTTTAATTTCCTACAAAAATTCTCCCCCGATATAGTGGGACTGATTGAAACCCACCTACTGCCAGACAGAACTAAATTGCTCCAGAAGAGATGGGTGGGGTGGGCGATACACAGTTGCCACTCCAGCTATTCCAGAGGAGTATCACTGCTTATACGAAACACAGTACGCTATAGGGTACTTAAAACTAAACGGGACGATAAAGGGAGATATGTGGGAGTTACATTAGAGATTGACAACAAGATGTATACTGTGTTAGTGGTCTATAATCCTCCCCCGGCTACTATAGAATTGCTATACGGCATAATACCATTCCTTGCAGAGTATCCAGATGCTAGGGTGATCTGCATGGGAGACTTTAACTTAACTCTAGACCAAGACCTGGACAGGCTATCCCCGACTCAAAGCCAGGGAAATCAGCACCTTGCATCACTTTTCCGACAATTTATAAGTGAAGTGCAGTGGGTAGATGCCTGGCGACATCTGCACCCACAAACCAAAGCCTATACATGCTACTCAGCCACTCACCAATCCCACTCTAGAATCGACTTAGCATTTGTACAGAGATCTATTGCTCCAGACATTATGCAAGTCAAACACTTACCCAGGGGAATCTCTGACCATTCTGCAGTGTTGCTTGAACTAAAACACATAAACGAGATTAAGACAAATAAGCCATGGAGAATGCATCCATTCTGGCTTACGCTTATACCGCAACCAGATGCAGTACAAGAACAGATCAGGATGTTTTGGGAAACACACTTACAAAATAACAACACCCAGATGCGAGTGACATGGGATAGCTTTAAAGCATACCTTCGGGGATGCCTTCACTCCACAATATCTTACATTAAAAGGTGCGCCAGAGAGGATGAGGATAGCCTAGCTACCAAAGTACAAGAGGCAGAACTCAAATACATACAGAATAATTCTAGGGAACTGAGAGAAAACTGGTTAACTCTCCAAAAACAATATACAACCATGCTACACGAAAAGGGCTCGCGCAAACAATTCTTTCAAAGGCAGAACTTCTTTGAATGCGGTAACCAATCGGCAAAGTTACTAGTAGCACTGACTCGCAGTGCTACCCAGCCACACTCGATCATAGCAATTACAGACCCCATCAAAGGCACAGTCACAGACACTGCAAATATTCTCGAGAAATTTCGCTCTTTTTATGACCAACTATACAAGACTCAGACCCCATACAGCGAACATGAAATGTTTGACTACCTAGCAGATATAGATTTCCCGACCCTGACATCAGTGCAACAAGCTGAGCTAGACAGGGATATAACAAAGGAAGAAATTATAACAGCAATAGCACTGCTTCAAACAGGGAAAGCACCTGGCACAGATGGCCTCCCTATAGAGGTGTATAAAAAATACCAACCCGAAATAGTAGACCATTTACTGGAGGTGTATAGGGAGGCACTAAAAGAGGGAAGTCTCCCAAACTCCTTCTATGAAGCAAATATCATAGTCTTACACAAACCAGGGAAAAACCCCATGGAATGCTCCTCCTACAGACCTATCTCATTGCTTAACAGCGATTATAAAATTCTTACTAAAATCTTAACATCTAGACTACAAAAAGTGGTTGCCAGTATTATACATCCAAATCAAACTGGTTTTATGCCTGGCAAATCAACGTCAACCAATATCAGAAATGCACTTATACAGACACAGGTAAATCATGATAATGGTGGGAGGAGGGTGATGGTATCACTGGACACCCAAAAGGCATTTGACAGTGTGGAGTGGGACTTTTTGTGGGCCAGTCTATATAGATTCGGCTTCGGCCATACGTTTATTAAATGGATCAAAACTATATACAAAAAACCAACTGCACACGTTACTGTCAACAACAGGACCTCCACAGATTTCCAATTGACTAGAGGAACCAGGCAGGGGTGCCCCCTGTCTCCCCTATTGTTCGCTATAGCTATAGAAGCCCTGGCCTTACAGATTAGGGCGGAACCCAATATTAAAGGCTTTAAGCTGGGGCCATATACAGAGACCCTAGCCCTATATGCTGACGATATGCTGCTGTGTCTGGAGAGCCCAGAGAAACCACTATATACCCTAATAGAACTTATCAATACTTTTGGACCCTATGCAGGACTGTACATAAACTGGGGGAAATCCTCAATTTACTGCGTGGATGACATCCAAGCAGCATCCATAATCCTACCATGCCCAATACAAATAGTCCCATATTTCAAATACCTGGGCATAAATATAACCAAAGATCCAATTAAGTTTTACGACCTCAATATACGACCTCTCTTGGATCTAGTTCAATCTAAGATAGCTCAATGGAAAAATCTCCCCCTGAATATACAGGGCAGGATAAATTTAATAAAAATTATACTGCTACCTAAGCTATTGTATATATTATCACATTCTATGGTCTATCTCCCTAAAAATCTCTTTAAACGCATAAACAGTTTATTTGTATCATTTATATGGAACTCAGGCAGAGCCAGACTTAAACTTTCCTCTTTGGAATGCCCAAAAGATCAAGCGGGCCTGGCACTCCCAAACCTTAGGTTATACTACCTGGCGGGACAGTTGAAATATAACGATATATGGGTGAAGCAAAACCCCGATCCCCCAGCTGCGGAGATGATGTTGTCACAATACCTCAAAACCGATTTTTTTACATATATATGTTACCCAGAAAGCCATATATGGGGAAGTGGAACATGTCTACATAAACAGGCAGTAAAAGTGTGGGCAGAAACGAACTCTCATTTACGCTATGTTGATGTCCCCGATGCTATATCTCTGTGGGACAATAATATATTTCCGCAGCTGAAATGTTTAGCCTCAGCAAAGGAGTGGAAAGGAAAGGGTGTCACTAGATTAAACCAAATCATAATGGAAAACAAAGTACTCCCCTTTGAAACACTTCAAACTAAATTCCAGCTCCCCAGAAATTTCTTCTATAAATATCTGCAACTAAAACACTGCTTGGGGTCTGAACTAGGGGGTAGAGAAATCATGATATCAACACACCCTATGATAGGTATATTGCGAACACAAGGCATCCAAGGTTTAACATCCCGATTGTACTCCAGACTAATCCACACAAAAGTCGAAACACAAAAGCAAACCCTGATGACTAAATGGCACAAATATCTACCAGATCTGACCCTAGAAGACTGGGACGAAATGGCTATATCCCATACCCTAGTGTCCCCTGCAGCCAATAACCGTGTCATACAATTATTAATCCTACACCAGGCATACCTTAGCCCTAAACAAATGAAACATATCGCAAAGAAAACCCAAGTACTGTGCCCCAAATGTAAACACCCAGATGCCCACTTCTGGCACTTACTATGGGAATGCCCTACTATACAGTTATACTGGAGAAAAGTGATTCAGGCATTAGCGAATATTGTACAACCGTCGGTCCCCTACAGGGGAGAAACATGTGTATTAGGCTTACTTGAAAATGAAAGCTGGAATAAATATCACCTAATTTTCCTACGAGAAGCGCTCTTCTTTGCGCGTAAAGTGATTGTACTGAACTGGATGGCCCCAACCCCTCCAAACCTAGACAGCTGGATTGCGATAATAAATAACACTCTACCTTATGAAAAAGTTATGTACCAACGCAGAGCATGTCCCGAAAAATTCCACAAGATATGGAATGGCTGGTGCAACTCACCCCCTATCACCAGCTAAAATAGAAAAATAAATAAGGCAAACAAAAAATCTGTGACTTAAACAACCAACTTAGAGTCAGAGTTAGGAAAAAATCTTCCTTTATTAGGTATATAGGTACAAAGTTATTTATACAAGGTTAACCAAAAGACAACCAAATCTTTATTTGTTCTCCGTTTTATGTTCCTCCCACTCTGGTTACACTGTTACTCAAATGTATACTTAATGCCATATATAATGTGACACCTGTAAACACTGTATTAACTGGTCAAATGTAAAAGCTAACAATATGTATAACCGAATATGTATGCAAATTTATGCTGTCACTTAATAAAACGAATTTAAAAAAAAAAAAAAAAATTCCTTCAGATCTCTATAATATGTGCTCCTGATTTATCTGCAATTTAGCCAATGCTTTGTTCCAGCATGGAAATAAATATCCCACCAGGGACATATTTACCTCTTAGGAGCCTATAGGCACAAAAAGCATGGTGCCCTTAACCCCGCTCCTCAATGGACACCACACCCAAAACTAGGCCCATTTTTAACTAAGGAAAAGAAATAAACATGAACTGTTTAAAATATTAACCACAGGGGATGTGAGGTGTGTTTTCCTAATGTGCTGCAATCTAGTGGCTACAGTAGGAGAGAGATTAAACTCTGCCTCTGCAACCTCTAGGCACATGCCTATTGTGACTAATGGTAAACTCAGCCCTGTATTCCACTATGACTTTGTATTGCTCCAGCAGTTCTGAAACAAACCAGGTTTGTCTGAAAACTGGATTTATCTCTAGTAAGAGTCAAAAAGACTAATCATTAGATTATTTTTTCACAGACAGGCTGGTTGGACGTAGCTGAGCAGCCTGTCGGAGCGATCAATAAACCTCTCATTGTAGAAGGCTTCTCTCCTCAACATTGTTTATCAATCCAACAACAGATCGTTGAACATATGTTGAGGAGTGTGTACACACCTTGGATTATTGGCCACTTTACTGAGTCTGATAATTTTCTGAAGTGTGTACAGACCTTTAGGCTGCTGCTTAAGGCTTCTTACAGGATTCTCTAGAGAGTCTTTTTTCTGGCAGTGAGCCCTACACAGCACTTTGGGCCATAGTCATAAAGGCATGATATCGCTTTTTAGTGATCGTTTATTTACAATCATTATCGGAAATTAACATTAACGATCGTAAATTACCGGTAACGATTGGAGGATCAGACCACAGTGCCGAGGGAGATTACAAGTAAGTGGTGCAGGACTTTTGTAAAGTACCCAGAGGTGAGGACTAAACGTTTTAGGTCCTCACCCTGAGTACTTTGCAGGAATGGATCAGGAAAATGGCGGGTATAATTGTCCTTTAATTATTTTTTTCAGTAACTGTTGCAAGTAGAAAATAAATAATCAAAACCCTTAAAGATCTATAGTATTAAGTTTGACATTATTTAATTTGCAAAAAACATTTTTGTAATGCTGCAAATGTAAGTACCGGTATATATTGTTTACATTTACGGTCACTTTTCATTTATAGAAATGCAAAATTGTTCATTCCGAGTACATGGTTTTATTAAGTACTACATAAGGAACATTGCTGTTGATGGGTAAAATCGAGGCAATATAGTTATCAGATAGGGTATATTAGAAATGGGGTTGTAGAACAAGCATGGTCAATAAAACTTAAAGGGTATCTCCACTGATGGAAAAACGTTTTTTTTTTTTTCCCCTATATGAAAGTTCACCTCCCCCAACCTTCCCCCAAAATTCAGCTCTGTTTCTTTGCAGCAGCCTCTGCAAGCTGTGTAGCTCCTGGGGGTGTGTCTGCTACTGTGCTGGGCAGGCTGTCAGTCAATGTGCATCATCACATGCATATTGATGATTTCTGCCACACCCACTTGACCCCAGTGATGCCTGATGTAAACAAAGCCTTTCCTTCCTGTCTCTATGATTCACAGTCTCTCTATGATTCCTGTCTCTATTCACAGCTGATAGTGCAGGGAGAGACAGAGGGGGGAAGTTACAAGGTTCAGCCACACAGCTTTATGTAAGGAGACTTTATTTAACAATTGCAAAAGTGTGTGTGTGTGTGTGTGTGTGTGTGTGTGTGTGTGTGTGTGTGACCAGACAGCAGTCCCGACGGATCCTCTCACATTCTGCGCATGCACTAAAGGAAACCGCGCGTCGGACATTTTACATGCAGGCAGTCAATGAAAGTGGGCGGACCTGCACCATCCACAGCGTTCTGAGACAAACTCATTGGATTTCTTCTAAACTACTGCTCACAGACACAGGATACTGTTATCAATATTGTACAACAGTGGCTGTAACTGTATGCCCGCGATCATACATTTACACCGAGCATTCGTTAATCAGCGATTAACTCTACAACGTTAGGTTGTAGAGTACCATGCGGTAGTAAAATAACACAATGGTAGTCTATGGGGAGCTTAAATCTATGAGCGTGTCATTGTAGATTTACAATCATTATCGTTAATTTACGATCGTTATCGTCAAATCATCGTTAAACTGATCGGAAATGAACGATAGGTTTAACAATTGTTAAACTATTCTTTAAAGGTGCGGTATCGCTTTATAAATTTGGCCCTTAGTTACATCCATTTTAACTCTATCTGTGGAATTAAATAGACATCACTAGATTTAAGGTTCGTACACACGTGCGATTGTGGGTCCCAACCCGCGGTGCACAATGTGTACAAACGAACATTTTGGCCAATAATCGGCCCATGTGTAAGCGCTTTATCGGCCGAAATGGTCGTTCGTTTGGGGATCGTTGCACGACCGACTTGGCGGATCACTGAACGAACTACCGTTTGGGCCAATAAAGTGCCTACACACAGGCCGATTATCGGCCGAAATATTAGTTCGTAAACATCGTGCATCGCGGGTCGGGACACACAATCGCACGTGTGTACAAACCTTTAGACACATACATCTACAGTAGGATGACCTCCCCGTGGGTTTTCCTGAAGAATGGTCAATTGGGGATTCACTGGTGTCAGTTCATATAGACATAATAGACATCTTTACACTCTACTGCTTCCTCTTGCTACACAACATTAACCCCCCTGAGCCAGTCAAACAATAGTACAAATACGGAATAATTCAGCAGATTATTTACCTCTTTTGACCAACCTCTTCCCCTTGATAATATTTTTAGGCAACATTTTTTTTTCAACTATACCTTCCCCTTAAAGTGTGTGTATACTGAAAAAATTACTTTGCGTCATCTGAATCTATAAATAAATACATGTAAGTAGCACTTACTCTGAGGTGTGTGTGTTGCTGCATGCCTTCAATACAATACTTGCTCAGACTCTGCTGACCTCACTATTTTCCCACATACCAACTGTCAAAACTGCATACAGTATACAGCACACCAACTGTCACACCATTTCAGCTACAGCAACACTGCTTACAGAAATGCTAAAACATAAGGGTTATTCAATAAATTTTCTTATCTTTAAAAACGTTGCCCCAACCAATCAGATGTTAGCTATCAAATGTTAAAGATCATGTCCACCCCCAGAACTGAAATTTAACTCCATACTGGCCACATTCTGTAGTTTAAAAAAAATCCTTACCTGACATTTCTACTCCAAATGGTTCTCCTGCAGTGACTGTTCAAAGTCCTGGAAACTGCAGTGTAGAAGCTGTCAGTGAGTCATCCTGTGCCTCTCTCTGGCTCAACCTCATCAAGGTCTGAGGCATGCGCAGGGGAGCCTCCCCCCCCTCCACTATCCAGATCCATCCTCTGAGGCTGTGGCACCTAGTGTGAAATCCTCTTTATGTTAGGTAAGTAAGAGCTGCCCAACCCTAACCGCCATATTATTTTTTTAAAAAAATGCCCTGATAGTTACTTATGGACCCTTCTCTCCCGCGGTGTCTTCGATGACGTCAGCCGCGTCTGTGATTGGCCGCATCTAAGCCAATCACAGACGCGGATGGCGGACCAGCCCCTGCTTGCAACTTCCGCAGGGAGCTGGATAGAAGACGGCGCGGGAGAGAAGGGGCTGTAAGTAACTATAGGGGCATATTTAAAAATATATATTATGGCGGTTGGGGGTGGGGAGCTTCTACCTACCTTATAGAAAAAGATGGTGGACATGCCCATGGTGGACATGCCCTTTAAATAATATCTGATTGGTTGGGGCAAAATAAGCACCATTTTTAACTTTTATTGAATCTCTGTTTGAGATTGGATATCTAATGAAATAGGGGGCAGATCAACAAAAAAAGGGAAACTAAACTGCTTTTTGTAAAGGGAATCTTTACCCTAAAACTTCAGTAATATTAATAGACTATGAAAAGTTAATAAAATCGAATTGTCTATTGTGTTTCTGTGAGCTATGGTTTCTGACATTTACAGAAAGGGTTTGCTGTTTAAAATGAAAGTCCTACCCCTTTACACTGCTGGTCAATAACCCTTCAGTACTAATAACATATTCATTCATGAAAGTTTGATCTTTAAACACTTCAAACTTCAATTGTTACCAGTCACTACTAGGGAAGGGTAAATAAAAAGCACAGTTGGCCCAGTGTGCAAAAAAAAATGGGGGGCCATAAACCTTATCTCAAACAAAACGCTGCATTTTCTGCAAATATCACAGTACCATAACTCATAGGAATGTGAGAATCCACTATATGTTATTGACTCTTCATGGTCTATAATTGGGATTTAAGTTGGTTTTTGGTAAAGATTTCCTTTAAAAAAGTGTCTGGGAAAATATTAATTCATACAACCTTTCTGTGTGCTGCAGAATTAGAGCAGTGCAACTGTATATTTCCCAGCAAATGCAGCTCTTGCTAATTTGACAGCTAATCTGCGAACTTGCTGAACATCCCTTCCATGCGCAGAAGATGTGTGGGGTGTTGCGCCCGTCCTCAGATCAGTTTTCAGAGCAAGGGAGAAGGATGCTCTATGGTAAATATGCAGCTGCACTGCTCTAATTCTACAGCTCACAGAATGGTAGGAACACCTGCTCCTACCACCCTGTGAATTAATGTTTGTCCAGACACAAAAAAAGAAAAAGTGTCCATTTAAGAGAAGTGTATAGTGCTAAATTAGTTAATGATACTGTAAAAATGTACTTTTCCAAAATAAAAAGTACCTGGGGCAGGGTGGTAGGATTAATTATTATCAATATTGATTTATTGAGAAGCTACAGCACATACAGTTTTCATCTGCCAGGTTAGTGCCCTGGGCTTTCCCATTTTAAAGATACAGGAAGTCTGAGCCGCTGTTCCTTGTAGAAATTATATTGGGAGGTTGAAGTAACAATCCCTGCGCTAGGCACTTTTCATTTTAGTTATCATTAAGAACATTAGTTCTCCTTTAAAAGGTATCTCCACTGCTAAAATCACTTTTTTCAATTCAGTTTTATTGAAGAATGGGAGATAAAGGAACTGTGTCTTACCTCCCATTCTTCAATAAAACCTGCAGGAGCTGGGAACGTTTTATTGAAGAACGGGAGGTAAGACACAGCTCCTTTACCTCCCATTCTTTAATAAGACTAAATTGAAAAAAGTGATTTTAGCAGTGGAGATATCCTTTAAATCATTGAAAACAGAACCACAATATAACCACCAGTATAACATTTGAGCGCTAGAATTTTTTGCCGTAGAGTAGGTATTGGTTTTACAACACATGAACTGAGCAGGAAAGCAAGAGAGGTACTCAGATCTATGTAGTGTTATATTTGACCTGATCCTAATTAAAAACCTAGAAAGACACCCAGAACCTTAGTTCTCCTTTATATTAAAGTATATCGGATTTCTTTTTTTCTTAGATATTTATTAACATGTTAAAAGAATTGTGGACTGGTCACATGATATTTTGCAAAACACATTAATTAATAAAGCTTAGCTGGTGCAATGTATTATTTTCTTAATATCTGTTAATAGTAGGTAATGGTTGTTTAAAAGCAAAGAGAAGGAGAGAAACAGAGAGAATGAATTCCTCCCCATTCAGAGTACAGAGAGTGCCTGAAATACTAATATACATGTTAACTTCCTAAAAGCCGGGCACAGGTCCAAACTCCAACGCATGGAATCACTCCAGATCAATTGGACTAAACTAGAAGCTTTTAAAAGGGAGATCTCTGACTTGTCCTTCTGCGTGGTTCTGCTGAAAATACAATGCCCCTTAACCCATCACATACCAAATTAAACAATAGGTTACCCCACAGTGGCTATGAAAAGTAAGGGTCCATGTCTCATTTTATCAGAAAGCTCTAAGTGTGACTAAGACACATCAGTTATTTTTGCCATCTGCCATCATTTGGCTGAGTGATTCAGAACATTTAAAGCCTTTCCCAGAGCTGCTTTGTGTGGGTTTCCATGGAAAACTTCCATTAAAAACAAGGCAGAAAGAAGAGTGACTCAGAGGCGACTGTCAGCAAAAGCTAAAATGCTGCACAAAAGCAGCAATTTCTGTTCATAGGCAGAATATTTTCTTCTCTTCCCCCATTGCTTGCTTTCACCTTTACATTCAGTGCCCCTCGCTGCTCTATGTAATTATACAGCTTATCGTTGTGTAGACAGGACACAGAACTCTTTTTAGAAAACATTCTTATAGGTAACCCAAACATGCAGCTTTTGTCAGATATCTAATGCACATAGTTACTGTAGATCTGTATATGAGTAGATTTAGTACTATTGGGAAATTGGGAAATGAAATTAATATAGGACATGTAGACCAAATTGCCATAAGAGGAAACCTAAATATCAGAAAGCTTTTACCAAAAGTGACATGCTGAGGATTTATAGTCAAGACCCCAAGATTCCTAATTATCATTGAAACTGCCATATAGAGATTTTGTGGATGATTAGCTATACAATCATCTACCAACAGGCAACTATCATAATTATAGACATACTATTTTATATAGTTAGCAAATAGTTACTGATATATCTAAAAATCTTTCCCAGCATCTAGAAACGTGGACCAGAGCCCAGAGGAGGCGTCAAATTTATGTCACCCATTTTTATTTATACTTAAATATAACATGATCACGGAACTGCTCGGGTAACTGATTTTGTTTTGTCAATAACCACTTTATGAGCAAATTAACTCCACAAATGGTTTCAGATCATGTTAGAGGACAACAAATAACTAAAAGCTACCGTATGTTGCCAATGTAACATGCCACGTTATTTATTTGTTAGCAAAACTCTATAGCTATCCCACAGCTCCATTTGTGGCCCATCCTGACTCATTTATTTTATAGTTCATTTCTATGGAGCAGGTCACTATTAGTTGATAGGAGATGTCCATGAGAACAAGAATTAGGGGCAGTCATGTTATCAGTTAAAACTGATTTTAAATTTAAAAAAAAATCTTTACTTAAATTAAAATTTCACTACTCCTTGTGTTGATTTGTAAATGCATTTTTGGTTGGGCAACACTAAATTCTAGAAATTTGATTGGCTAAAGCAGTTTTTAATTTTTCATATCCTGTCTGTGGATTACAGTCACTGGAAATGACTAAAAGTCGTTTTTGTTACTGGTAGTATATGTAAGTTCATCATATACAGTCAAATCATCTCTTTTCTATTCTACCAACTTTTTAAAATGCCTTTAAAAAGAGGAATTCTATAAAAAATCTAGTTCCAGCCATGTTTAAAAGCCAAAATATCTCGTCAGTCTACGATAACACTTACCTATATGTCCAAGTTGTATTGTGAATTGAATTTGAACCAGCAGCTGCGCAAGTTCCATGGTAGAAGATCAGCCTTTCACAAATGGACTCATCTTCATGCAGAATTTCGATTGGCAGCTGTGCTTTCCATTAACAGCCTCCACAGCTGTTGGTTGGATTGTGTCATGCTAAAACAAATAGGCAACAACACAAACATAAGCAATCAAACAACAGAAACATTTTTCCTACACTGTATGTTACAAGATAATGTTTTAATGAATGCTTGGCAATCATTTTTGGATAATTAAAAATCAAATGAATCAATTTTGGGTGAAGATGCCAGATCCAGAATTCTTATTCCTGAATATGAATGTACAGTACAGCTTTCATGAGATGGAGAATAAAGTAAGGTTTACTTTTCAAAGAAACAAAATTGCAACAAGGTTCCACAGATGGCTGTGAATTTTAAGGTCCTCTCTGCCTATGGATCTAGTTCAGGAACAATTGTAGTTTCCACGTGCAGGTCTTAGTAGTGGTAGAACTGGATATTATGGGGAAATATATATTTACTGGGAGATTACACAGTAGGTCTCCAAATAACATTAAACATTAGATTGGAGCTCATCCACTATTCTCCGTGCCATATAGGACCCAAGCCCGCAATGTACCTTGAGAAATTAGAAATAATAGAGGCCCTGGTAATCCAGTCTGTCAGACGTTGCATA
The DNA here is from genome assembly GCA_019447015.1 of Hymenochirus boettgeri. Taxonomy (NCBI): domain Eukaryota; kingdom Metazoa; phylum Chordata; class Amphibia; order Anura; family Pipidae; genus Hymenochirus; species Hymenochirus boettgeri. The sequence goes on along the minus strand of CM033470.1, from coordinate 96,243,787 downwards.
CAGGCAATGTTTAAGATGGAACTCTTTGTTGACAGAAACCACTTCAGATCAGATAACTCATTTTAAAGGGAAACAATAATTCTCCCCTTCCTCCACTCAACCCCCCTCCCAAAGAAAGCACCCAGGGTGAGGACCGATAATAATTTATCCACTGACTGGTAACATTGTGTTAGTACATATAAACCATAGCACAATCTAGTAACACTGTGTCAGGGTTTGTTATGCTCAGGGGTTTGTTTGTAATTGTTATGCTCCAATAATCACAGTTGGGTAACTAGGAATCACTGGGCCCCTCAGAAAAACTATGACAGGCCCCTTGGCCTGCCTCATCTATAGTGGTTTTCTGGAAGAAGGGTGTATCTGTCATAGGGAAAATAAGAAGATGGGCCCACCTGGCTCCTGGGTCCCCTGCGTTTGCAGAGTCTACTCCCCTGGTACAGTAGTTACATCCCTGAATAATTCCCAAGTACTCTTTTAGCACAAATACGCCAATCTCCACTGCTATCTTCCCCTATAGTCAAGCCCCAGTTTTCCAGTTTGCTCGCCTCAATTGGCATGGTTGTCCCTAGCACTCACAGTGCAAGGTATCTGTGCTGAGGCCAAGGATGCCTAAGAAGAATGCAGTGAGACTAGCGGGACTGGGCACTAGAAGGAGAGATAGGAACACAGTGAGTGGCCACACACAGACGGTTATTCAGCCAAATTCAGGCTGGAGGATCATAGTCAAGGGAAAAAGCAGAAAGTCAGCAACTCAAAATCAAACAAAGTACATAAAATGAGAACATAAAACAATTGTTGCAACCACTTAGCTCATGCAGCAACCTCAGATCAGCAGGTTCAAATAACCTAGTTATCCCCAGAGTCCACCTAAAATCCTTTGGTCACAAAGCCTTTTGTCATGTCACAACCACTGTATGGAACTCTTTACCCCAGGTCAGTCAGAACTGCCCCATGGAGGTGATAAAATCCAGACTGAAAACCTACCTGCTCAGTGCAGCATTTGCAGACCTGTAGATTCCATTTGCTGTGACAAAACTTTATCCTACCACCAATTTCTTAACCTGCGAGACATGTTAAGTGCCACAGGAGAAAAGCGCTATAGAAATGTTATTGTATTATTGTATGAGGGGGACCCAATGCCATAACGGATCAATGGTTTAAAGGCCCATAAAGGAAGAAAGCACCAATAAGAATTGAAGCCAAACAGAAAGAGAGAGACCAATAGAATAATAAGCAAGATTTGAATTCAATTGGCCCATATCACTTTTTAAGATGCTCATGGTATAAGAAGACCCTGATGCGCAAGCTACGATCTCCTGAGATGTCTGAGAATGCCAATTTCTCACATTTATAAAACATGGCCAGACTGCACTGGCATTAATCTGCCTGTTTTTAATAACTTTTTAATAACATTTTTTTCATTATGGTTTGGTAATTGGAATTTTGACAATTTCCTTTCTTGCATTTGTTTGACCAAAAGTGATCAGTATTCAGTGTAGAATCTGTGGCACCTTGATTGGTCAGGTCCAAATATTTCATTTGTTTGTAGAAATATCTGACACTTTTTTAATATAACAATTCATTGATTTCTGTTTGATCGTAATAACAAAAATACATACATGTTGTAAAATCAGAAGGGATGTTTGGAAAAAGATGCAGCTTACAGGACCCGGTGGGTGAGTGTGGTAATGCGTAGTCCGCGGTTTTGCTCTGGGTGGATAAGGGGCATTTTCAGGGGTGATTGAGTTGGGGCTAAGTGAGCAGCCTCTAGCTTTTGCCTGTCCCTGCTTGGGGTAGTCTTCAAAGAGTCTTGGGCCCTATTTGTAGATGCAGGGTATCGCAATTTAGCGATACCACACTTTATCGATAATGTACAATTGCGGTCGTAAATCTACACCTGCTGTTGTTTATGTACGGCGAACATTCGTTAACAAACGTTTGGTCGTAGAATACCATGCGGTAAACAAAACGGGAAATCGCTAAACAAAACGGTAAATCGCTAAACAAAACGGAATTTAGTGACCAGTTTAACGATCGTTTACAAATAGGGCCCCTTGTGAGCATAATATTCACTGCATAGAGTATTTTCTATTCAGGTGTCTCTACACTAATATGGAATTCCCTAATAAGACTTTGAAGGTGGCTTGTTACCCTGCAGTCTTTTTTTCAGTTATTAGTCATTTCCAGCCTTCCAACAATTTTACTGTCATTTTTAAAATTCTGTTCCTAGCAAATATAAAGTTTCTAAATGTACATTTATTCTTAACATATGCAGTGACTAGAGATGTCCGAACTTCGCAAAATCTGGTCCGCTCGAGGATCTGCGAATTTTCGGAAAAATTCGAAAATTCGAAAATCCGCGAGCGGACCCATTAAAATTAAAAATACCATCGAAATTACGAGTTTTATGTATTTTTGAAAATTTTCGAAATTACGAGGTTTCATGTATTTTCGAAAATATGGATTTTCGAAAATACAAGTAATCCTCGTAATTTCGAAAATTATCGAAAATACGTATGTGTGGAAATAAGAGAAATCCTTGTATTTTCGAAAATTTTGGTCAGCAGAGGAAGCAGAGGGAACGAGGTCACGTAAGTACATTTATGTTTTAAATATAGCTTTTGGGGTTGGGGGTTGCCTTACCTTATATGAAGTTTTATTTCTTTCTATAGATGGAGGCAGCCACCAAGGGATCCATAGGGAGAATGAGAGGATCCATCCACTGTGCAGGAAGTGACAGGAAGTCACATGTACGGATTACAGCACAAGCAAAAATAGATTAGAGGTGCACACTACTTATCCAGAATTTTCATTAATTGTGAATCACATATACACATTTCAGGGATCACCATGTCCCTTTCACCAGGTGCATGAGATTCACAATAAATGAAAATTCTGGATAAGTAGTTTTTTTGCTTTTGTAATATGTAATAAAGAACCACTGGTCTATGGAGTTAGGAGTAATGCGTTTCAGTGGGTCCCACAAGCATTCATGAGATCCTCTTTGCAGCCTTCATGTAAATTCATTGTTTCTTAATCAGATAGGGGCCGGACCGTATAATTTATGCCTGAATGAATGTAATATAGTTTCTGTGCAATCAGGTGTATTTTGGGGGGTGGGGGCATTTTTAAAGTCTCTCTCTATATTGTTCCTATGCACAGATCTGATTGTTTTCCAACTGGAAGATTGACACAACAACTAAATATATATAGACCTTCTGTTCTGTAAGAATGATTGTTCAGCGAACTACATAAGCAGATAATTATAGCAGATTATTATATAAATGCTTGAAGATATTTCCTAGAGCTTCTATCGATATATACAATAGCATTTACCAGGCTCAGGAGAGTGTGGGAGGACAAAAGAATATTATCCAAAAATGAGCGGGTTAACACACTTACCAACTGTACCAACTATGCGGGACAGTCCTGTCATTACTAGTTCAGTTCTTCTGGGTGCATCTTTTTAACATCTGTTAGCAATCCCAGTACCTAATATATTACCTTTAAAGCTTGAGGCTTTAAATGTTAATGGTCATGTGCCCCAGGACTGGCATTTTGACAGATTCTCCATTTCAAAACATAAATTTCGTAACTGCTGCTATTTTCTGCCTCTAAAGCCAAGTAATGCTCAGTCAACACTGTTATTGTCATTGATTTCTCATATCCAGAATAGAACCTACCATTGTCACATCATCAGTGCAGAATGGCTAGTTTGCTACCATCAGAGCAATGTACAGTATTTAACATGTGCTGCTCTTCTTCCTGGCTTTAAAGTGTTATATTATCTTCTTGCCTTTTAGCTATTAAACAGAGATGATGCCTAGATTTAAATATCCAGTAATGTTTCTTTCCTTTTACCCCCCTATTCCCCACTAGTTTGGCACATGGCACTTTCTATAATGTAAGTAGGAGATACTGGCATCTGCTGTGCAGACAATACCCAGTAAATGTCTGGGACACTCGTTGCATTCTTACACAGTTACATCCTTTCCTGTTTACAGAGCAAAGCAATGGGAGAAGACACATTCCCAAGAACCAGATCTGCATTTACTAGACGCTGCCTTTACACTTCCAGCCTTCCCACACAGTTCTTATAAAGGGAAAGCAAGATGTCAAATAACAATACTTGTGTTATTGTTTTATCATCTAGAGTAAATAAGGTTTGCATTAGGAATCCAGGATCATCTTTCTGTTCTTCAAAATATGTTAATACTATTCTTCCTATAGTACTAAACCCCATGAGATGTTATATTATACAGTTTTCATAAGTAACTGGGGATAAATAGAAAAATCAATTTATGTGCCTCAAAATATCTTGGGTCCAGGGTAAACAGACATGATAATACCTTCTAAAGCACATCTTCTCACAACTATATTATAGCAAAGTACATGTTAGTGTGTGATTTAGCAGAAACTATTGGAATCAGTGGAACAGAGCGGAGCCTAAAGGAGCCGTATCTAGAGTAAAGATACCATAAATCTAATGAAAGGAAGGGCCTTGAAATCTGTAATGTCAGCAGGAAAGTATGACCAACTGAATGGATGCAAGAAGGATCAATTTCCATCCATCTATCAGGTCCCATTTCTATTTGAGTTGGTGACATGATCATGCTTTCCTTTCAGGATCAGCTGTAAGATGATTTTAGATGCACAGCGCAAAGAAATCAACTTTAAGGATGAGCAATCCCCAGAGAAATTAGGTATGTTACATGTAGTTGACCTACCATCCTACCCATTGTCAGTAAAGTGCAAAAACAAAAAAAAATGTAATAAGTGGCCCCTAAAGAAGCTTTCCCACCCAGTCCAAACAGATTATAATCTGCCATACCACTTCTGGCTATACACAATCCAAACAATTAATAGATTCACGATTCAATCGTCAATTCTATTAAATGTATCAAGGCATACTAAGACCACTAGTGGTTTTACCATTCAATGTTCCCGTCTAACCCATTCAATTTGTGACCACAAGTATATAGCAAAAATAATCGGGTCTGGTAGTTAATCACAAGAATGTCGGGGGAACATCATAAGGTACAGTGTATGATTACCTTTAGAAATTAGATTGATTCAAAATTGCATAGTCAGATGTTCCTGTGATGCTCCCCATTCAGGCTAATCAGTTCTGCAATTGAATGCCAACCACAAAATGATTGGGCCAGACTGTTCTGACATCACAGGATTGTCTTGAGGGGAAGTAACAACTGATAGTTTATAAAAAGCCCTAAGAAACATAAGAAAGGTGAAATAAAATAAATAAAATGTAAAAGTTTTAAGGGCAACTATGGACTCAAAACAAGTGTGGGTTAAACAAAAGCCTGCAGTATTTCATTTATAATGAACCGACAATCACTTTTCTGTCTGGAGTCTGTGAGAAATTACATTGGGGTGAATCTTCAAACTTCCTGCTTCCAGTAGATTGAGTGACATCACCTGACCTCTGCCCACCCATCCGCCCCGGGGGAGAAGCATGCTCAGTTAAGACTTAATGCTGGGGAAATCAGGAAGTACCTGGGGGAAAAAATTACAGTTGAGAAGGGGAGCCTATTAATGCAGGCAGAGGCTGGTCACATGGCTGAAAACAAGAAGTGTTCAAGCAGGAAGTAATATTGCTGAACCTTTCCAGCAATAACTTTTTTATTTTGAAGGTACGATGGAAGGCTTTATATATAATTCTTACTAGTTTGGAAGTATTCGAGACCACAATTACCCTTTAAATAAAGAATCTCTTACATTAGGGTTATCTACCACTTCCACCTAATCACAGTGATACAAATAAAATAAAAAAAGACAATTATAAACTAGAAAGGGAAAGTATAAATATTACATTTGGCTAGAAATGCTGTATTTAGGAAGGGAATGTGTGTGTCTGTGTGGCAGGCTTTAACACTTAACCTCACTATAGAAGAGAACATTTTAATTTCATAATACATTCTGATTAAATACATATATTTTTTTAGTATTGTTTATTTATTATGGTTGCTAATGCTATGGAAACAGAAAGGTGGGTGTATCAGTAGGTGTGTGTACCTGTGTGGTGTTAAGTGTGTGTTTGTGTTCAAACTAACTTTTATTGATGATTGATCAAAAAATGTTTTGACTACAGTTACCTTTAACGTATGACTGCAACAGAAGTCTAAGGGTAGGTCAATAGATGTGAATACCTTGTCAGGCTAGGGGTAGGTGTTTTAGCATTTATGACCATAAAACTAACTTTTAATAGTGATTGATCAGGATTTTGTTTTTTGACTATATTTTCCCTTTAATTATGGCTGCCATAGAAATGGAAGAGAAGTTAGTAGGTGGGTGTACTTGTGTCTGTGTGGGGATTGGGGGGGGGGGGGTTGTGTGTTTGTGTTTATGACCACATGACAATAAAACTTGAAATATCCACATTTGAGGATTGGACCCATTATAGTCAGTGGAAAAAAATGCCCTAAAATTTGCCCATAAAGCGGAAACACTTCCATGGATTCCTTAGCTAGAAGATAGCACACTTCTCCTATGCATCCTGCACATGGTGGGATGTGGGAGGAGATTAGAGATGGCCGAAACTCACTAATTTTGTTCCATTTTCGGATTCCCGGATCTCGAAAATCCGAAACCGGAACAAATTTTCGATAATTTTTGAAAGTACGGGGCCTCGTATGTTCAAAATTACCGAAAATACTATCGGAGACCATTTTTGCATTTCCGATCGTATTTTCGAATGTTCAAGGCTATTTTCGATCGAAAATATTATCAAAGACCATTTTCGTGTTTCCGATAGTATTTTCGAAGATTTTCCAATGTTCAAGGCTATTTTCGAAAATTATCAAAAATTGCCCCAAACGTTCGAATTTTGAAAATACGATCGTAAGCTCAAAAATGTTCTCCGATCGTATGTTCGATAATTTTCGAACGTTCGAGGCTATATTCAAAAATTATCGAAAATGACTTCCGAAGTCCCGAAATCCGGAGGATCCGGACGGATCTTTCGGATTTCGGAACCAAGGGGATCCGTGTCAGATCCAGGTTCGTGTCGAACCCAGATCCCATCTCTAGAGGAGATAATTCCAAAAAACTGGAAGAATAAAAGAGAAAAGAAAAAGAAGAAATAGAAAGAACAGGAATTCAGTACTTAAAGGGTCACTATACTTGAGAGAAGTAAAATGATGGTACTCACATATTTATCTGTGCTTGCTTTGTCATTAAATTATTAATGTTTAGTGAGTGCTCCTAATTTCCCCCACCCTCCCTTACACACTGCCTTCTATTAGTGTCTGCGACACTTATGTGTTCTGCACAGCCTCACCATGGACACTGCTCTGCTTACACATCTCCCCCTCCCCCCTGCTGTCTTTCCTCTGCTGATTCTCTTAAATTCTTAAATGTTGCAGAAAGTGTGCTGGCAGGCAGGCAAAGAGGTCAAGCATGGGTCACATATTATAATTTCTGCTTCTGGAGTGACAGGTCTTTCCCTGTAAATGCTGTGATTAAAATGATGATTTCTCAGAATCTACTGCTCAGATTTAAAATCTGAAAAAGTTTTGGAGGAGTGGAATCTTGCTGTATCTAAAGGTAATATTTTTGAAAATTCGATTTTTTAGAGCAAAGATACCCTTTAAAGACAAATTAAGGGCCATATTTATAAAGGCGCAGTATCGCTTTTTAGTGATACTGCGCCTTTAACAATCATTGCCCTGATCATATATTTATGAGGCAAATCAACGATTACTTTCATAAATCTATGATTAAGATCATAGATTATTGAATGGCCATTGAATATCATTGCGGGAGTTTTACCACCACATGTTATTCTACAGTCAACCTTTTTCCAAATGCTATGAATGTCACTTTTCTATTCTTATCCTTCTTGACCTCTCCTCTTCTTTCGACACAGTTGATCATTTCCTCCTTATGCAGATACTTCACTGAATTAAGTGTCATCCTGGTTTCTATACTATCTCTGTAATCGAACCTACTCAGTATCTTGTGCGAGTAACACCTCTTCTCCGGTTCCTCTTAGTGTGGGGGTGCCGCAGGCAGGGGTGCCTCTACCATGAAGAAAACTGAAACATTTGCTCAGTGCGCACTTAAAAGGCGGCAGTAAAAAAAATCCTCCCTCCTGCAATACCACATTTCATTATCAGTCCACCAGTCAGTGTTAAGTGAGCCCTCCAGTTCACCAATCAGTGTTAGTCAGCCCACCATACTCACGTCCACAAGCCACGCCTATGTTCCCTGATATGAAGCCACACTCATTTCATGTGCCGGTAGGCGGCATTTAAAAGTTGTTTCAGGTTTCAAAAACCCTAGGAACACCCCTGGCCGCAGGGATTTGTTCTTGGACCCTCCTTGTTCTCCCTCTACATTATTTCCTTGGGAGATGTCATTAGCTCTTTTGGCTTCAAGTATCACTTATATGCAGATGATACATAAATCTACCCCTACACTAACGCATGACATTCAATCGCGTGTCTCTGACTATCTCCTTTCTATCTCCTCCTGGATGTCGGGACGTTGCCTCAAATTAAATCTTTTTAAAATTGAACTAATCATTTTACCACCTAAACCTAGTCCTGTCCCATCTTTCTCTATTTCTGTTGACAATACCCCCATTTACCCAATGCAATCGGCAGACGGCCTAGGGGTAATTATTGACTCCTCTCTCTTCTTTTCTTACCACCTATGTGGTAACCACCAGAGAATATGATTGTTTTATTTGCACTGCATAAGTCCCACTCCTGCACTTCTACCCTTTCCTTTGTATCTGTATGTTACCCTTCTAACTAGATTGTAAGCTCTAAGGTGCTGGGACCTCCTTTCCTCTTGTGGCAAAGCTCTAGCACTTATACTATATATTTAATTTATATATTTATATATAAACTATCATGTATTTACCCCCCTTGTATGACTTTATTGTGTTTTGTTGTTGTACAGCGCTGCATCCCCAAGTGGTGCTTTATAAATAAACTATACATACATACATACATACCTCAAACACCAGAGGGCGCCAGTACACAAACTGTAAACAATTGAAAATAAAGAGGTCTTATAGTATAACATTTGGTAACTTTGAAGGTCTCTTATCTCTTGTCTTTTTCTGTGCTCCATTACTTTGTGTGACACTGTGTTTCACTACTTTCCAGTAATATTCACATTTATTTTATATTATCTACAGATTTTTTACAGGCAAATGGTAATACTACAAACTGTCCTTCCAGTACTACTTTCCTTTAAAAAGAAGTGAAACTATGTAAATGAATAAATCTTTGCTGGGCGATATAAACAGCAGCTGATGGACTGTATATCTGACAGTGCTGGCATTTAAAAAATGTTTTTTAAAAAAAAAAAGAAGATTACATATGATCATGAAATGTTCAGGGCAAGCTGCTTTCTGTCCAGATTTATTTGCAAAGAGTCTTATAAACAGAAAAATGAACAACTTCCCCAGCTGGCCCATTGTGATGCTGGCCCATGGTGGTTCTGGCCCAAATACAATGGGCTGTTATTTGAAATATAAAGCACCTGATTTTTTAGCTTGCAAACATCCCCTTTCTACTTCTAGGGTGAGGAAATAAAACACTAAATCCTCACCCCAAGTATAACAGCAGATTTATTTATAAACACACAGTATCAGTAAGGTCCTATACTGTGGGATTATATTGATTTTTCAGGCATGGCCGTCGGACAGACAATGTTTTATGGCCACGTTTGTGAATGAACAACCATGGCCATACAAAACCACCTTAAAGGGGAACTGTGGTCTTCCATTTTGTATGTGCCTTATGGAGGCAGCCATTGATCACCTGATCATCTGGCCGCCGCCTTTACTTCTGTCTTTACTGCTGGGAAATTCTAATTAACATACCAGAAATGCAAAATTAAATTATAATTCCCCAGAAGTCTGGGCTTTGAAAAATAAGATTTACAAGGACTCAAGCGAGTTAGAGAGAGTTTTATCCACAACTTCCTTGCTCATTATGCAAATAAAGGAAAAGAGACTTCTGGGGGATTATAATTTGATTTTGCATTTCTGGTATGTTAATTAGAATTTCCCAGCAGAAAAGACAGCAGTGAGCATGCTCCAACCCTAAACCAAGGCAGCGGTCAGATGATCAGGTGACCAATGGCTGCCTCCATAAGGCACATACAAAATGGAAGACCACAGTTCCCCTTTAAGGACCACTGTGGTATTGAATGGATGATTTTGTTACAGTATAACTTTCAAAAGAGACAGCCAGGAGCAATTGTTGCAAAATGTGAAAAATTTCACAAATCTATATACAAACGGCAAAATGTTTCGGGCAAGTCTCTGCCCTTTCTCAAGCCTCAAACAAGTGACCAAACAAACATAGTTTTTATCTTCCTCACTCCAACCCTCAAAGTAATTATTCAATTAAACAGTTTGTGTTTTCAGACATCAAAAGTGCATCAAATTAAAATGATATTGTGCCCTGTGCAGGTTTCCTCATAAAGTGCTAACATGCTAAAGGTGCTAATGATTATTTATATTTTTTTTTGCATAAAGCGTCTAGTGATATACATAATTGAATCTAAATATACATAGTGATGTGTAAATGTGTGCCTGCGTGTGTCACTGCAGCAGTTCCTATTGACACACCACTAGAGGGAGATGGTAAGATTGTCTGCAGTTCCTATGGACTTACCACTAGAGGGAGAAAACAGGAAACAAGCATGGAGGAAGAACACAGAAGTGGGACACAGTGGGACCCTGCATTTGGGGGGGGGCTGGATTTGAGACCAAGGGGTGTGTGTAGATTTGGGACAGGGGAGCTGGATTTGGGACAGAGGGGGAGCTGGATTTGGGATAGAGGGGGGCTGGATTTGGGACAGAGGAGGGACCCTGGAGTTGGGACATAGGGGGGGACCTTGGATTTGGGACAGATGAGGGTCCCTGTATTTGGGACGGGGGGGCTGTATTTGGGACTGAGGACTGAGGGGTGGTCGTATTTGGGACAGAGGGGTTGACCCTGTATTTGGGACAGAGTAGGGCTCTGGATTCGGGACAGGGGGGGTGACCCTGAATTTGGGACAGAGGTGGCTGGATTTGGGACAGAGGGGGGGGATTGGATTTGGGACAGAGGGGGGACTCTGGATTTGGGACAGAGTGGGGACTCTGGATTTGGGACAGAGGGGGGACCCTGGATTTGGGACAGAGGGGGGAGGCCCTGGATTTGGGACAAAATGGGGACCCTGGATTTGGGACAGAGGGGGGACTCTGGATTTGGGACAGAGGGGAAACTCTGGATTTGGGACAGAGTGGGGAATCCGACCTTGGGACACTAAGAGGGAACTCTGGCCTTGAGACATGGAGGAAGCGGGCTATGGCCTTGGGACATTGAGGAGGAGGGATATGGCCTTGGGAGACTAAGGTTGGTGAACAAAATATGCCTAGTTCCTCCACCTGGGATACTAGTTGGTTTGGGGGGGTCTATCTATCTATTGCAGTTTATAAATAGGGGCCATTGCGAGCAAACTTCAAAGTTGCTGTTCTGCAACAGTCTGCTGTTATTTTATTTTCTGGAAAATACACAAGAAACCAGAGAATATGGAAATGATAACTAATGGAGGAGTTAAGGGGAAAAACACTTTTTTTTGATGTTATATGGTCCTGAACCTTTTCATATACAGTATGTCTCTACATTTTACATCATGTCCCTCTCTATTTATACTGTATGCTCCGAGGATGCTGGGTAATCCAGAATTAACTTTGACTTTGAATCCCTTTTGGGGATTTTTACTCTGTGGCAGGATTGGCAGGATAACCAAGACTACAGAAGAGTGGGCGAGTCTGCAAAATAAATAGCTCCTCCCCTTGGCATCTACCAGTTGCTACATATGGCCATGTGCACATTGTAGGTGGCATTTCTCTCAGAATGTGTGGGAAGGCAGAGAGGGTGGGACAAAAGTGGCTACATTGGGACGGAAGCCGAAGTTCTGGCCTCAAGATGTGTTCTGTGATGTGAAAAATGAGAAATTGAAGTGAACCTTTAATAAAGTAAACAAATGACAGGTTCAGTATTAATGCAATAGCATCACTAATTTCTGTGCACAGTCTATAAAGTCTATCTGCTTGATTTAACCAAATATTTCTCTTCCTGTTTGTAATATTATTTCAAGGATTACAGACAAATATTAGTGGGGCAGGTAGGCAAACTTTTTGGGTTCTAAAGTCCTGGACTAAAGGAGGGGAAAGAACCAGAGTAGCCTGGAAATCTATAGTAAAATTCTTTAAAGGGTATGTCCACCCTTAATTTACATTTTTAGTATATAATAGTAAATGTGCCCCCAGCCCCAACCGCTATAATAATTTTCTTAGAAAGTCCCCAGATAGTAACTTACCATGCCTCGCTCCTTCGCCGCACTGCAAGCAGGGGGCGGGACCAGCAGATGCGTCTGTGATTGGCTGCGAGGCCGGCTTCTCAGTGCTGCGAAGGAGTGAGGCATGGTAAGTAACTATCTGGGGACTTTCTAAGAAAATTATTATAGCGGTTGAGGTTGGGGGTACATATACTATTATATACATAAAGGGATTTACGCTAGGGGGAGGGAGACCAGAGCGGGTGGGAGAGGGAGGGAGAGGGAGGGGGAGAAGTGCTGCACTGCGTATGGCAAAATTCTCCCGGAGGGGAGGGGAGAAAGGAGGCAGAGTCCTATATGTACTCTGCTCTCCTCCTGGTGGCCACTTTTTTGGACTTTGGGGGAGGGATTACTGGAGAACCACTTGGAGCTGGGATGTAAGGTAAGGATTTTATTGCACTACACATTGGGGCCAGTAGTGGGGGGATTATAGTTTTGGTGATGGACATGCTCTATAAGTGCATGTCCACCCTTAAAAGAAATCTTGTCAATTGTCAGTTATTTGCCCCCAACCCCAACTGAAATATTTTGCACTTTATTACCTGCATTACTAACCAGATATTTAAGGATAATTATTGTCCCCATTCTGGCAGAATAAGCTGGCCCCTCACTCATGCAGTCAATCAAGGCTGTGTTTGCTGACATCACAACAAATGATTGACTGCTGTTTCCTCTGCTGCCTTCTCTGCACATGCTCAAGCTTATAAAAGCTCTTAGGCTGAGGCCACACTGTAATGCGCACGAGGGAGCAGGCAAAAACTTTTGCTAGAACTTATTATTAAAGGGCATGTCCACCCCTAAAACTATAATTTAACTCCAATTGCTCCAAATGGTTCTCTAGCAATGCTTGTCCAAAGTCCAGGAAAGTGAAGTGAAGGAGGTGTCTGTGAGCCATCCGGTCCTTTCTGATTCCTCAACCTCGACAAGGAAAGTGACATGCGCTGTGGAGCCCTTTACTGCCCTCCCTCCTTCCATCATGATCCATCCTCTTCGGCTGTTGCACCTAGTGTGGAAACATTTGGTAACAAGTAGGTGCCCCCTTCCCACCCCCAACCGCCAAAATATTTTTGCAAAATAATGCTCCCATCGTTACTTACGGACCCTTCTCTCCCGCGCCGTCTTGAATGATGTCAGCCGTGATTGGCCGCGTCTTAGCCAATCCCTGCAAGCAGGGAGCTGGATTAGAGACGGCGCGGGAGAGAATGGTCCGTAAGTAACCATTCGAGCATTATTTTGCAAAAATATTTCGGCGGTTGGGGGTGGGCAAGGGGCACCTACCTTGTAACCAAAAGTAGGTTTTAAAATATCTGGTTACAAATGCATGTAATATACGGGTAAAAATAGCAGTTGGGGTTGCAGGAATATACCTGACAAGTCACCAGTTTTTTTTTTAAGGGTGGACATGCCCTTTTAATACACTGGTAAAATATACTTTTTTTTTTACAATAAGTGCTAATTAAGAAAACCCCTTCTCTATATTTACTCTAGTAAATATGTCCCCTTTATTAATGTCTTATATATAAACAAGACAGCTTAGAAAAATAACAGTATCTATTTGTGCACATAGAGTATGTGCTGCATTTACAGCTGAGTTAGAAGTCTTATAACCAGTGTATCCAGTTCTATTATCCCTCTGTGTACTCTAATACTATCAGCTTATTTTGTTTAGTTGACAAGCTTTCAAGGGTTCTACTCTCTTCATCAGGTCATGCAGTACAGGCATATGCAGTGTAGATGTTGCTGGGATTGCTGTATATTTTATAAAACAAGGTCTCATAAACTATCCCAGAGTGAACAGTCAGCTGTTGTATGTGCTGCATTTACAGCTGTGTATGTAAAATATCCCTTTCCTATGTTGGCTAAACCTTTACTGCGCAGGGGACATCCCCTTTCATTTTTTTGTGGCTCCATGTTAGTGGACGATGCCAGATTTGTTGCTCTGATGCATAAATAAAACAAATATATAATCCAAGGACGCTAATCAAACGTTGCCCCCCAGTGGCCAGATTATGGCAGAATAATGCCAAACAAAACCTCTTCAAGCCATTAACGTGATGATCTGTGCATATTCCAAGGCCTGGTATTGTATCATAAAACCCCTTTAAGGTATACAAGGAAAATAACAGAATGAATGCAAAATACAGAGAAGGCAATTTAGCAATCTAGCTCACAGGTTTGCTGCCATATTTCCATTTAATATTAACAACAGATCTGGGGAGATTTCATTAAAAAAAGGTGTCAATCTTCAGCTGAAAATACAGGAATGACTGCAAAGTTTAATGTGAATAAGAGCATTTGGTTAATGTGAAGTTTTACATGTGAACTAAATCTTAATAAAGGACATGTCCACCCTATATTTAATAAAGGACGGCGATACCACAACGTTAACAATCGGTATCGTAAATTTACGATCGTTAAACTGATCGGAGATTAAAGATCGGTTTAATGATCGTAAATTTCCAATCTACGATAACGATCCCCAGTGCGGTACTTTACTACCGCACAGTACTCTACAATCGAACAAACGTTTGGTAGTAAATGTACGATCGCGGTTTATAAATATAGCCCATGGAGACTTAATGGTGAAGTGTTTTTACCCCCAATGCTTTACACAGATTGGCTGCCACCCAGAAGGTGGAATCGGAAGGACTGTATTAACAATATGAATAAATAATGTAAACCACAATCCCACCACAGACAATATCCCTCCCTACTCTAAGTCTCCTCCAGTCAGTCTGCTTTGTGTTCGTTTCATGGCAGAAAGCAAAATGTAAAACATTTTAGAGAATTTTCATTTTATTGAGAAATTACATTTAATTGATTAAAAAAAAAAAGTATTCACCTCCCACTCTCCTCTCACAAAAAAAAGAACTTGCCATTATGAACTATTCAGTAATTATGAACTATAGAACTAGACATCAGTGCATTTGTTCGTAGCCTATTTGTGTTGAAATGTTGTAGTCAATAGAAGCTAAAGAACAAACCACATTCAAGGTCAGAGCAGGAACTATTACAATTGTTTCCACTTCAAAGTGCAGAAAAATGAGGTTTTTAAAAAGTGCTAATGAGTCACATCATTTTATTGAGTCCTGGGAATGGTTTTACAGGCATTACGTGCATACACAAATAGCTTCAATTCTACATCAGGTCCCAGAAATACAGATATATATATAGAATTTGAACTGCCATCCTGCCCCGCTATGGGAACATGGCCAGTGACATTTTAGGGGCTGTTATGGATATCCAATTATTTTCTAATAGGCTTTATCCTGCTTGGAGTAGAGCTTGGGCAGTGATGGTCAGAGTTGGATGGTCTAGAGGTGAGGTGTGGTTGGATGGAACAAAGGCAGGCCCCTCCTATGTGCCTTTCCTCTCAAAACAGTGCAGGGTTCATGCTCCCTACAGTACATTTCCATATTCAAATAAGTTAGTTGTGTGGGCAATCTGAAGATTTAGTTTTAGAATCAATTTCCATTTTGTTTATTCATAATTGCATGCTGTGCTACAATACAAAGGCATATCATATTATTAGGGTTGCAAGTTTGCAAACGTACTACCGATTATTGTGTTATCGCTTCTTGTTCACACTTTCTGCTAAATGATGCTGCAGCACCTGCTGTTTTCATTATACAGTTGAAAAAAACACATCTGTTTTTTTTCTTGAATGTGCTGTCTCGGTGTGACCTGTTATAGGAAAGAGTGTGAAGATGCTGAGCTTGTTTGTTGTAAGACCTTGTCAATACAAAGCATATAGGAGCGGTATTGATGGAGTAGATCTGACTTACTGAACATTAACAATCCTGAAAATGAATAAGCTTGGTACTAAATACCAACTACGATATGATTATCTTAATTCATTTGAGCAAATGCTTTCCTGGTTCCTTTCAACAACCTGAACCTGAGAACCTGAGGGGGGGGGGTATGTGCTGTGAAAACTATAACTGTGTGGCACAGACCACAGTTGTAGTTGGCACAGACAGCACATACCCCCTGGCACCACCAGCATACAAATACCCCCACCCCCATGGCACAGTTATAGTTGGCACAGCAAAATACCCCCTTCCTCCTCGCACTGGTCCAGCATACAAATCGCACCCCCATGGCATAGACTTTGTCAGGGGGGGAGGGATTTGTGTGCTGGTGGTGCCAGGGGAAGGGAGTATTTGCTGTGTCAATAACTATAACTGTGCTATGGCGGTGGGGGTATTTGTATGCTGGTGGGACCAGTGAGTATGTACTCTCTGTGCCAACTATATCTGTGCCACACAGTTAGTTTGCACAGCACATAGCCCCCTCCCCTGGCACTGCCAGCACACAAATGCCTCCGTGGCTCCCCCCATGCTAGAGTTTGTTAAGCTAGGTTAGATTAGTAAGGTTAATTAGGGTCCTCCTGTCTGAAAGTGTCTACCTTGATGTGGTGGCAGGCAGCTCTAGTGCTCTACTTTTCCAGAACTAGTTTCAGCGGGAAGCGGGAATCAGGCACACAGGCGCAGTGCAGGCCATGCACCCACGTGACCGATGCATGTGCCCAGACACATGGTGGAGGAGAGTGGAGGAGTAGAGCACTAGAGCATCCAGCCTATGCGCAGGATGGACCGCTCAGAGTGAAAGTACTGAATATCTTCCCCAACAGTCAGGAAGGTTAGGTTATTTGCTGTGCCACTGGCAATTCTAAGTAACTATGCCAACATTGCCACATGAGGGGAGCCTGGGAGGCATTTGTGTGCTGTGCAAACTATCGCTGTGTGGCACAGACCACAGTTATAATTGGCACAGAGAGCACATACCCTATGGCACAACCAGCATGCAAATACCCCCACCCCAATGGCACAGTTATAGTTGGCACAGCACATACCCCCATCGCTTCCCCATGGCATAGTCTATGCCATGGGGGAGAGATTTGTGTGCTGGACCAGTGCCAGGGGAAAGGGGGTATTCGCTGTGCCAACTATAACTATGCCGTGGGGGTATTTGTATGCTGGTGGTGCCAGGGGGTATGTGCTCTCTGCAATGAGCTTCACCCTGCATCATAAGGGAGGCGACCTTGTTTGTCACCCGCTTTTGAAAGTATTCGGTTTTACAGGGACGATAGGCAAATTTTGAGAGTTAAAGTCGTGCTAACCAATTCAATATTGGCTACCACAACTTGCCCCTGCTGTGCAAGTTTTGTGAAAGACACCTGTGTAACTGACACTTATTTGCGCAACATTTTACTGCCACGTTTGCGCTACATTTAGCGCGGGTTTTAAGCTAAAGTTACACTTTTCGTTAAACTTGTGCTTTTTTTTAATCCCTTTCAGGATTTACTCACGCTTGCAAGTGGATATTAAATTATGGTGGGGAGATTTTATCCTGAGCGATTACAGCCCTGGGTAAATCTCCCCGTAACTCATTTGTTCATTGGCAATTACCAATTTAATTTAGATTTACCGTAATTCTTCTTTAAGATTTCTACACTCCTCTTACCCGGCTCTTTAAATAGGACTTTGTTCTAAAGTTTTGTAACATTTCCCAAGACCGTTGAGGTTGCAAAAACATGGAACAGTAAAGTAAAATTAGCAACTCTCTGTACTGGGAACGTTTGGAACATATCACTGATATGAGTGCTAACTGCTGGAATTTTCCAACCTGCAGCCTGTAAATTGGATATAGAATCACTGCTGACTTCTTTTTATACCAACACTTGCTTGTGAAGGTTCTCATTCATCCAGGTCATGGTATATCTGTTGTATTCAATTAGATCAACTGGACTTAAGTTTAGTTCTTGAAGACGTTTCGCTAGTCATCCGACTGGCTTTCTCAATTCAGAATGACTTATACAAGAATCTGTTGGCAATTATGTACCCTGGAAAATCCCAATTAGCACATCACAGCCAGGTGTTAAGGACATAGAAATGCAAGGCGTGATTACATTGTGGCTAAGAGGTGTTATAGGCACTGACCAGGGTAAGATGTCAAAACAGCATTGTACATGGCAGACAGTTGGTGTCAAACCCCCCTACCTCTTTTCAGGCTTGGTTTCTTTATTTTCACGTAAATGGCCTCCTTGACACCTCTCTTGAACCAGTCACGTTCCTTTGAAAGGATGTTGGCATTACAATCTTTAAAGGTATGTCCTGCATCTTAAAGGGACTGTCCACCCTGTGACGAACAGGAGTGCAATGTAAAACCCCATACACAATGTCTGAAATTGCACTCCTAATTTTCAATTATTTCACCTTATTGGCATGGTCCAGCAGTATGGCAGCTCCCACATTGTTTCCCTGTCATGGGTAATCACAGGGTTAAATTCATGTTCAGTTGTAAGCTCTGCTTCCTTTACCATAGCCATTCCCATTTGGTGTTAACTTAGCTGACCTAGCAAGAGGTCTGACTTCAAAGGGGCAAGGTGTGAAGTCCCTGTAATATGCATACACTGTTACAGGCTAGTAGGCACCAGCTCAGCAGGGAATCTTCTAGTTGAGATTTGAGCAGAAACCAACTGGCAGATCAAAGGTAATTCATATTCCTTAATAATTCAGGATGTAGAATTGTTTCATGTTTTCATAAATACCAGTAATCCAGTAATTAATTCTGCATTTATAGATACCTGACATAATATGATAGCCCGAACCAAACTTGGGATATTATCCTTCTTAGGCCTACGATCCCCAAGATATGTCATATTTGTTCTCATTCTGTTGGGTAAAATTTACGGACAATCATGCTATTATTTTGAATGTGACATGTATGGTTCACAGATTATGGACTGGAGGGGAATTGGACATTTAAAATTCCCTCCAAAAATAGGAACTAACAAAGGATAAAATTGGGAGCTGGGTCTCAGCTCAGTAGTTCGTCATAAGATGTTCAATAACATCTAGCCAACAGGACGGACCATATTGGCTTACAGCAGGAATTATTATTTGGACTTTTCCCATATCTGAATTAACAAGTTCTGGACTCAGCTCATGGACTTTTCAGATGCCAATTATCTTTAAGTATTCATTCTTTTATCCATTTCTTACCCTCAACTGTGTGTCACCGTTTTTATGTTCAGTAAATTACTTTAGTTTTTCTTTATATTTTTTTATGCACTATTTTTGTCAACTTTTAATAAATGATATAAAATCATTTATAGGCTATTGTCCTATTCTGAGTATATCCCAAAACGAACCTATGTCTTGGAAGTACGCTACTATAGAGAAGTATTGTTTAGGTATATAGATAACTGTATAACTGTGTATAGAATATTAGGGGTGAATAACCAATTTTCTTACAGGTTGTTAGAAATAGGGGTGCGGATAAACCCATAGTTATAGGTAACAGGTCATTCCGCTGTTTTCTTGGAATGTGGTGGCGGCGAGTATATTGATATTAATTAATATTAATTGTGTAGTATATTGTTTGTTCTCTAACCCCACCGGGTCCGATCTGTTCCATCCGCCTGTTGGTTGCTTGGAGTGTGTTTTCCGGTAGCTGATAGTTGAATGGGCATTGCGGCCTGGAGGGTTTGTGACAATTGGTGGTAGTGGTGGGATCTTTGGTGTTTATACTCAGAATGTTTAATAATACAGTGTTAACTAATTAACTCTGTAGAGCAGAACCCAAGTTCTGTGGTCAATAGCTGGTGCATTAGAATATATACTGAACAGGTAGACACAAAGTGCCCTTCCCCAAAATCTTTTTCTCTACTTGTTCTACTTGGCAAAATGTCTCAATCCGTGAGATTACAAAAGCATGAGTCTGGATGACTTAATCGTTGTTTCCTACCGGAAAAGGAGGGAGGAGCTGATTCGTGAATTAATGGAGGTAGATTTCCAAGCACAGGAAACGCTTGATGAGCCTACAGCAGGAATCACTCACTACGACCTGGATTCAAATAATATTGTTACTGCCCAGCATGGAACACCACCAAGGACTGTATCCCCAGTACCAATGTGTATGTCTGCAGCTACAGAGTCTCCTCAGCTCCAGGCAGTGTTGCAAAAGTTAAGTGTCACTAACACTATGGAGTACCTGCAATTTCTGGAACGCCAGCGTCAGCAGCAAGGTGAGATGGAGGAGCATCGGGCTGAGCGTGAGAGTGCGGAGCAGCAAGCTGAGAGACAATATGAACTGGAGATGGCCAAACTACGTCAGTCCAGCCACAGTTCATCCCCAAGTTCTCCTGGAGCAGGAGGAACAAGTTCACCAGTCACAAATTTAAATTTGCAGCAATGGAGAAGGATACAGACATTGATTTGTTCTTACACTCTTTTGAGAGAGCCTGCCATCAGTATCGTCTGCCTCAGGAGGATTGGGCCAGACATCTGACTCCACACCTGTGCTACAAAGCGCTGGATGCATTTACAGAGTTACCGGAGGAAAGTGATAATGATTATGGAGCTATCAAGGCTGCTATCATAGCCAAGTACCAGTTGACCCCAGAGGTTTATCGTAAAAGGTTCCGGTCCGTACAAAAAGGATCCACAGACATCTGAGGATCGCACGTGTCCCTATTGTCACCAGCCGGGACACTTCAAATATTCCTGTCCAGCACTAAAGAGGACACCACCAGCAACTAGCCAGCAGCAGGATAGACCCCCATCTGCACACAGAACATCCACTGTTTTATTTGCCAGAAGAAAGGAAATCCAACGCCGCACTCAAAATCACCAGTTGGTTAAAGTGAATGACCGGATTGTTACTGGCTTCAGGGATACCGGAGCAGACATCACTTTGGTTCACTCTAACCTTGATGCAAAAGAGAACATCCTCCCGGATAAGCACCTGACCCTCACCTGACCCTCCCAACATCGCCCAGGCCCAAGTGGAAATCGACTGGGGGGTTGGAAAGCAAGAGAAAGTAGTGGGTATCTTGGATGATATCCCTGTCCCAGTGTTGTTGGGGACAGACTCAGCTCATGGACTTTTCAGATGCCAATTATCTTTAAGTATTCATTCTTTTATCCATTTCTTACCCTCAACTATGTGTCACCGTTTTTATGTTCAGTAAATTACTTTAGTTTTTCTTTATATTTTTTTATGCACTATTTTTGTCAACTTTTAATAAATGATATAAAATCATTTATAGGCTATTGTCCTATTCTGAGTATATCCCAAAACGAACCTGTGTCTTCGAAGTACGCTACTATAGAGAAGTATTGTTTAGGTATATAAACTGTACATCCATATAGATAACAGAACATCCACTGTTTTATTTGCCAGTAGAAAGGAAATCCCACGCCGCACTCAAAACCACTCAAAATAACCAGTTGATTAAAGTGAATGACCGGATTGTTACTGGCTTCAGGGATACCGGAGCATAGTTGAGGGTAAGAAATGGATAAAAGAATGAATACTTAAAGATAATTGGCATCTGAAAAGTCATGAGCTGAGTCTGTCCCAACAAACAGGACAGGGATATCACCAAGATACCCACTACTTTCTCTTGCTTTCCAACCCCCCAGTCGATTTCCACTTGGGCCTGGGCGATGTTGGGAGGGTCAGGTGAGGGTCAGGTGCTTATCCGGGAGGATGTTCTCTTTGCATCAAGGTTAGAGTGAACCAAAGTGATGTCTGCTCCTGTATCCCTGAAGCCAGTAACAATCCGGTCATTCACTTTAACCAACTGGTGATTTTGAGTGCGGCGTTGGATTCCTTTCTTCTGGCAAATAAAACAGTGGATGTTCGTGTGCACGATGGGGTCTATCCTGCTGCTGGCTAGTTGCTGGTGGGGTCCTCTTTAGTGCTGGACAGGAATATTTGAAGTTTCCCGGCTGGTGACAATAGGGACACCGTGCGATCCTCAGATGTCTGTGGATCCTTTTGTACGGACCGGAACCTTTTACGATAAAAACTCTGGGGTCAACTGGTACTTGGCTATGATAGCAGCCTTGATAGCTCCATAATCATTATCACTTTCCTCCGGTAACTCTGTAAATGCATCCAGCGCTTTGTAGCACAGGTGTGGAGTCAGATGTCTGGCCCATCCTCCTGAGGCAGACGATACTGATGGCAGGCTCTCTCAAAAGAGTGTAAGAACAAATCAAGTGTATCCTTCTCCATTGCTGCAAATTTAAAGTGACTGACTGGTGAACTTGTTCCTCCTGCTCCAGGAGAACTTGGGGATGAACTGTGGCTGGACTGACGTAGTTTGGCCATCTCCAGTTCATATTGTCTCTCAGCTTGTGCTGCTCGCACTCTCAACGCTCAGCCCGATGCTCCTCCATCTCACCTTGCTGCTGACGCTGGCGTTCCAGAAATTGCAGGTACTCCATAGGGTTAGTGTCACTTAACTTTTGCAACACTGCCTGGAGCTGAGGAGACTCTGTAGCTGCAGACATACACATTGGTACTGGGGATACAGTCCTTGGTGGTGTTCATGCGGGCAGTAACAATATTATTTGAATCCAGGTCGTAGTGAGTGATTCCTGTGTAGGCTCATCAAGCGTTTCCTGTGCTTGGAAATCTACCTCCATTAATTCACGAATCACTCCTCCCTCCTTTCGGAATCAGTGTTGCTTGGAAACAACGATTAAGTCATCCAGACTCATGCTTTTGTAATCTCACGGATTGAGACATTTTGCCAAGTAGAACAAGTAGAGAAAAAGATTTTGGGGAAGGGCACTTTGTGTCTACCTGTTCATATATATATTCTAATGCACCAGCTATTGACCACGAAACTTGGGTTCTGCTTACAGAGTTATAGTTAACACTGTATTATTAAACATTCTGAGTAAAACACCAAAGATCCCACCACTACCCAAT
This sequence comes from Hymenochirus boettgeri, assembly GCA_019447015.1. Taxonomy (NCBI): domain Eukaryota; kingdom Metazoa; phylum Chordata; class Amphibia; order Anura; family Pipidae; genus Hymenochirus; species Hymenochirus boettgeri. The sequence continues at coordinate 96,220,687 of CM033470.1, read as the reverse complement.
GTCACAAACCCTCCAGGCCGCAATGCCCATTCAACTACAGCTACCGGAAAACACACTCCAAGCAACCAAAGGCGGATGGAACAGATCGGACCCGGTGGGGTTAGAGAACAAACAATATACTACACAATTAATATAATTAATATCAATATACTCGCCGCCACACACATTCCAAGAAAACAGCGGAATGACCTGTTACCTTAACTATGGGTTTATCCGCACCCTATTTCTAACAACCTGTAAGAAAATTGGTTATTCACCCCAATATTCTATACACAGTATACAGTTATCTATATACCAAACAATACTTCTCATAGTAGCGTACTTCCAAGACAAGGTTCGTTTTGGGAATATACTCAGAATAGGACAATAGCCTATAAATGATTTTATATCATTTATTAAAAGTTGACAAAAATAGTGCATAAAAAAATATAAAGAAAAACTAAAGTAATTTACTGAAAAATAAAAACGGTGACACACAGTTGAGGGTAGAAATGGATAAAAGAATGAATACTTAAAGATAATTGGCATCTGAAAAGTCCATGAGCTGAGTCCAGAACTTGTTAATTCAGATATGGAAAAAGTCCAAATAATATTTCCTGCTGTAAGCCAATATGGTCCGTCCTGTTGGCTAGATGTTATTGAACATCTTATGACGAACTACTGAGCTGAGACCAGCTCCCAATTTTATCCTTTGTTAGTTCCTATTTTTGGAGGGAATTTTAAATGTCAATTCCCCCCAGTCCATAATCTGTGAACCATACATGTCACATTCAAAATATAGCATGATTGTCCGTAAATTTACCCAACAGAATGAGAACAAATATGAAATATCTTGGGGATCGTAGGCCTAAGAAGGATAATATCCCAAGTTTGGTTCGGGCTCTTCAATTATGTAGGTATCTATAAATGCAGAATTATTACTGGATTACTGGTATTTATGAAAACATGAAAAATTCTACATCCTGAATTATTAAGGAATATGAATACCTTGATCTGCCAGTTGGTTTCTGCTCAAATCTCAACTAGAAGATTCCCTGCTGAGCTGGTGCCTACTAGCCTGTAACAGTGTATGCATATTACAGGGACTTCACACCTTGCCCCTTTGAAGTCAGACCTCTTGCTAGGTCAGCTAAGTTAACACCAAATGGGAATGGACTATGGTAAAGGAAGCAGAGCTTACAACTGAACATGAATTTAACCCTGTGATTACCCATGACAGGGAAACAATGGGGAGCTGCCCATACTGCTGGACCATGCCAATAAGGTGAAATAATTGAAAATTAGGAGTGCAATTTCAGACATTGTGTATGGGGTTTTACATTGCACTCCTGTTCGTCACAGGGGGGACAGTCCCTTTAAGATGCAGGACATACCTTTAAAGATTGTAATGCCAACATCCTTTCAAAGGAACGTGACTGGTTCAAGAGAGGTGTCAAGGAGGCCATTTACGTGAAAATAAAGAAACCAAGCTGAAAAGAGGTAGGGGGGTTGACACCAACTGTCTGCCATGTACAATGCTGTTTTGACATCTTACCCTGGTCAGGCCTATAACACCTCTTAGCACAATGTAATCACGCCTTGATTTCTATGTCCTAACACCTGGCGTGATGTGCTAATTGGGATTTTCCAGGGTACATAATTGCAACAGATTCTTGTATAAGTCATTCTGAATGAGAAAGCCAGTCGGATGACTAGCGAAACGTCTTCAAGAACTAAACTTAAGTCCAGTTGATCTAATTGAATACAAACAGATATACCATGACCTGGATGAATGAGAACCTTCACAAGCAAGTGTTGGTATAAAAGAAGTCAGCAGATTCTAATTCCAATTTACAGGCTGCAGGGTGGGAAATTCCAGCAGTTAGCACTCATATCAGTGATGTTCCAAACGTTCCCAGTACAGAGAGTTGCTAATTTTACTTAATGTTCCATGTTTTGTCAACTCAACGTTTGGAAATGTTACAAAAAAATTTAGAACAAAGTCCTATTTAAAGAGCCGGGTAAGAGGAGTGTAGAAATCTTAAAGAGAATTACGGTAAATCTAAATTAAATTGGTAATTGCCATAGAACAAATGAGTTACGGGGAGATTTACCCAGGGCTGTAATCGCTCAGGATAAATCTCCCCACCATAATTTAATATCCACTTGCAAGCGTGAGTAAATCCTGAAAGGGATTAAAAAAAAGCACAAGTTTAACGAAAAATGTATCTTAGCTTAAAAACCGCGCTAAATGTAGCGCAAACGTGTGGCAGTAAAATGTTGCGCAAATAAGTGTCAGTTACACAGGTGTCTTTCACAAAACTTGCACAGCAGGGGCAAGTTGTGGTAGCCAATATGAATGGTTAGCACCGACTTTAACTCTCAAAATTTGCCTATCGTTCGTAAAACCGAATACTTTCAAAAGCGGGTGACAAACAACAGGTCGCCTCCCTTATGATGCAGGGTGAAGCTCATGCAGAGAGCAAATACCCCTGGCACCACACAGATACAAATACCCCACAGGCATAGTTATAGTTGGCACAGCGAATACCCCCTTTCCCCTGGACTGGTCCAGCACACAAATCTCTCCCCCATGGCATAGACTATGCCATGGGGAAGCGATGGGGGTATGTGCTGTGCCAACTAAACTGTGCCATTGGGGTGGGGGTATTTGCATGCTGGTGTGCATAGGGTATGTGCTCTCTGTGCCAATTATAACTGTGGTTGTGCCACACAGCGATAGTTTGCACAGCACACAAATGCCTCCCAGGCTCCCCTCATGTGGCAAGTTGGCATAGTTACTTAGAATTGCAGTGGCACAGCAAATAACCTAACTTCCTGACTGTTGGGGAAGATTTCAGTAATTTCACTCTGAGCGGTCCATCCTGCGCATAGGCTGGATGCTCTAGTGCTCTACTCCACTCTCCTCCACCATGTGTCTGGGCACATGCATGGTCACGTGGGTGCATGGCCTGCACTGCGCCTGGTGCTGATTCCCGCTTCCCGCTGAAACTAGTTCTGGAAAAGTAGGCACTAGAGCTGCTGCCACCACATCAAGGTAGACACTTCAGACAGGAGGACCTAATTAACCTTACAATCTAACCTAGCTTAACAAACTCTAGCATGGGGGAGCCACGGAGGCATTTGTGTGCTGGCAGTGCCAGGGGAGGGGGCTATGTGCTGTGCAAACTAACTGTGTGGCACAGATATAGTTGGCACAGAGGTACATACTCACGGTCCCACCAGCATACAAATACCCCCACCGCCATAGCACAGTTATAGTTATTGACACAGCAAATACTCTCCCTCCCCTGGCACCAGCCAAACAAATCCTCCCCCCCTGACAAAGTCTAGCCAGGGGTGCGATTTGTATGCTGGACCAGGCGAGGAGGAAGGGGGTATTTGCTGGGCCACACTATACTTTGCACTGGGGGTGGGGGTATTTGGTATGTGGTGGTGGGTGCCAGGGGTATGTGCTGTCTGTGCCAACTACAACTGTGGTCTGTGCCACACAGTTATAGTTTACAGCAATACCCCCCCCCCTCAGGTCTCAGGTTCAGGTTGTTGAAAGGAACCAGGAAAGCATTTGCTCAAATGAATTAAGATAATCATATCGTAGTTGGTATTTAGTACCAAGCTTTTCATTTTCAGGATTGTTAATGTTCAGTAAGTCAGATCTACTCCATCAATACCGCTCCTAATGCTTTGTATTGACAAGGTCTTACAACAAACAAGCTCAGCATCTTCACACTCTTTCCTTAAACAGGTCACACCGAGACAGCACATTCAAGAAAAAAAACAGATGTGTTTTTTTCAACTGTATATGAAAACAGCAGGTGCTGCAGCATCATTTAGCAGAAAGTGTGAACAAGAAGCGATAACACAAATCGGTAGTACGTTTGCAAACTTGCAACCCTAATAATTATATGCTTGTATTGTAGCACAGCATGCAATTATGAATAAACAAAATGGAAATTGATTCTAAAACTAAATCTTCAGATTGCCCACACAACTACTTATTTGAATATGGAAATGTACTGTAGGGAGCATGAACCCTGCACTGTTTTGAGAGGAAAGGCACATAGGAGGGGCCTGCCTTTGTTCCATCCAACCACACCTCACCTCTAGACCATCCAACTCTGACCATCACTGCCAAGCTCACTCCAAGCAGGATAAAGCCATTAGAAAATAATTGGATATCCATAACAGCCCCTAAAATGTCACTGGCCATGTTCCCATAGCGGGGCAGGATGGCAGTTCAAATTCTATATTATATCTGTATTTCTGGGACCTGATGTAGAATGAAGCTATTTGTGTATGCACGTAATGCCTGTAAAACCATTCCCAGGATCAATAAAATGATGTGACTCATTAGCACTTTTTAAAAACCTCATTTTTCTGCACTTTGAAGTGGAAACAATTGTAATAGTTCCTGCTCTGACCTTGAATGTGGTTGTTCTTTAGCTCTATTGACTACAACATTTCAACACAAATAGGTACGAACAAAAGCACTGATGTCTAGTTCTATAGTTCATAATTATGAATAGTTCATAATGGCAAGTTTTTTTTTTTGTGGAGGAGGGAGTGGGAGTGGGAATACTTTTTTTTTTTAATCAATTAAATGTAATTTCTCAATAAAATGAAAATTCTCTAAAATGTTTTACATTTTGCTTTCTGCCATGAAACGAACACAAAGCAGACTGACTGGAGGAGACTTAGAGTGGGGAGGATATTGTCTGTGGTGGGATTGTGGTTAATTATTTATTCATATTGTTAATACAGTCCTTCCGATTCCACCTTCTGGGTGGAGCCAATCTGTGTAAAGCATTGGGGTAAAAACACTTCACCATTAAGTCTCCATGGGCTATATTATATAACCGCGATCGTACATTACTACCAAAAAGTTTGTTCGATTGTAGAGTACTGTGCGGTAGTAAAGTACCGCCACTGGGGATCGTTATCGTAGATTGGAAATTACGATCATTAAACCGATCTTTAATCTCCGATCAGTTTAACGATCGTAAATTTACGATACCTATGTTAATTCTTGGTATCCGCCTATTAAATATAGGTGGACATGTCCTTTATTAAGATTTAGTTCACATGTAAAACTTCACATTAACCAAATGCTCTATTCACATTAAACTTTGCAGTCATTCCGTATTTTCAGCTGAAGATTGACACCTTTTTAATGAAATCTCCCGAATCTGTTGTTAATATTAAATGGAAATATGGCACAGCAACCTGTGAGCTAGATTGCTAAATTGCCTTCTCGTTTGCATTCATCTGTTATTTTCCTGTTACCTTAAAGGGGTTTTATGATACAATACAGGCCGGAAATGCCAGATCATCACGTTAATGATGACTTGAAGAGGTTTTGTTTGGATTATTCTTGCCATAATATGGCCACTGGGGGGCAACGTTTGATTAGCGTCTGCCATTATATATATGTTTTTTATGTTATCACAGAGCAAAAAAACTGGCATCGTCCACTAACATGGAGCACAAAAAAATGAAAGGGGATGTCCTGCGCAGTAAAGGTTTAGCCAACATAGGAAGGGATATTTTACATACACAGCTTTAAATGCAGCACATACAACAGCTGACTGTTCACTCTGGGATAGTTTATGAGACCTTGTTTTATAAAATATACAGCAATCCCAGCAAATCTACACTGACATAGCCTGTACTGCATGACTGATGAGAGAGTAGAACCCTTGAAGCTTGTCAACTAAACAAAATAAGCTGATAGTATTAGAGACACAGAGGGATAATAGAAATGGATACCATGGTTATAAGACTTCTAACAGCTGTAAATGCAGCACATACTTATGTGCACAAATAGATACTGTTATTTTTCTAAGCTGTCTTGTTTATATATAAGACATTAATAAAGGGGACATATTTACTAGAGTAAAATAGAGAAGGGGTTTTCTTAATTAGCACTTATTGTAAAAAAAAAGTAATTTTACCAGTGTATTAAAAGGGCATGTCCACCCTTAAAAAAAAAAACTGGTGACTTGTCAGGTATATTCCTGCAACCCCAACTGCTATTTACCCGTATATTACATGCATTTGTAACCAGATATTTTAAAACCTACTTTGGTTACAAGGTAGGTGCCCTTGCCCCACCCCAACCGCCGAAATATTTTTGCAAAATAATGCTCGAATGGTTACTTACGGACCATTCTCTCCCGCGCCGTCTCTAATCCAGCTCCCTGCTGCAGGGATTGGCTAAGACGCGGCCAATCACGGCTGACATCATTCAAGACGGCGCGGGAGAGAAGGGTCCGTAAGTAACGATGGGAGCATTATTTTGCAAAAATATTTTGGCGGTTGGGGGTGGGAAGGGGCACCTACTTGTTACCAAATGTTTCCACACTAGGTGCAACAGCGAAGAGGATGGATCGATGGAAGGAGGGAGGGCAGTAAAGGGCTCCACAGCGCATGTCAATTTCCTTGTGCGTGGTTGAGGAATCAGAAAGGACCGGATGGCCACAGACTCCTTCACTTCACTTTCCTGGACTTTGGACAAGCATGCTAGAGAACCATTTGAGCAATTGGAGTTAAATTATAGTTTTAGGGGTGGACATGCCCTTTAATAATAAGTTCTAGCAAAAGTTTTTGCCTGCTCCCTCGTGCGCATTACAGTTGTGCCTCAGCCTAAGAGCTTTTATAAGCTTGAGCATGTGCAGAGAAGGCAGCGAGGAGGAAACAGCAGTCAATCATTTGTTGTGATGTCAGCAAACACAGCCTTGATTGACTGCATGAGTGAGGGGCCAGCTTATTCTGCCAGAATGGGACAATAATTATTTAAATATTTGGTAGAATGCAGGTAATAAAGTGCAAAATATTTCAGTGGGGTTGGGGGCAAATAACTGACAATTGACAAATTCTTTAAGGGTGGACATGCACTTATAGAGCATGTCCATCACCAAAACATAATCCCCCACTACTGGCCCCAATGTGTAGTGCAATAATCCTTACCTTACATCCCAGCTCCAAGTGGGTTCTCCAGTAATCCCTCCCCCAAACCAAAAAAGTGGCCACCAGGAGGAGAGCAGAGTACATATGGACTCTGCCTCCTTTCTCCCTCCCTCCGGGAGAATTTTCCATACGAGTGCAGCACTTCCCCCTCCCTCTCCCTCCCTCTCCCACCCGCTCTGGTCTCCCTCCCCATAGCGTAAATCCCTTATGATATAATAGTATATGTACCCCCAACCTCAACCGCTATAATAATTTTCTTAGAAAGCCCAGATTACTTACCATGCCTCACTCCTTCGCAGCACTGAGAAGCCGGCCTCGCAGCCAATCACAGACAGACATCTGCTGGTCCCGCCCCTGCTTGCAGTGCGGCGAAGGAGCGAGGCATGGTAAGTTACTATCTGGGGACTTTCTAAGAAAATTATTATAGCGGTTGGGGCTGGGGGCACATTTACAATATATATACAAAAATGTAAATAAGGGTGGGACATACCCTTTAAAGAATTTTACTATAGATTTCCAGGCTACTCTGGTTCTTTCCCCTCCTTTAGTCCAGGACTTTAGAACCCAAAAAGTTTGCCTACCTGCCCCACTAATATTTGTCTGTAATCCTTGAAATAATATTACAAACAGAAGAGAAATATTTGGGTTAAACAAGCAGATAGACTTATAGACTGTGCACAGAAATTAGTGATGCTATTGCATTAATACTGAACCTGTCATTTGTTTACTTTATTAAAGGTTCACTTCAATCTCATTTTTCACATCACAGAACACATCTTGAGGCCAGAACTTCGGCTTCCGTCCCAATGAGCCACTTTGTCCCACCTTTTGCCTTCCACACACATTCTGAGAGAAATGCCACCCACCAATGTGCACATGGCCATATGTAGCAACTGTGTAGATGCCAAGGGGAGGAGCTATTTTTGCAGACTCGCCCAATCTTCTGTAGTCTTGGTTATCCTGCCAATCCTGCCACAGAGTAAAAATCCCCAAAGGGATTAAAGTCAAAGTTAAATTGGATTACCCAGCATCCTCGGAGCATACAGTATAAATAGGAGGGACATGATGTAAAATGTAGAGACATACTGTATATGAAAAGGTTTCAGGACCATATAACATCAAAAAAAGTGTTTTTCCCCTTAACTCCTCCATTAGTTATCATTTCCATATTCTCTGGTTTCTTGTGTTTTTCCAGAAAATAAAATAACAGCAGACTGTTGCAGAACAGCAACTTTGAAATTTGCTCGCAATGGCCCTATTATAAACTGCAATAGATAGATAGACCCCCCCAAACCAACTAGTATCCCAGGTGGAGGAAGGAACTGGCATATTTTGTCACCAACCTTAGTCTCCCAAGCCATCCCCTCCTCAATGTCCAAGGCCATACGCCTTCCTCCATGTCTCAAGCCAAGTTCCCTCTTAGTGTCCCAAGGTCGGATTCCCCACTCTGTCCCAAATCACGAGTTTCCCCTCTGTCCCAAATCCAGAGTCCCCCCTCTGTCCCAAACCAGGGTCCCCATTTTGTCCCAAATCCAGGGCCTCCCCCCTCTGTCCCAAATCCAGGGTCCCCCCTCTGTCCCAAATCCAGAGTCCCCACTCTGTCCCAAATCCAGAGTGTCCCCCTCTGTCCCCAATCCAATCCCCCCCCTCTGTCCCAATCCAGCCACCTCTGTCCCAAATTCAGGGTCACCCCCCCTGTCCCGAATCCAGAGCCCTACTCTGTCCATACGGGTCAACCCCTCTGTCCAAATACGACCACCCTCAGTCCTCAGTCCCAAAATACAGCCCCCCGTCCCAAATACAGGGACCCTCATCTGTCCCAAATCCAATCCCCCCCTATGTCCCAACTCCAGGGGTCCCTCCTCTCCCAAATCAGCCCCCCTCTTATCCCCCAACCAGCTCCCCCTCTGTCCCAAATCCAGCTCCCTGTCCCAAATCACACAACACCCCGGTCTCAAATCCAGCCCCCCCCAAATGCAGGGTCCCACTGTGTCCCACTTCTGTGTTCTTCCTCCATGCTGTTTCCTGTTTTCTCCCTCTAGTGGTAAGTCCATAGGAACTGCAGACAATCTTACCATCTCCCTCTAGTGGTGTGTCAATAGGAACTGCTGCAGAGACACAGCAGGCACACATTTACACATACTATGATATTTAGATTCAATTATGTATATCACAGACGCTTTATGCAAAAAAAAAATTAAAATAATCATTAGCACCTCTTGCATGTTAGCACTTATGAGGAAACCTGCACAGGGCACAATACATTTTAATTGATGCACTTTTGATGTCTGAAAACACAAACTGTTTATATGAATAATACTTTGAGGGTTGAGTGAGGAAGATAAAAACTATGTTGTTTGGTCACTTGTTGAGGGTGAGAAAGGGCAGAGACTTGCCCGAAACATTTTGCCGTTTGTATATAGATTTGTGAAATTTTTCACATTTTGCAACAATTGCTCCTGGCTGTCTCTTTTGAAGTTATACTGTAACAAATCATCCATTCAATACCACAGTGGTCCCTAAAGGGGAACTGTGGTCTTCCTTTTGTATGTGCCTTATGGAGGCAGCCATTGGTCACTGATCATTGACCGCTGCCTTGGTTTAGGGTTGGAGCAGCTCACTGCTGTCTTTCTGCTGGGAAATTCTAATTAACATACCAGAAATGCAAAATCAAATTATAATCCCCCAGAAGTCTCTTTTCCTTATTTGCATAATGAGCAAGGAAGTTGTGGATAAAAACTCTCTCTAACTCGCTTGAGTCCTTGTAAATCTTATTTTTCAAAGCCCCGACTTCTGGGGAATTATAATTTAATTTTGCATTTCTGGTATGTTAATTAGAATTTCCCAGCAGTAAAGACAGAAGTAAAGGCGGCGGCCAGATGATCAGGTGATCAATGGCTTCCTCCATAAGGCACATACAAAATGGAAGACCACAGTTCCCCTTTAGGTGGTTTGTATGGCCATGGTTGTTCATTCACAAACGTGGCCATAAAACATTGTCTGTCCGACGGCCTGCCTGAAAAATCAATATAATCCACAGTATAGGACCTTACTGATACTGTGTGTTTATAAATAAATCTGCTGTTATACTGGGGTGAGGATTTAGGGTTTTTTCCTCACCCTAGAAGTAGAAAGGGGAGTTTGCAAGCTAAAAAATCAGGTGCTTTATATTTCAAAAAACAGCCCATGTATTTGGGCCAGAACCACCATGGGCCAGCATCACAATGGGCCAGCTGGGGAAGTTGTTCATTTTTCTGTTTATAAGACTCTTTGCAAATAAAATCTGGACAGAAAGCAGCTTGCCCTGAACATTTCATGATCATATGTAATCTTCTTTTTTTTTTAAAAAACATTTTTTAAATGCCCGCACTGTCGATATACAGTCATCAGCTGCTGTTTATATCGCCCAGCAAAGATTTATCATTTACATAGTTTCACTTCTTTTTAAAGGAAAGTAGTACTGGAAGGACAGTTTGTAGTATTACCATTTGCTGTAAAAAATCTGTAGATAATAAAATAAATGTGAATATTACTGGAAAGTAGTGAAACACAGTGTTACACAAAGTAATGGAGCACAGAAAAAGACAAGAGATAAGAGACTTCAATTCAAAGTACACAAATTATACTATAAGACCTCTTTATTTTCAATGGTTACAGTTTGTTGGTAACTGGCGCCCCTCTGTGTTTGAGGTATGTAGTATGTATGTATAGTGTTATTTATAAAGCACCACTTGGGGATGCAGCGCTGTACAACAACAAAACACAATAAAGTCATACAAGGGGGGTAAATACATGATAGTTTATATATAAATATATAAATTAAATATTAGTATAAGTGCTAGAGCTTTGCCACAAGAGGAAGGAAGTGATCTTTGTGTCACCGTTTTTATGTTCAGTAAATTACTTTAGTTTTTCTTTATATTTTTTTATGCACTATTTTTGTCAACTTTTAATAAATGATATAAAATCATTTATAGGCTATTGTCCTATTCTGAGTATATCCCAAAACGAACCTGTGTCTTCGAAGTACGCTACTATAGAGAAGTATTGTTTAGGTATATAAACTGTACATCCATATAGATAACAGAACATCCACTGTTTTATTTGCCAGTAGAAAGGAAATCCCACGCCGCACTCAAAACCACTCAAAATAACCAGTTGATTAAAGTGAATGACCGGATTGTTACTGGCTTCAGGGATACCGGAGCAGACATCACTTTGGTTCACTCTAACCTTGATGCAAAAGAGAACATCCTGACCCTCATGGGAATAGGGGGCACCCTTCCCAACATCGCCCAGGCCCAAGTGGAAACCGACTGGGGAGTTGGAAAGCAAGAGAAAGTAGTGGGTATCTTGGATGATATTCCTGTCCCAGTGTTGTTGGGGACAGATTTAGGCACATTAGTGGCCCAGTATCAAACCGCCGAAAGCGTCCCGGAGTCCGAAGCTAAAGGTTGAACTCACACAAAGGTCTTGTGCTACCATGCGTTAGAACAGCTGGAGCAGGGAAGGGGTTTGACAGGACCTAGTTCACAGGTACCTGGAGTAAATGTGCAATTTGGTAATTATTGTGTATCTAACATTAAGCCTGTATCTGTGGATAGGAATGCATGTATCAGTAATGTTAAGGATGCCAATGATTGTACTTGTGATAATGTTGTACCGGAAGTAGCAGTTACTGGTAGTACTGCTAAGGTCTGGGGTTCAGTGTTGAAAGAGGAAGTCCAAGATATCCATTTCAGCTCTGACCTCAGAGATGTAGATTGTCAGCAGTTGACCCCCCCGTGTCACAGGGCAACTGTCTGAAACTGGTAGTTGACGCACTACCCAGTAACCCTAGTCTGGAGTCCCCCAGTAGAAAGGCTTCTGAGTCACTAACAGAGGGGGCCGCCTCCAAGGTATGTGTGGAAGGTAGTAAAGTGTCCAATATATGTATGTTACATGTTGAAAAGGTGAATGTTTCAAATGAAAATGGTGAATCTGTCAAAAATGTGTTACCTGTGTTAACAGTCACTCACAGTGTTGGAAGGACTGCTAGGGAACGGTCATTGGAATCAGAGCAGGGAGACAGTATTTGCAAAATCGTTCCATGTTCTGACCCAGTTGACTCAACCCCTGCCAAGCTTCACCAACTACCCACAGGACAGTTGGCTGGAACTTGTGATGCAGACTCCGAGATAACACTGCAGACTGACAGCACATTGAATGAGTTTGGACCTTCAGAGAGAGCAGTAGGGAATGCTAGGTTTCCCCTGGATATCACCCTGGTTCAGTCAGGTTACATAGGGCAGAGTGACTGGGAAGGAGGGCTGGGAGACCAGAGCAGAAGTCCGACAGAGCCAGAACCAGAAAGGCCCAAGTCAGTGATTGTAGAGGGGGGAGGGAAAGAGAGAAATTCCTCTGGTCAGTCTAGAAAGTTACTGACAGTGAGGAACAAGCAACATGGGATCCCTGATCCTGTACCCAAACTGCCTGAGTTTGTGAGTAGCAGTCAGAGTGTAGACCAGGCTCAGAATTCAGCGCAGGAGTATGTGGGGCAGGTGGTGAGTGGGGTCCTGGAGGATGTTGTTGTCCAAACTGAAGGAGATAAGGGCATCTTTGGGCAGGTAGAACAAAGCAAAGAACCTGTTATAAAATCCAATAAAGGATTGTGTAGGGAAGCAGGGATTGTTTTCCAGGTAAAACCCAGAGATCTTACTGTACTAGAAGAGCCCAGGGATTCGGCTCTGTCTCCAGAGGAACCAGTATTGTGCAGGAGAGTGGTGAAGAGTGTAAAAATTGTAAAAATGTTGGCAAAACCAGTAGTAACCTGGAATTTGGCCAACAGGGCATTCTGGGAAATAGAGTCCAGATGCCTAGTGAGCGCAGCAGCCACTATTTCCAGCCCTTTGTTTACACAAGCACACCAGGGGGTGATGTTAGTGACAGAGCTCTCAGTGTTCAAATTGTTTATCCAGCAGGTAATGCAAATGAAGTTGTGGTACCAGGTCAGAAAGATGGTTGTGTTGGAGATTATCCATTGTTAATACAGTGTACAGAGGGTGACCAGTCTGCCATGGGTAACAAAATGGATCCCAACGCCAGCACAGCTTGTACCTATAGCATTGTGACTGGGGGGAGTGTAAAACGAAAAAAAAAGAAAATATGTTTCCCAAAAATGTGATGTAATAGCTCATCAAAGAGAAAGCCACCATGGCACAGCCGCGCCAAGGGGAGTTGGTCGCACAGGTCTAGGTTGTGTCCTGTTCGTCACACACCCCTCCAATCAAAAAAGCATATCTTGTAGATTACCCCCCAAAACCTAGAGTTCGTTTGATAAAAAACTTTTAATTCGATTCCCACACAGAGTCAGTCAGTCTCCACTGAGGCTGCTCTGTTCTTTTTGTGTTCTTGAGCAGCTGCAGTGGAGCAAGTGACAAAAGTCAAGAGGCAGGGCCATATCGTGCACAGTGACACAGTTTTATCTCATCCAGTTCTACAGGGCATTACATTTGCTTAAATGGACAGTTCAGTGGAAATTATCAATATTTGTTAAATTGTTAGTTTGTATAATGCATACTTAATTATTCTACATATTCTCTTCCATTTTGAAAAATCAGTTGATTTTATATTCTTTGCTGTTCCCTGCTTTTGCCATTTTAGGTTCTAACTGTCCTTCTGCTTCCCATGATGCACCACATCCTTGGAATGTTCCTAACAGTATTTTTTACTGATTGGCTGTTGGATGGGTCAAACATGCTCAGATCTTTACTGAGCAACTGAATCAACCCAGGGGCTGGGTCAAGGGCAAGACCATAACGGTCTCTACTAGGGGTCCTGCAAACAGGAAGTCAGTATTTCTGTTGAATTTATTTATACACAGACACAATGCTGAATAGGCAGATTAAGGTCATTGGGATGAAAAAATACTGCTCTTTTTTCTGAAAGGTACATGTATTTGCACTGATCTTCCCCTTTAAATGCCATTTGCTGGAGTGGTATGTTACATTTTTTTTGATGTTCTTAGGAGCCATATTTTAGGATTATGGATAACAACATTTTTTCAGTTTTCGCAAACTTAATGCCAAATGGGTGTTGGTGATAACTGCAACATACCTGTTTTGTCAGTGACAAGCATGCTAATGATTTGCTACAATGAAATCAATCAATTATGTTTGTTTATTGTACAGACTTTTTCTTTAAAGGGCAGAAAAATGTCTTATCTCCCATTCTTCAATTAACCTAACAGGAGCCAGCAGCCAAAGTATCAAACTTACATTTTCTCGACTTTCCCTAATCGGACCTGCAGTATCATTGACGATGCCTGAGCAAACACTTATGCACAAATTAATTGGCAGCCGAAATGTTCATTCGTTGTGCAGTCAGGCATAGTGTGCGCTTACTGCAGTCTGTACCTAGATTTAGACTTCTTTAAGATATGGTTCCAACCAATATCTTTTCTGTGAGCTTGCAGGTTACTGCTGAAATATAAACATTGAATTGTGCATCAAAAAAAATATTTTATGTGAGCAGATATTGTCTCTCTATGACCAGCTGAACTTTCTCCATAATTTAATGCAATAAAACAATAAATATTAAAATTATTGGTTCAAAGCATCCCCATGTATTGGCAAACATAGAATTAGATCTTGTTGCCACCCATTGCTGTTCTCTCTTGGTGTAAGATTTACAGGCTGATGTTACCTTCATGCCAAGTGTACATAGCTGTTTCTTTTTCTGTTCTTTTTTGCCCACACCTGTTTGCAATTTCTATCATCCTCTGGCATATGAATGTTTACTTTAATCTATGTATTCGTTTTTCTCTTGGCTTCTGTCCCCCTTAGGATAACCCTTAAAGGAAGACGTTTGGATGGTAAAGTAAATTTATCTGTTGGCAAAAATACCATGCCATCTGTGAAGAGCAAAAAGTGAAGTGCCAAGAGGGAAAGGTGTTAGCTATACAAAGACACTGTACCCTCATTAATTGCTTACTTCTTGCCTACATTACCTCTTTACATCCCTGCAAATCACTGGAGGAAAGAAATTGTGCAAAAAGTCTCCACAGACAAACTTCATATTTGGGCACGGACTAATTGTGAATAAGCAGTTAAAACCAGGAGGGGTCCATAGGACGAGAAATAGAAGAGAATAATCCAAGACTTGACAAATCCTTTGTATCACTATATGTTAAGGGGGAACTGTGGTCCACAAATGACAGGTAAATTGATAGGAATTGCTCTCCTGAGAATTTTTGCAATTTACTTTCTTTGTTCTGTACATCCCTAAAAGTCTGAATAAACGGACCTCTCAGAGAGATCTGGGAGAAGGACACAGAACGATGATCTAAACCCTTGGTATGTGTGTCATTACTTTATTTATTTTGCATAGTTTTGGAGATATTTACATTTTCGTGTGTGATATGGCAGCAGCATCACCAGGTCCCTTGCACTTCCTGCTCTGAAACCATGTGACAGTCACTCTGCTCTATGTCTCCTCCTGCCCTTGATGCCCTCCTGGTCCCTCCCACTCATAGGCCCCATGGCCCCTCCTTTGCAGGCCCCCCTTGGCCCCTTCCCTACAGCCCCATTTGGCCTCGTCCACTTGCAGGTGCCGTGACCCCACCCACTCATGGGTGCTGCGTCCCGCCCACTTGCGGGTGCATTGTCCCCGTCCCCTCAACCCCCCTACAGAAAACTGTGAAAACAGCCTTTTCAAGCAGATTGAGAACTCCTGAACAGGCTGTTTTCACATAGTGGGAGGGTAGCGCTGTAGATTCCCTTACCTTCACTGTGGGGATGTTCACACAACAGGGGGGAGGGACTTCCCGTTTCCCTCACACACTAAAGTCTGAGGCTGTGCACGCCATCGGCACTGTGCAGGAGAAGCCTTAGGAATGTCACATATCATCCTCCCACCCATTCACTTTCTGGTCTGTAATGGAGCATGTAGAGAGGTGGTTTATGGCTTGTTTTAAAGGTAGGAAACTGGCCTTTTATTGTATGGAGACCACAGTTCCCCTTTAACTGGGTAAGATTCTTATCTAAGAAGGACTGAATTTTGCAGCAACATGTTGGGTTTCATATAAACAGAAAAATTCAAAAAACATTGCAATTTTTCAATGCCTTATTGCTATGTATTAAAAATTACCCACCGGTCAGTAGGACTGACAACCAATCATTTTATGGTGTGCCAGATCCCTGACTAAAAGAAAATCACAGTTCCAGCAGTCATTTGCCAGTGTGTTAAAGGGTATTAGGGAGAGCTGACAGCTGGTACTGGAAGTCTAGGACAGTGCTGTTTATTGCTCTTGTGTTGGAATTCCAATAGCCAGCCTTCCAGCCAGCAGTCAGTTTTTCAGCCAGTCCACTAGTCAACATTGCTTCTCACTGTCTGTAATCAGACATATGGGTGGAAACTGCCAAATAGTTTTCCTTAGATAGTACTTGTAAATACTGTTTCAAATTTTTTTTCCCCATTGGTTCATGTTTCCCATGACATTTCCTAGCTTTCTGTGTAATTTGTACACGTTTATAACTATCAGCCTTTAAAATAACCTGACATTGCCGCCAATATGCTTTGACAATGACATTTTGTAAGAAACGTTTTGTTAATTTGCTGGCTAAACAAAGCAGAGCAGTTTTTCTATCCAATAGTTTTTAGTGAAAGTAAAAGCAAAAGGCAGGGAAATAAACGCACCGTTCTACCAGAGCAAAACTTCAAACCATCCTGGTTTGGCCAAGACTCCCCGAATGAAGGGTCTATCCCTAGTAATATAGTGCATTAATGTTCTGAAAGATGCACATATACTGTACTAGAAGTTGTAAATATAAACAGGTTACTTATGATAAATATGAATATTTTGAAAATAAAATGGAAAAAAGTTTTTAAAAATTACATAAAACCTAAATAAACTAAAAACATTTGTATTATAAGAAACAATGCAAATATTAGGAAATGGTGTAATATCCTTATATTATAATGGTAGGGAGCATTACTTCTTACTATACATACGTTTATATGAAAGAGGGTAGATAATAAAGGACAACAGTATAAAAATAATTCAGTAAAGTCTTTCATAGAGGCCATAAAAGCCCCAATCTCAGTTGTACCATATTTGGATATACCGATATCTTCAGATCATGTATGGCCTATCGTTCAATGTTTAGCCATTTTTTTTCCTGCAGCGTAAAAATGTTATAGCACCAATACCAATCGTACTGTTCTGTGATTGTACAATTAGTATTAGTAAGTTTATAGCCTTCTTAAGTAGTTAAATAGCCAGAGATCTGTATTCCCACACATACAGGGATAATGCAGTCAGGGCAATAAAGTGCACATCCTATATAATAAAATGCAAGTGTGCGTCCCTGTGTCCGTGTGTGTCCTGCAGTTACCTCCTTTTGCCACTTGGTGTGCATTCTATTCCTCAGGCTGCTGCTGTTATTTCCCTCCAGGCAATTACAGAGTGCATTAACAGTGCTCTACCTCCCCCGCCGCAGCCACTCAGCCCCTTCATTTCCTTTTGTGCAGGAAAGTCTTTTACTGTGCGGCGTAATTTACTTTTGCTTACCTCCATCAGCGTCTCATGGGCAGAAGTAACACACGCGCCGGTTGATTATGCGCATGCGCGAAACGCCGGTTGATTATGCGCATGCGCGGAAAGCGTTGTCATGGTAACTGTTTAGCCGCACCGGTTGATTATGTGCATGTGCGGAAAGCGTTGTCATGGTAACTGTTTAGACACTTAAGTGTATGTATGGCTGCACAGTCCCTGCTATTTCCAGGTAATAGTGTAACAGTTAGAGACAGAAGACCTCTTTAGAGAACATACCTAAAGGAAAAGGACAGTTAGCTTATGGAGAGCTGAGGGAAAACAGTTCTATCCAAAGTGTATGGACGGGGGCTGAGGGAAAACAGTTCTATCCAAAGTGTATGGACAGGGGCTGAGGGAAAACAGTTCTATCCAAAGTGTATGGACAGGGGCTGAGGGGAAAAGGTCCCTCCAAAGTGTAGGACATGGGCCTAGGGAAAAGTGTCCCTCCAAAGTGTGTAGGACAGGGCTGAGGGGAAAAGAGTCCCATCCAAAGTGTATGACAGGGGCTGGGGAAAAGGTCCCTCCAAATTGTATGGACAGGGGCTGAGGGGAAAAGGTCCCTCCAAGTGTATGGACAGGGGTTGAGGGGAAAAGGTCCCCCCCAAAGGGTATGACAGTTGAGGGGAAAAGGTCCCCCAAAGTGTATGGACAGGGGTTGAGGGGAAAGGTCCCTCCAAAGTGTATGGACAGGGCTGAGGGGAAAGGTCCTCCAAAGTGTATGGACAGGGGCTGAGGGGAAAGGGTCCCTCCAAAGTGTATGGACAGGGGCTGAGGGAAAAGGTCCCTCCAAAGTGTATGGACAGGGCTGAGGGAAAAGGTCCCTCCAAATGTATGGACAGGGTTGGACGGGGGAAAAGGTCCCTCTGTATGGACAGGGCTGAGGGGAAAAGGTCCCTCCTAAATGTATGGACAGGGGTTTGAAGGGAAAAGGTTCCTTCAAAGTGTATGGACAGGGCTGAGGGAAAAGGTCCCTCCAAAGTGTATGGACAGGGCTGAGGTAAAAAGGCCCCTTAAGTGTATGGACAGGGGCTGAGGGGAAAAGGTCCCTTCAAATGTATGGACGGGGGCTGAGGAAAAAAGTCCCTTCAAAGTGTATGGACAGGGGCTGAGGGAAAAAGGTCCCTTCAAAGTGTATGGACAGGGGTTGAGGGAAAAAAAGTCCCTTCAAAGTGTATGGACGGGCTGGGGGAAAAGGTCCCTTCAAAGTGTATGGACAGGGGCTGAGGGGAAAAGGTCCCTTCAAAGTGTATGGACAGGGGCTGAGGGGAAAAGGTCCCTCCAAAGTGTATGGACGGGCTGAGGGGAAAAAAAAGTCCCTTCAAAGTGTATGGACAGGCTGAGGGAAAATGAATAAACAATTTGAGGAATATAGTGCAAAATGGTCCATGTCTCTTGCTCTGGAAAAATAAATGTTTCTACACATGTATTCTAGCGCCCGTTTATGTAACAGGCTTAATGTCTAGTACTGTATAAGCTACATTAGCAAGCTATGCACAGCTTTGGCATAGACCTCCTTTCTTTACCACCTGGAACCAGAAGTTGCTTTCATAGGACTCATACACAAATGATCATTATGGCATCTCGCAAGCTGCTCCCTCCAACACCTGGACCACTATGTCTCTCTTCTACCAAGTGATTGAACCTTGGTATAATTTTCTCCAATGTGATTGTAAAAACAGGCTACACTGCATTGACTCCTACACTCTTGGTATCCTCGTTTTACTAAATAACACAGATACATGGGGACTGTTTGTCTTTTTTATAACCCGCCAGATTATGGATAGGGTGGATCATGCAAGGATCTCTGAGGGACAACAGGGGCTTTGACCTATAAAAGTTACTTAGCTGTATAGCAAAGGGACTAATATAAGGAAACGTTCCTCTGTACCTCCCATTATAATGTTGATGATAAGGATATTAAGTTATTTCAGTGTTCCTTGGCCTATGTGAAATTCCCTGGCCTACAGACTTGTGCATCGACCCGATGCTTCTATATGAACATCTAACTCTGAGTTGACATGATATATAGTATGCAGGTTACATTGGCAAACTAATTTCGTCAAACAACATTGATTTGACACCTATAAACACAATTCATTAAAAGGACCTGGTTTTTAAAGAACATTTACATTAATGAAGAACATGGCACAGGTATGAGAGGCTAGAGAGACTTGAGATCAAACAAATTAATGGAACACGCCCAGATATTAATATGTTATCATTACACATTAATCTTCCTGTTCCCCCAGATCCCATTACTCATGTGCTTTTTTCATAAATAACAGAAAAGCATTTGAGTTGTAGGTGTAAATCATCAGCTAAATATAGTATCTTCTTTTCATGAACATTATTAATTTGGCTTGAAGAGACAAATTCCTGTTCTTTCTATTTCTTCTTCTTCCGTTTTATTCTTCTGCTTTTTGGACTGTATCTCCTCCCACAGTTTTTGAGCTAGAGACATGAAAGTTGGGACGTGTGGGCATATAGGAGAAGTGTGCTATCTTGTAGCTAAAGAATCCGCCGTCCGCGGAAGCGTTGCAGCGTTTTCTGCTAATTTAGGGACATTTTTCCCCATAGACTATAATGGTAACAATCCTCAAATGTAGATATTTCAAAACAGTTTGTTTCATTGTCATAAATACAACGGTGATACCCCCAACCTCCCACACCAGAAGTTGCTTTCATAGGACTCTGTGCTATACACAATGATCATTATGGTTTCTTGCAAGCTGCTCCCTCCAACACCTGGACCACTATGTCTCTCTTCTACCAAGTGATTGAACCTTGGTATAATTTTCTCCAATGTGATTGTAAAACACTGCATTGACCTCCTACACTCTTGGTATGCTTGTTTTACCTGAAATAACAGCAGTACATGGGGACTGTTTTTTTTTTGTTGTTTTTTTTTTATAACCCACCAGATTATGGATAGGGTGGATCATGCAAGGGTCTCTGAGGGACAACAGGGGCTTTGACCTATAAAAGTTACTTAGCTGTATAGCAAAGGGACTAATATAGGAAACGTTCCTGTGTACCTCCAATATAACGTTAAAGGGGAACTGGTGGTCTCCATTGTATGTGCCTTATGGAGGCAGCTATTGATCACCTGATCATCTGACCGCTGCCTTGGTTTAGGGTTGGAGTATGCTCACTGTTGTCTTTTCTGCTGTTGTCTGGAAATTCTAATTAAAGGGGAACTGTGGTCTTCCATTTTGTTATGTGCCTTATGGAGGCAGCCATTGATCACCTGATATCTGGCACTGGCCGCCTTACTGCTGTCTTTACTGCTGGGAAATTCTAATTACATACCAGAAAATGCAAAATAAATTATAATTCCCCAGAAGTCTCTTTACCCTTATTTGCATAATGACAAGGGAGTTTTGGGGAAACTCTCCCTAACTCGCTTGACTCCTTGTAAATCTTATTTTTCAAAGCCCAAATGAATAAAGCTATTATGTTTACACATGAATACCAAAACTAAATAAAGGCAGTGGTATGCACTATATTTGATTGCTTTATAAAACATGCCTGTATATATTTGAACTATTTTAGAAGTATTTGTCAAGAAAAAAAATCAGATTTCTGACCCATAATTAAAAAAATTAAGAATTTAGAAAAAATAAATATTTTTTTAGCCCTCTCTCTCTAATAAACATAAATAGAGAACTACATGGCAGTAGTGCTGTTTTAATACTTGTCACCAAATACAGGCATCTAGGCTCACCAGACGAGATAGCTCATGAACCTACCCAGCCAGGTGTATATTAGTCTAACAGCTATCTTTTTGTAGCCCTATGCCTAACTACAACTTATCATATCAGCAGCTAATCCACAACTAGGCTGCAATTCAATCTCTTGCATTTTATAGTGTCCTCCCATACACACCTTAAAATCTAATTGGTCTATTTAAATCTTGAATCTGATTGGATCAAGGGTATTGAACCAGATTTAGGGTTGGGGTTAGGATTGTCCAATAGCCAGATCCATCAGATCAAGATTTATTCAGACCAATCAGATTTTAAAGGTGTGTTTGAGAGACACTATAAATGCAAGAGAGCTAAATTGCAGCTTAGTTTGTCTTAGCAACTATACTGATAAGCTGTAGTCTTGTATTTAGGCATAAAGGCTACAACTTTGACTGTTGGTCTAGTATATATCTGGCGGGGTAGGCACAACGAGCTCCCCTTCAGCTACGGTGAGCCTTAGGCCCTATTTATAAAAGATCGGTATCGTTATTTAAATAACAACCGTTATTTAACGATAACAACCGGTATTTACCGATATTGCTAAATACCGGTCGTTATCGGTAAATAACGGTCATTATTTTACTATAACGATCGTTATTTTACAATACGATCTTTTATAAATAGGGCCCCTTAGTTCCTCATTATTTGGTAAAAAGTATTAAACACGCACTACTTCTGATATCTCTATTTATGTTATTTTAGAGCAGGCCCTATCAAAAATCTTATATCTATACTTTTTTTTAATTAATGAACTAGAAAACTGATTTTTCTTTTTTTTCTGGCAAATTCCTTCATATATATATTTAAAAACCAATCAAATATATTTGCATACCACTGCCTATATCTATCTATATATATATATATATATATATATATATATATATAATATATATATATATACTATACCTATATATATTATATTTAGTATTAATGTGTAAACATCTAGTTTTATTCATTCTGGGCTTTGAAAATAAGATTTACAAGGACTCAAGTGAGTTAGGGAAGTTTTCCCCACACTCCTTGCTCATTATGCAAATAAGGGAAGACTTCTGTGGGAATTATAATTTGATTTTGTCATTTCTGGTATGTAATTAGAATTTCCCAGCAGAAAGACAACAGTGAGCATGCTCCAACCTAAACCAAGGCGCGGTCGATGATCAGGTGATCAATGGCTGCCTCCATAAGGCACATACAATGGAAGACCACAGTTCCCCTTTAAACATACAGAAATGCAAATCAAATTATATTCCCCACAAGTCTCTTTACCTTATTTGCATAATGAGCAAGGGAGTTGGGGAAAAACTCTCCCTAACTCGCTTGACTCCTTGTGATCTTGTGAATCTCCCGCAAGACCACCCAGACTCCCGGACTTGAGAGGAGACTTGAGTCTCCCCCAAGTCAGCAAGCTGCTCCCTCCAACACCTGGACCACTATGTCTCTCTTCTACCAAGTGATTGAACCTTGGTATAATTTTCTCCAATGTGATTGTAAAACAGGCTAACACTGCATTGACCTCCTACACTCTTGGTATCCTCGTTTTACCTGAAATAACAGCAGTACATGGGGACTGTTTGTCTTTTTTATAACCCGCCAGATTATGGATAGGGTGGATCATGCAAGGGTCTCTGAGGGACAACAGGGGCTTTGACCTATAAAAGTTACTTAGCTGTATAGCAAAGGGACTAATATAAGGAAACGTTCCTGTGTACCTCCCAATATAACGTTAAAGGGGAACTGTGGTCTTCCATTTTGTATGTGCCTTATGGAGGCAGCTATTGATCACCTGATCATCTGACCGCTGCCTTGGTTTAGGGTTGGAGTATGCTCACTGTTGTCTTTTCTGCTGTTGTCTGGAAATTCTAATTAAAGGGGAACTGTGGTCTTCCATTTTGTATGTGCCTTATGGAGGCAGCCATTGATCACCTGATCATCTGGCCGCCGCCTTTACTGCTGTCTTTACTGCTGGGAAATTCTAATTAACATACCAGAAATGCAAAAAAATATAATTCCCCAAAATCTCTTTAACCCTATTTGCATAAGGAGCAAGGAGTTTGTGGGGAAAACTCTCCCTAACTCCGTCTGACTCCTTGTAAATCTTATTTTCTCAAGCCCAGAAGGAATCAAAGCTATATGTTTTACACATGAATACCAAAACTAAATAAAGGCAGTGGTATGCACTATATTTGATTGCTTTTATAAAACATGCCTGTTATTTTTGAACTATTTTAGAAGGTATTTGTCAAGAAAAAAAAAAACAATTTCTGACCCAATAATTTAAAAAAATAAGAATTTAAAATAAATATTTTTAGCCCTCTCTCTAATATAACATAAATAGAGAACTACATGGCAGTAGTGCTGTTTTAATACTTGTCACCAAATACAGAGCATCTAAGGCTCACCAGACTGAATAGCTCATGAAGCCTACCCAGCCAGGTGTATATTAGTCTAACAGCTATCTTTTTGTAGCCCTTATGCCTAACTACAACTTATCAGTATCAGCAGCTAATCCAACACTAGAGCTGCAATTCAGATCTCTTGCATTTAGTGTCTCCCATAACACCCTTAAAATCAATTGGTCTAATTTAAATCTTGAATCTGATTGGATCAAGGGTATTGACCCAGATTTAGGGGTGGGGTATAGGATTGTCCAATAGCCAAGATCCAATCAATCAAGATTTAAATCAGACCAATCAGATTTTAAAGGTGTGTTGAGAGACACTATAAAATGCAAGAGACTAAATTGCAGCTTAGTTTGTCTTAGCAACTATACTGATAAGCTGTAGTCTTGTATTTAGCATAAAGGCTACAACAGTGACTGTTGTCTAGTATAATCTGGCTGGGTAGGCACAACGAGCTCCCTTCAGCTACGGTGGACCTAGAGGCCTATTATAAAAGATCGGTATCGTTAATTTAAAATAACAACCGTTATTAACGATAACAACCGGTATTTACCGATATTGCTAAATACCGGTCGTTATCGGTAATAACGGTCATTATTTTACTATAACGATCGTTATTTTACAATAACGATCTTTTATAAATA
The DNA here is from genome assembly GCA_019447015.1 of Hymenochirus boettgeri. Lineage (NCBI taxonomy): Eukaryota > Metazoa > Chordata > Amphibia > Anura > Pipidae > Hymenochirus > Hymenochirus boettgeri. The sequence goes on along the minus strand of CM033470.1, from coordinate 96,196,359 downwards.
GGGCCCTTAGTTCCCATTATTTGGTAAAAAGTATTAAACAGCACTACTTCTGGATAATCTCTATTTATGTTATTTTAGAGCAGGCCTATCAAAAAATCTTTATATCTTACTTTTTTTTAATTAATGAACTAGAAAACTGATTTTCTTTTTTTTTCTGGTCAAATCCTTCATTATATATTTATAAAACCAATCAAATATATATTGCATACCACTGCCTATATCTATCTATATATATTTTATAATATATTATATATATATATTATATATTTTATACATATATATATAATATTTAGTATTAATGTGTAAACTATACGTTTATTCATTCTGGCTTTGAAAAATAGATTACAAGGACTCAAGTGAGTTAGGAGAGTTTCCTCCCCACAACTCCCTTGCTCATTAGCAAAAGGGAAGAGACTTCTGGGGAATTAATATTTGATTTTGCATTTCTGTATGTTATTAGAATTTCCCAGCAGATAGACAACAGTGGAGCATGCTCCAACCCTAAACCAAGGCAGCGGTCAGATGATCAGGTGATCAATGGCTGCCTCCATAAGGCACATACAAAATGGAAGACCACAGTTCCCCTTTAACATACCAGAAATGCAAAATCAAATTATAATTCCCCACAAGTCTCTTTACCCTTATTTGCATAATGAGCAAGGGAGTTGTGGGGAAAACTCTCCCTAACTCGCTTGACTCCTTGTGAATCTTGTGAATCTCCCGCAAGACCACCCCAGACTCCCGGACTTGAGAGGAGACTTGAGTCTCCTCCCAAGTCACGCCCACTTTCCGAGGCCATGTCCCGGTAACACCCCTAACCCCGCCTTCCACCACCCCTAGAAAACAGGCCACACCCCTTGTGATGGCACGCCCCCGCGCCGCGCCCCCTTTCCCCACCCTGCCCGGAAGCCTGAAGGGGCAGTGTAGGATGTCTGGCAGCCAGACAGCAACAACTAAAAACAGCATAATATTGTCTTATATAAAGAGAAGTATGGATTTAATAGAGGAAAATGTTATTATCCCTCTTTACTAAGCATTGGTAAGGCCTCATTTGAAATATGCAGTGCAATTTTGGAATCCTGTGTACAAAAAGGACATCTTGGAAATGGAAAGGATTCAAAGAAGGGCAACTAAATTAATAAGGGGATTGGGAGAGCTTGAATTTAAAGAGAGATTGGAAAAGTTACAACTATGTACACTAGAGAAAAGGCGCATGCGTGGGGATATTATTACTGTGTATAACTACATTAACGAGCTATACAATAAACTATTTGGGGCATTGTTCACCAATAGAACATGTCATAGGACATGCGGACATCCCTTAAGACTTGAAGAAAAGAAGTTTACTCTTCAAATTTGGATAGGGTTTTTCACTGTGAGAACGGTAAAACTATGGAACTATCTTCCAGTGGATGTAGTGATGGCAGGTTCATTGGACAGTTTCAAAAAAAGCTGGTGGAGTTTCTGCAAACAAGGAATGTTGCAAGTTACTGGTATTGATACATAAAGTAGAGTTGGACATAGCTGTTATACAATAAGACATTGGTCTACAGTCCGTTTTTAGGCATAGACAACCTAGACAAAGAACTAGGGCGCCTATGTTAATCCAGTAAATAAGGTAGGGAGAGAATTCAGGCTTTGATACTCCCTTTTCAGCAATATGCAAATAAGGAACAAAGACTTATGGGAATTTACCATGTTTACACAAGAGCTTCCATGTGTAAACATGGTAAATTCCCAGAAGTCTTTGTTCCTTATTTGCATATATTAATCCAGGGCACCTGTTCTTCTCCATAGCATTTCCTTGTCAGCTTTTACTTGTTGTGTTAGAACTGCTCTCCTTGTTCAGCTGTAACCTGCAACATGGGGCCCTATTTATAAAAGATCGGTATCGTTATCGTAAAATACCGATCGTTATCGTAAAAAAACCGCTGGTTTTTTACCGATAACGACCGTTATTTACCGTTAACGGTCGTTATTTACCGATAACGACCGTTATCGGTAAATAACGGTCGTTATCGGTAAATAACGGTCGTTATCGGTAAAACCCCGGTCGTTATTTTACGATAATGATCGGTATTTTACAATAACGATGTTTTATAAATAGGGCCCATTGTATCTAGTGCAGAGCCTGAACTCCACACACTCTACAACAAATGTTGCAATTTGCAAATGAACTGAAGGTGAAGGAAGGAGCAGGGAGGATGAGCTCAGCTAATAGTACTGAGGAGAACAGTTCTAAAATGCCAGGTAAAAGCTGCTGCAGACTTTATAACAGTGGCCCCTGTGACTATCCTTGCCTCTTTCTTCCTTCCACCCAACTCTCCAATTAGAACTTAGAGTGGGTGAGGAGTGAACAATTCAATGGAGACATGGAAAGCAGGTACATAGTGTATATAATGTCAATGCTGGCAGCTGAAAGGGTTAAAGGTAATACTCTGCTGGCACTGAAAGGGTTAATAGGAAAGTCTGTCGGCCTTTTGGCTAAGATCAAGTGTAGTATCTGTTCTTATCAGAGAGGGGGGGTGAACCCTTACGCCTTCGGGGGATCCTCTCCGTATTCTCTGGTTCGAATGGATCTGCACACTACACGCTATGATCAAAGACTTAAGCTGGAAGCGTCACTTCCCTGTCTTTTGGAATAAGACCGTGTGAAGTATCCGATCCGACCGGTGCTTGGTCGAGAGGGAGTGGGGCCACCGGGTAGGCCCACCTCCCAAGCTCCCGTCCGGTTTTGAGAGGATATGGAGCATGGTCGAAGCCTTGAGGCAGGGAGGTGTGAAAGCTCGGGCTTTCCTATGGCACTACTGTGCACTTGGGAGCACGTGTTTTAGCACCTTCCTCACTTCCTGCCATAGCTTTGGCTATGGCGGAACAATTTTTTAAACCCCCGACCGAAAGGTTGGGGCCTTATTTGGCATCACCCCTATTAATTTGTACACTAGGTACGCACTATTTATTTAACTGGCACTTCACGTGCACTTTTTGTTTTGTGTTTTGTGTGTTTCACGTATTGTGGCGGGATTGCCTGGGCCCTTTTTGGGGCCTTCAGGTTTTTCCCATTCGAACCCCCCCTGGAAGCTTTGAGACCACAGTTGCCCTTTAAACTTAATAACATTGTATATTACTTGTATTGTATACACTTGCAAAAGTCCTGCATGCACCACTAATTCTGTCTTAAAGGGTAAGGCTGAAGGCTGGGTACACACAGTAGGACTTTTTGTCCTGATCCAGCGTTCTCTGCGAGCGGGCTTTCGGTCAGAAACAAAGTCGCAGCAATAGTGGGGGTGGCCAACAGTTCTCGCGACCAATCATGCGGTCCCATAGGGAACCACACGATCGGCCGTGATTTACAGACCGTTCCGTTCGTCTATTTGTCTGATACCGTCCCACACCATCAGATAACCAACCAACCGATACACAGCAACCAGTCGGCTGGAAAAAATGTGAAGGTGTGTAACCAGCCTAACTGTGGTCTCTATTAAAATGACTCCAGGATCATGCTTTTCGCTGCAGTCTATCCAAAGTTACAGCAGTATAAAGGGTGGGGCTTCCACATCTCCAGCACCACTGCTCCCCTTCCCCCCCCACAAACACACTGCCAGAGGCATTGAGCATGACTAGTTTTATCCTATTGCTGTAACAGAGCATCACCTGCTGCATCATAAGTTCTTCCTCCAAACTTTGGGGATAAAGGTATGAGAGAGGATATCCTTTAAATGGCAGTTATACCCTCAAAACAACCTCCTACCAGTTTTCCAATATCTGTTCTGACCATATTGGTCAGGTCCAAAACTGAAGGAGGGGACAAAGCTGGAATGGACTGATGATTGCAAATTTAGTTAAATAGTACAAGTAATATAAGGTGGAGAAAGGACTGGGTGGCTTAGGTCCTCAAATTGAGTACTTTTAATAGAAGGGGGTGATAAGGAGTTGTTTCCCTTTATAGGGGCAATGTCATCTCCACTTGGGTTCAGTAAAAGGTAGTATCTTTCATTCAAAACGAGTATTGAATCCTTTCTCTAGGTGTAGCAAAAGATATTGTTCTGAAATGGTTAAAGTTCTTGGCTTGGGTGACATCACTGGCACACTCTGCACAATTCCCTACAAACAGCGCTTACTTGCGCATTAAATATTTACTGCTGGGGAAGACAGGAAGCCCCGCTTGATTGATGGCATACTACATGTCATCAGTTCCCACTCCTTTACGGTTCTTTCTCTATACAGAAAAACAGACAGATGCATATTTATGATTTGGAGGCTGTTTTTTTTAAGTTTACAAAGGAATAGGAATGCAAGACATCTATTCCACAGGAATTGTTTTCTCTGTACAAAGTTTCTAAAATAATGTGGGGGTAGAAGCTGATGGTGTGGAAATGAGCCATCAATCATCTGCATTTCATTCAGAAAAAAGGCAGTAAATATGTTCTCCCCAAGCTTCCGTTAAGTACTACTAACTTAACTTAGTAATAGCTGCTAACATTTTTAAGCGCTGTTTTCAGACGAATCATGTTTAGTTCCTCCTAATATACAACAGCCCATTAGACATTAGCATTCATTATGCACTTTTATCCCTGCTTAACAAGGGACTGTCATACCCATATGCACAAAACAAAGCATCATTTTCACAACAAGCCAGCACAAAATGCAGGTTTGGATGTTTAAACCATCTGTTTCAGGTTGATTTCAGAATTTGTCTTGTTCTGCTGGTAAACCACCACAAGATGGCAGTATCCAATAAGCAGACAAGCGACAGGCTTTTAGAATCAGAGGCAGATTGTTCCTGAAATGAGTTATGGCACATATAAACATATTTTATTTTTATTTTTTTAATGGAATCTGACAATACACTGCAAAGCCTTCTTCGTCAATTTCATAACAAAATCGGACACTTAAGATAAATTGGCAAACACATTATAATGAAGCTGTAACTTAATCTCCATTACCTTGAACTTAAGGCCTGTACACACATTAGATAATTGTCAGATGGCAAACAACTGATTAGGCTAACAATATAGGATGTGCGCCAGTGTGCAGGGCTTGGCCACAATGACAGCTTTGGTCCTTTATTGTAACGCATGCGGTTGACATTTTTGGTGAGGATCACATGCGTTATGAGATGGGACTATTTTCTGACATCATTTAATGATCCCTCCTGGCAGATCACTTAACAATTAAAGTGAACAGGCTGTTATTCCAAAACACAATAATCTGAAGTGTGTACCAAGCTCCACACCCATCTGGATCTCATTAACAAATGTTCAATGTTTGTATTCTCTTAGGCTGGGAACTCACCATGCAATGCTCGCTTTTGATGAACGCTCAGGGGGGCAGGATCACTGGCAGCAAAACTAGCCACGGCCGTCGGTTTGTCACAACCGATTTTGCTGCCATGGCCTGCCTCCCTGTCCTCTGATACGCGAAAATACCTGAAAAGTCAGCTCGTGTGGACCCGGCCTTAGTAGATTTCCCCACTTCTAACTTGTTGTCCGGTACAGATTTTTAATCATCATTTAATTACTAACAAATTAGGTTAGGAATAGTGAAGAAGTGTTTTTTTCATTGGAATTAGTGGCTACAAGATCCACAATTAAGATTCATTTATATTTTAGTCAGAGATGCATAAAGATCAAATGGGTCCTAGTCATAGCTTTGTCCTGGGATTATCTCTTTTTTTAGCTTTTTGTTACCTTATATACATATGTGTTCACCCTTACAACTTAATCTTACATACAACTAAAGGCCCCCTAAATATACAAATTTCACTTTCCTTACCTTTACCAAAATGCATTTTATCACTACTAAAAATTTTTCTGGTTGCTGGTTCGTTGGGGCCACATACATTCGGGCCAAATTATTGTATGGTGTGTACACAGCTTTAGACAGCCAGATCCCTTGCTACGGATCTGGGTCTGGAAGTCAGTCACAGCCAATCGCTGACTTCCATTCCCAAAGCTGCAGAATTGAATCCTCCTCTGTGGGTGTGCGGCATGTAACACAGGAGGCATCTACTGGCTGGTGAGGGATTGGGCAGTATAATAAATGATTGATAGAAGAATTTTAAGTCAATGTAAATTTAGAAAAAAAAAATATTTGCCCATCTTAAAGGGTATGTACACTGGCAAATTTGTTTTTTTAAATTGCCCATTAGTGGAAACTATCCCAACTATCACTGTATCATTTTTTTTTTTTGATCTGTTCCTTATTTCTTTAGATATCCAATCTGAAACATCTTACATTTCAGCATTTCTGTAAGCAGTTTTGCTGTAGCTGGAATGGTTTGACTGTTGGTTTGTTGGTGTGCTGCATACTGTATGCAGTATTGAAAGTTGGTATGGGGAAAATAGGTCAGTGGTCAGAGCCTGAGCCAAAAGAGTACTTTATTGAAGGCAACACACAATCCTCATAGTAAGTGCTACATATTTATTTATAGATTAAGATGATGCAGTGTCATTTTTTCAGTATACATACAGTACACTTTAAGCTGCTTGTAAGTGGACATGATCTTTAAATGGAAACTTCAGTGGGAAATGGACCAAAACTTTGCCCTTTAATACTAGTTCTGTAGCTGGGTCCAGTCCAATAAGTTTTTTGGGTGTTTGGCATAGTTTCCTTGTGAATAATGATTTTGCTGATTTTAAGTTTAGTTCTTTTTTAAATAGTATGTTTTACCACTTTTTCTTTCATTGCAAAGCAACGCTGCCATATTGATCGCTGACACTAATCAGCTGAGCTAATCAATCAAATTGCTTCTTCTGAAGAAGTTGTACTGAACAAATCTCTGCTTATAAATTTCTGACCATAACTTACTGTATATCTCACACAAGGAATGCAAAAGTTCTTTCCAGCCAATAATCCGATTGATGTATCTGAGCAGTGATACATTTCTGTTTTTCATCCCTTGCAGAAGGAATTTTTCTCCAGCACAAGGAGGAGGAGGAGTTCCGATACAACAAATGACTGCAAATTAGCTCAGAAGACACGTTTAAAAATAAAATGCATAAATAGACTGGAAGCTAAAAAAGCGATAGCAAGTATAGTAAATGAACGCGATAACACCCACAGTCAGGATTAGCACTTATAACTATGTTAACTCTGTATATATCAAGTATTGACACTGGTTTTACAATGTTAATTTTAGTTGGGGTTTTTTTTGTTTTTTTTAGAATGAAGTATAATTAGGAAAACCTGTTATTATGCAAAAAGCTTCTAACGATTGCAGAGAACAGTGCAGACTGCAATAGATTAGTTCATAAAACTGACCAACGATCTCTTCTTGGTAGTGCAATGACATTAGCTTACAACACACAGTAAGTTGATTTCACACTATGGCGGACGGAAACAGGCGTTCAAAGTGCATGCTTCAGCGTGCTACTGTCCGGTTGCACTGCGATCTGTGCAATACTCCAAAAATGAAACACAAAGCAAGCAAAGTGGCCACCCATATGGACATGCAGTGCGGCTTTGCCCTAAATGTTTATTACTAATATTGAACTATTTACTGACAGTGGAGTAAATATATATAAATGTATTAACAGTCGCCATACACAACCTTTACACAACCATGTAATCAGTCCTTGTCTAGGGGAATTGAAATCACTATAATACACTGCTGTTTAGTATTAGGGCTAGGCCACACTGCTGCGCTTTTTTTGCGTTTGCGTTTTTTTCATATCATTGAAAACGCGGCAATGCACCAAAAATGCACGCTTTCGGGTGCGTTGCGATTGCGTTCCGCATTTTTATCGCAATCGCATGTGTTTTCCAATACTTGTGCGATTGCATTTGCGTTGCAAGTGTGGCCGTGCCCTAAGTCCTAAGAGGATTATTACCCCCTATGCTGTGCCTTAGGGCAGCAAGTGGTATATTTACAAGGTCAGTCTTATGGACGGGACATTGTTTTTTTTTTTAATACAATAAGGTTGTACAAGCCATTCTTTCAATCAGATTGTATCAAAATCTATTTTTTTCCATGTGCTTCCACGAGAATCTGACAGGTGTTTGAAGAATGTTGCTCCTATTAATAAGCACGCACCCTTGTTAGAAAATCAATAGAAAATCTGTAAAGAAATGAACAATCGGATCAGTAAACACGTGTTGTGTTCTGTTTGATTCATCTTATTGTTCTGTAAAACTATCAAAAGTCCTATAAGCTATGGCTAGCTTAAAGGAGGCCCATACACGCACCAATCCTCGAATCTTGTAGAGATGATCATCCGATTGTCATCTGTTTTTTTTCCAATTGGACACATTTAAATTTAACAGGACCAATCCTGATTATATGATGCCACAATCGTACAAATGAAATTGGTGCATGTCTGGCCTCCTTTAGGAATTAAAAGGTATTTAGGTCAGTAAAACTTTCCAGTAGGATTTAATTACAGAACCAGAATTGTTACATAACCTGCTAACAATTTATCACTATCGTTAATGGCTAGTTGGCTGCTATATACTTTACAAAATCTATGGTTAAATATATTTTAGTACAAACTAATGGGTACGTGTGATCATTGTATTTTGTATATGAGCAGATTGTAAATTCTTGATATTGTGCCATATGGCACAATATCTTAAATAGTATTTTACTGCATCAGTAACTTCCCAAAAATGGAAATCCAGTTACACTGTATACTTGGAGCAGATGTTTCCACACTATATTGGTTTCTGGGTCATTAAGTGATTAAAACACTTCTGCTTGTAGATCTTGGGTTGGACTAGATGCTTGAAGGTTACATTTACCCCTTAAGTGAAAAATTGTATATTGGTAAATCACCCTAAACCCCCAAACTGCAATAGTAATAAATCTGAGAGATGTAACATTAACCTGAAATGCTGTCCAATGTTCTGTTTCCTTTGTTTTTCCAGTTACCAACTGTCAGTCATGGATGTAACCAATGACATCACATATTCCCATAGCTGCCTTCTCTGGGCATGTGAAAGCTTTTACATTTTTGTGTAATTTTGTAATTTTGTTTTGGGTTTTGGGGGGTGATTTACTTATATATAATTTGTGATGTTAGGGGTGAACATGCCCCTAAAAGAATAACCCCCCTCTCAGTTTGCTATGCAGCCAATGTCAAGACAAGCCTCCTTACAGAGAGGGAAAGAGGAGGAACGGAGCAGATTATCGAAGGAGACTTTAAGTAAGTAAAGTTAGGCAAAGTACCCAGGATGAGTACTTAGTGATTTAGGCCCCTTTTACCCTGGGTTCAAAGCAGCTATCGATCGGGAGAAAGCAGAGTATAATTGTCCTTTAAACTACACCCCTTTATTGTTAATGGATGTACCCAGGTCAGGTTGTAGCCAAGCAAATATTGAAGCCCAACAAAGGCTATTAATTCCCTTATTTTATAGGTATTAGTGCTTGCAATGATCATAAATTCTATACGTAGACCTAGCAGTATGCTTTGTGCTTGAACAATACATTGAAAAATGGAAGCAACTACAACAATCAGATGTTATTTAAAGGGTATGTCCACCCTTGAAATACATTTTTGCTATAACAATCCCCCTGTCCCCCCAGCCCCAATCGCTATATTTATTTTATTAGAAAGTTCCCCAAACTTTACTTACCTCCCCTCTTTCCTCCGCCTCGCTGCCGGCCCTCTGCTTGCGAGAAAATGCAAGCAGAGGGGCGGGACCGGCAGTCGCGTCTGTGATTGGCTGAGCAGCAGCCAATCACGGACACGGCTGCCTGTCATTCAGTACAGCGGAGGAAAGAGGGGAGGTAAGTAATGTTTGGGGCACTTTCTAATAAAATAAGAAACACAAGCGGTTGGGGCTGGGAGGACAGGGGGATTACTATAGCAAAAGGGATTTACACTAGGGGGAGGGAATCCTAATCGGGAGGGAGAGGGAGGGGGAGAAGGGCTGCAGTACGCATGCCAAACTTCTCCCGGAGACCAGGTAGGAGGCAGAGTCCTATATGGACTCTGCTATCCTCCTGGTGGCCAGTTTTTGGGACTTTGGGGGGGGTCTACAGGAGAACCAGATGGAGCTGGGATGTGAGGTAAGGATTAAACTACACTACACAATGGGGCCAGTAGTGGGGGGGATTATAGTTTTGGGGGTGGACATTCCCTTTAACATTTGAAAGCTAGCATCTGATTGGGCAAAATTAGCACCATTTTTAACAATAAGAACTTTTATTGAATCTCCCTGCATGTGCTCATAAATAAATCCACAAATACACTGTAAAAAAAACAATGAATGTCCTTAATTCCGCCTTCCAGCTTTAACCCAGAGCTTGTTTAACTGGAAGGCATGCTCTGATAGATGTTTGTGTTATCATCATTGGCCAGTTTCCGGAATGGCAGGGCTAAGAAAGATGGCTATTGTAACTTACAGGCAAATGTGCTGAAGTTAGATGGTAAACCCAGGGGTGAGGACCAGGGATGGTAATTTCACATATGTTCTACTTTTGCCATATTAAAAAGAAACCAGCAGTACATACATCAAATTTTAAAGGAACTTTCCAATATCGCAGGTAAAATAACAATTGTAAAATTATAGTGTGTAATAACGACTCCATGTAAAATAACAATTGTAAAATTATAGTGTAAAATAACGACTCCATGGAAAATAACAATTGTAAAATTATAGTGTGTAATAACGACTCCATGGAAAATAACAAGTGTATAATAACGACTCCATGGAAAATAACAAATGTAAAATTATAGTTTAAAATAACGACTCCATGGAAAATAACAAGTGTAAAATAACGTCTGTCATGTAAAATTACGATTTCGATATTTTAGCAATATCGTCCCTAGCATTTCATGGCCAGATTGTCCCACCGCAAGCAGCGGTGCTGAGGTGGAAATAACTGATCCATTGATTACCCAATGATGTGAAGTGGAACATATCCTGTGCACTGAGAATCTCCGTATGAGCTGTGGGGGGAGTAAAGTACTTCATGATATTTCATAATAGTTTCATGGCAAAAACTCACTAATGAAGGTCTTAGAGCAATATAGATCACACTTACCTTCCCATATTTATGGCTACAAAACTGGAAAAGTTATTCCCATCCATGTTCATCTGAAACCCCTTCCAAGCCAGAAAAAAAAGTACTTAATGATCTAACTAGACACTAAGCCCATTATATTAACAGGGGCTAGAAGTCCAGAGTCCCCCTCTCAGTATCCCAAAGCCATAGCCCCCCACTCTTCCATGTCCCAAGGCCAAATTTCTCCCTCTGTGTCCCAAGGCAAAAGTCCCCTCTCGGTGTCTGAAGGCCGGAGACCCCCTTCAGTGTCCCAAGTCCTTTGTGTAATTGCTGTGTCTGTGCCTCCTGTGTGTTGGTCTCCCTCTAGTGGTGAATCAGTTGAAACTGCAGGGACAATCTAACACACACACATTAAAAAACTAAACTTAATTTTAAAATCCTAATGTGGAAGCTTTTCTCCCCAGAATACATATACATTGAAAGACTCTTCTCTTGCATTTAGTAAATATAAGTAATAGATTCTGTAACAAAGGAGGCTTCCATGTTGTTGCCAGTACAACTCATAGCCCATGTTGGCTTCAAAGAGCCACGCCCCCTGACCCCAGGATTCACTGTCTCTGTGCACAAAATTTGTAGCTTCACTTTACAGCGAAAGATAAAGTTTCTAAATGTACCTGTGATCACAGTTGTGTTGCTGGTGGCGTACCATGTGAATGCTGTGGATTTAGGAACAAACAGACAAAAAAGTCACGAGTTCTAATCTCCTTGTTTACTTATGAAACAATATAGCATAGTCTACTGCCTGAGTTTATTGCTTTTTTTGTTTCTTTGTTTCCATGTTTCTAGAAAAACAAAGTTTCTACATGTGTACAAACTTTATATATAGCAGCTCTGTTATTTATTTACCAACCAGCGTGAATTGCTGACAGTCTTCCAGTAGCAATACAAAATAGTGAACTGATTTTACTGACATTTACTAAAATGTTCTGCTAAAGTACTGGGTTAATAAAAAAATAGCAAAAAAACTGCGCTGAAGTCTTAGTTCTGTGTCAGAGGGAGGGATCTCTGAGCGGTAACGATTGGCTGTCAGCTTCCAGGAAGCGAGACTGCAGTTTCCTGTAAATGTGTACTGCGTACACTTAGGGGGTGTTCCCAGATAAGGTGAATTATGGGAGCTGACCCCTAGTACTCACAGGTTATTTTCAGAAATCACCAAGCATCCACAGCAAAGGGAGAGGTGAGACACAGCTTGTTGTGTGTTTCTGAATGTGCTCTGTCTATTGGGACAATGTTGTCTGGGGACTTTAGTTCTCCTTTAACAATACATTTATTTGAATTAATTATGGAACCTCATAAGCCATATAAAGATCAGTCATATTAAGATAATTTTGGCATTGCTGTTTATTAGACATTCATACAGGTTTTCTCTATTATTTTATAAGCAATTAGCTGAGCTAATTGACTTAAAGGAGGCTCCTCTGTTATAGATCTGATCCATTTTATCTCTTATTGGCCTGAACCACCATATTTAATATTTATAGTTCTCTAGTAATAATGCAAGAAAGGTTTACGTATTGCCTTGTCGGGATACAGTAATAACCAGCAGTGTATATGATTATACCACAGGCCATATTAAGGCTACCAATATAAGTCGAGAGCTGTCAATGTAATGTAGTCACTAAAGGCCCCTGGTTGTCCTGTTTGTGCAGTTTAAAGTTGTCCAATTTAGTCAGCAGGTAAAATATTTTCCCTAAATATTTCAGAATTATGTGTGGTATTTATACAGGAGCATTATCACTAAGGGGCATATTGTAAAACCCGATTTATTGGAAAAACTTAAGATACCAAGGGTTATCATTAACCAGTAAACCCTCGATGCTTGATAGAATCAACATCCCCCTTCCGCAGTGGGTAATAGAAGGGTTTTAATGATTTGTACAGACCTACCTGTGTGCGCGCGTCATGGGCAGTTCTGATGTGCATGCACAGGTGGGTCTGTGCATATCATTAAAAACCTTCTTTAAGTATATAATATAGAAACCCCCCGATTCTTAAAAGAATCGCGAATCCACCATCGCACAACCACCCCATCCTTCAGTGCTCCCTCAGTAAACTACTTCCACTGTTCATCACATGGACGGCGGTTAATATACAGTAAGTGTAAGCGTTCAGTAAGTGCCCGCCCCACACACAGAGTGTTAATATATAGTTAGTGATAATATTCCGTAAGGCCCCACATAGAGTGTTAATATACAGTAAGTGTCGGCCCACACAGTGTTAATATACAGTAAGTATCCCCATATAGTGTTTATATACAGTAAGTGTTGCCCCAAACGGTGTTAATATACAGTAATTGTTGCCCCACACGGTGTTAATATACAGTAAGTGTCCCCATATAGAGTGTTAATATACAGTAAGTGTCGCCCCACATGATGTTAATATACAGTAAGTGTCCCCATATAGAGTGTTAATATACAGTAAGTGTCGCCCCACATGATGTTAATATACAGTAAGTGTCCCCATATAGTGTTTATATACATTAAGCGTCACCCCACACATTGTTAATATACAGTAAACGTCCTCATATAGTATTAATATATAGTGAGTGTTGCCCCACTCAGTGTATACAGTAAGTGTCCCCATATAGAGTGTTTACATACAGTGTCCCCACACAGAGACAGTCCATATACAGTAAGTGTCCCCACACACAGATTGTTAATAAACAGTAAGAGTCAGTTTCGGACTGGACTGTTGGGGCCCACCAGGAAATCTGAGACCAGGGGCCCACCAGGACCAGCTTTAGGCTCGTACACACGTCCAATGTGTGCAGCGAGCAACGACCCCCGACAAGATACATATGCATGACAAAAGGCCGTCCAAACGCATACACACACGCGATTCTCAGCCGAAATGGCCTTTCGTCGTGCAGATGTATCGGCGTTGGGGGTTGTTGCTCTCTGCACACATCGGACGTGTGTACGGACCTTTAGGGGCTCACCTAACATTTTATATCTTTTTATATTTATTATCACTCATTTACATATCTATTTTTATTAAAGTGTATGAATAAATTACAGGATCATAATCTAAAATGTATGTTTGCAAATGCGAGAAGCCTGGCTGACAAAATGGGTGAATTGGAAATTATGGCATTGAATGAAAAGTATGATGTAATAGGTATAGCAGAAATGTGGTTGAACAGTTCTCTCGACTGGGCTGCAAATTTAGAAGGATATGCCTTGTTCAGGCAGGACAGAGAAAAAAGGAAAAGGGGAGGAGTATGTGTTTATATTAAAAAAGAATTGAAGCCAAATTTAAAAGAAGAGATAACTGGCGATATGGATGTTAAAGTGGAGGCAATAGGGTGGAATTAGGCAACAGGAAAGGGGGTAATGTCATTGTTGGTGTCTGCTATAAGCCGCCAAATGCTAGCAGAGAGGAGGTGAGTCAACTTCATATGCAGTCAGGGCCGGATTATCCACAAGGCACCCGAGGCAAGTGCCTGGGGCCCGGATGTCAGGAGGGCCCGTCGGGAGCTGTCCAGGGGCCCCAGTATCTGCATTAAAAATTTGTAAAATTTGGGCAATTAATTCTTACCCATACACATGCGTGCCATCGTTTGATTGATTTGCCGGAGTCCAGAAAGGAGGCCCGGCTGCTGACATCCAATCGAAAGGAGCGAGGAGAGTACTGTACTGTTACCATCATTGGTGGTTCAGTTCGTCTGGGCGGGCGGCGGGCGGCCGTCAGCGCGCAGCGCATCATCACTGATGTGCGCCTGCGTGCCTTGTGTAAGAGACTGCTGGGCGCGCAGGCAGGAGAAGAGGCGTGCCGCATAACCCAAGGCCGGGCCCGATGCTGAGTGAGACAAAGTAGTAGTAAAGTTCTGAACTTTACAGAAACAGTTGTTGTATATTCCAATTCAATCAAACGGAACCTTATCTGAATCTGATCCTAAATCATAACCCAACTACTTTCATCAGTGGGGGGGATGGGGGGGTTGTGCGGGGGGGTGGGGGTGGTGATGGGAAGAGCAACATCATGGGTGCTATCATGGGGGGGAAGAGCAACATCATGGGTGCTATAATGGGGGGGGAAGAGCAAACATCATGGTGCTATCATGGGGGGAAGAGCAACATCATGGGTGCTATCATGGGGGGGGAAGAGCAGCATCATGGGTGCCATCATGGGGGGAAGAGCAGCATCATGGTGCTATCATGGGGGGGAAGAGCAGCATCATGGGTGCCATCATGGGGGGAGAGCACCATCATCATGGTCATAATCATGGGGGGGAGGCTTAGTGCAAATGTGCAATCACCAGATGGCTGGGTATCATCATGGGTGCCATCATGGCCCGGGGTGTGTCTGTGGGGGGATGGTGTGTGTGCAAATCAATCATCAATCAGATGGGTGTGCAAGTAAGCACCAGCACCACACACCCCTGACACCAGTGCAATCTGATGGGTGCCATCATGGCATGGGGGTTTGAGGTGGGGGTGCAATCAATCAGATGGGTGTGCAAGCAACAGCCCCCCCTGGCCACCAGTGCTTTCTGATGGGTGCCATCATGGCCCTGGGGGGCTTGGGGAGAGGATGGGGATGTGCTGGTGGTGGTGCCAGGGGGGGATGATGTGCTGGGGGTGCAAGGAATTATCCCCTCTGGCACCCCAGCACATCCCCCTCCCCCCTGGCAACCAGCACATCCGATCCCCGCAGGAGAGTGCAATGATTGCAATCAGACTGTTACAATAGTGATATTTGTGTAATGGAACTGTTAGGGGGGGCCCAAAAATCTGACTTATGCCTTGGGCCCCATTTGGTCTTAATCCGCTCTGTATCATGCAAGGTCTGCAAGTTTGGGGAGTGTGCTCATTAGGGGGACTTTTTATTACCCTGACATTGATTGGGTGTAGTGGAACTGCCATCACAGAAAAAGGCGATGAGTTCCTGAATTTGCCGCAGGATAATTTTCTCTCACAGGTGGTTGAGGTTCCTACTCGAAAAGGAGCTCTGTAGCCTCTGTTGGATCTGGTAATATCTAACATTATAATGGAGCGCATTATAGATATAAAGGTAACTGGAGACTTAGGGAATAGTGACCATGAAATAGTGGCGTTTGGACTTTGCTATCGAAAGGAAAAGTGTGCTGGGTTAACAAAGACTTTTAATTTCGGAAGGCAAATTTTCCGGTTAAAGGGCATGTCCACCCCCACAAACTATAATCCCCCCCCAGTAATGGCCCCATCATTAGTGTAATAAAATCCTTACCTCACATCCCAGCTCCAAATGGTTCTCCTGTAGTCCCCCCCCAAAGTCCCAAAAACTGCCCACCAGGAGGATAGCAGAGTCCATATAGGACTCTGCCTCCTGTCTCGCCTCCTCACGCCTTTGGCATATGTGTACTGCAGCCCTTCTCCCCCTCCGTCCCCCTCCCTCCCCTCTCCCTCCCTCCCGATTACCCTAGCGTAAAAACCTTTTGCTATAATATTCCCCCTGTCCCCCCAGCCCCAACCGCTATATTTTTATTATTAGAAAGTGCCCCAAAACCGCACTGAACTCCCGGCAGCCGTGTCCGTGATTGGCTGCCGCTCAGCCAATCACAGACGCGACTGCCGGTCCCGCCCCTCTGCTTGCATTTTCTTGCAAGCAGAGGGCCTGGCAGTGCGGCCGGAGGAAAAAGGGAAGGTAAGTATCTAGATAGATTGTCACATTGGGCTGCTAAGTGGCAGATGAGATTCAATGTTGATAAATGTGTGTCCAAAAGGTGATACATTTTGGACTTAAAAATCCTTGTGCTACTTATACTATAATGGCTCTGTGTTAAGTGAATACCTGTTGGAAAGGGATCTTGGAGTTTTGGTGGATAACAAACTAAAGGTAGCAAGCAGTGCCAGGCGGCAACACAGCCAGAGCCAGCATGTATTGTCTTGTATAAAGAGAGGTATGGATTCAAGGTAGAAAATGTAATTCTCCCTCTTTACAAAGCATTGGTAAGGCCTCATTTGGAATGTGCAGTGCAATTTTGGAATCCTGTGTACAAAAAGGACATATTTGAAATGGAAAGGGTTCAGAGAAGGGCAACTAAATTAATAAGGGGATTGGGAGAGCTTGAATATGAAGTGAGACTGGAAAAGTTACAATTATGTATGCTGGAGAAAAGGCGCTTGCGTGGGGATATGATTACTGTGTATAAATACATTAACGGACCATACAATAAACTATCTGGGGCATTGTTCACCAATAGAACATGTCAGAGGACACGAGGACATCCCTTAAGACTTGAAGAAAAAAGGTTTAGGCTTCAAGTTCGGAAAGGGTTGCAAGTTACTGCTATTGATACATAAAGTAGAGTTGATCCAGGGAAATTTCCGATTGCCACTTGGAATCAGGAAGGAATTTTTTCCCCCGTCGTAAATTTGTTGTTTTTTTTTTTGCCTTCCTCTAGATCAACAGTTAGGCAGGAAATGAGGATATTGATAGATGGGTTGGACTGGATGGCGTATGTCTTTATTCAACCTCGAATACTATAAACTATTTTAACTACAGACTTCTATTATCTGTTGTATTCAATTAGATCAACTGAACTTGACGTTTAGTTCTTGAAGACGTTTCGCTAGTCATCCGACTGGCTTTCTCAATTCAGAATGACTTGTACAAGAATCTTTGGCAATTATGTACCCTGGAAAATCCCATTTAGCATATCACAGCCAAGTGTTAAGGGCGTGATTGCATAGTGGCTAAGAGGTGTTATAAGAACGCCCAGAGTAAGGTGTCAAAACAGCATTGTACATGGCAGACAGTTGGTGTCGAACCCCCCCCACCTCTATTTAGGCTTGGTTTCTTTATTTTCACATAAATGGCCTCCTAAAACACCTCTCTGAACCAGTCACATTACTTTGCCAATATGTTAAACATTACAATCTTCAAGGTATGTCCTTTATCCTTAAGATGCAGGTACATGGCTGAGTCCTGACCCAGGAATTGCTCTTCTGTGCTGGGCCATACGTGATGCAGTTGCTGTTTGGTCTCCCCACATACAAATCAGAGCATTCTTCACTGCCCTGCACTGCGTATATGATGTCGCCTTTTCTTGTGTTTCGGTATTAGGTCTTTCGGATGTACCAATTGCTGCCTCAGTGTGTTGTTTGGTTTAAAGCAGACAGGGATACGGTGTTTTTTTTGAAAATTCTTCTTAATTTCTCAGAGACCCCTGCTACATATGGGATGACCATGTTCTTTCTCCGTCTTGCTTTTTTTGCCTTCACTGTTGGTATTCGTGTTCTTTTCTTTCTTCTACTTCTTTTGACAAAGGCCCAGTCTGGATAGCCCAAAAAAAAAAAAACAAAACAAAAACCAAAAAAAAGTTGTGAAAGCTTGTACTTCCTTCTGGTGGATTTTAACCCAGGTGTCATCCACATATCTGAACCAGTGGCTGGGTGCTATGCCCTTAAAGGTATTAAGCGCCTGTTTTTCTACCTCCTTCATGGAAAGGTTGGCCACAATAGGTGAAACTGGAGATCCCATAGCACATCCGTGTTTTTGCTTCTAGAACTTATCCCTGTATTTGAAATAGGTGGTATTCAGGCACAAGTCCAGTAAGGAACACACCTGTTCTGGGTTGAGATCAGTTCTGCTTGTAAGAGTGCAGCCTTGACCTAACCGTTTTCTCACCATGTCAACAGCCTCCTTGGTGGGTATACAGGTGAATTTTGCTACCTTGTATGTTACAGAGTTGATGCTGCTGACTATAGGTCTTAGTGGGGCCCCTTCCTTATGTATCTTTGGGAGTCCATGTATGCATGGATGTGCCTCACCAGGGTAGAGGCGATGATACATTGCTCGATCAATGGCTTTATCCTTTTGAAGCTGTTGTAGTAAGTCTATGATGCTTTTCTTGTAACGGCCGGTGGGATCCCTTGTTAAAGCCTCATATGTGTTGTTATCGGCCAGGAGCATCGTCACCTTATCATGGTAGTCTGTGCATCTTCCCTTGTCTACCGGTAGAATGGTGATACTGGAATCTCCTATTGTTTATAACAATACATTTCTTACTGTCTCTTTAGCCCTGCATTTAAATTTTAGCATTTATCTGTTTTCTTGGGTGAATGGGCTGTGGGCCCACAAGGGATTCCCCTGTAACCCTGTGAGCCAGTCTGACACTGGTAAGTGTCCCCACACAGAGATTGTTAATACACAGTGCCCCCTCACACACAGATTAATACACAGTAAGTGCCCCCCCCCACACACATATTGTTAATACACAGTAAGTGCCCCCTCCACAGATTGTTAATACACAGCAAGTGCCCCCCCAAACACAGATTAATACGCAGTAAGTGTCCCCACACAGATTGTTAATACACAGTAAGTGTCCCCTCCCCACACAGAGATTATTAATACACAGTAAGTGCTCCCACACACACAGATTGTCAATGTACGGTACGTTAAGTGTCCCCCACACAGATATTGTTAATACACATAAGTGCTCCCACACACACAGATTGTTAATACAACAGCAAATGCCCCCCCCAAACACAGATTAATACGCAGTAAGTGTCCCACACAGATTGTTAATACACAGTAAGTTGTCCCTCCCCACACAGAGATTATTAATACACAGTAAGTGCTCCCACACCACCCGATTGTCAATGTACGGTAAGTGTCCCCCACACAGAGATTGTTAATACACAGTCAAGTGCTCCCACCACACACAAGATTGTTAATACAAGTAACTGCCCCCCCACACACAGTTAATACACAGTAAGTCCCCACACAGAGATTGTTAATATACAGTAAGTGTCCCACACAGAGATCGTTAATACACAGTAAGTGCCCCACCACACACATTTGTTAATACACAGTAAGTCCCCCACACACAGATTAATAACACAGTAATTGTCCTAACACACAGATTGTTACTACACACATTGCCCCCCACACACAGATTAATACAAAGTAAGTGTCCCCCACAAGTTTTAATATACGTAAGTGTCCCCACACAGAGATCGTAATACAACAGTAAGTGCCCCACCACACACATATGTTAATACACAGTAAGTGCCCCACACACAGATTAATACACAGTAATTGTCCTAACACACAGATGGTTAATACACAGCAAGTGCCCCCCCCCACACGATTAACAAAGTAAGTGTCCCCACACAGGATTGTAATATACAGTAAGTTCCCCCAAACGAGATTGTTAATACACAGAAGTGCCCCCTCCACACACAGATTGTTAATACACAGCAAGTGCCCCCCCCACACACAGATTAATACAAAGTAAGTGTCCCCACACAGAATTGTTATATACAGTAAGTGTCCCCAAACAGAGATTGTTAATACACAGTAAGTGCCCCCTCCACACACAGATTGTTAATACACAGCAAGTGCCCCCCCACACACAGATTAATACAAAGTAAGTGTCCCCACACAGAGATTGTTAATACACGTAAGTGCCCCCTCCACACACAGATTGTTAATACACAGGTAGCAAGTCCCCCCACACACAGATTAATACACAGTAATGCCCCCACACAGAGATTGTTAATATACAGTAAATGCCCCCCCCACACAGTTAATACACAGTAAGTGCCCCCACACAGAGATTGTTAATATACAGTAAATGCCCCCCCCCCAACATAATACACAGTATTGCCCCCACACAGAGTTGTTAATATACAGTAAATGCCCCCCCACACAGATTAATACACAGTAAGTGCCCCCCACAGAGATTGTTATATACAGTAAGTGTACCCACACAGAGATTTTAATATACAGTAAGTGTACCCACAGGGATTTCCCTAAATAAAAATAAAATACTTCCTAGGTAACTAATTCTATATACAATGAAAATAAATGGCAAATACATGGGTATGGGTTTCCTTAATTTTTGATCCCAGCCAAAGGTCCCACATATATTAAAGCTTCATTCGTTTATTATTATAAAATCATTTTTAATTCTATTAAGTCAAGGCAAAATCTTTACAAATTGCTCACTGAAAATAATGGTTTACTATCAGTTAATACTCCCTTATATTACCAATATATCATTAATAGGAGTTAACATTACTTTAGGATCCTTGCTCTGCAAGGCGGCATATTAGTGAAAATGAGATTCAAATTATATACTAACGATCCATTTTCAAAGATACAACCTGTTTCAACGAAGTAGCAATTATTGTCTTTACCTCACTTAACACTTGCTTTATTTCCCTTTCTAAGTGTCTGTTAGAAAAGTATTTTCCTTTTTTTATTAAACCTGTGAGCTGTGTGTGTGCATTAAAATCATAGTAAAGATATAGTAGGTGCCTGTGATATCCTTTATGAGGCCTGCATTATAACGGACATCACAGAAAATCAGATAATGACATCACCTGTCCACAGGTGTTTTTATCTGTGTGAGACATACTGTATATGACATATACTTTGCCACTGCTTTGTGTGACCGTCCTTATTATCTCTCACTTACAGGTACAGTGCAATTGAATGTGTATGGCATTTGTATCTGTCAGTCATCCACAGCTGGGCCACACATTTACAATAAAGGGCCAATTCCAACCAACCATTAATCTTTATTTGCTAATGTGTGCACTGCATACATTCAGCATTGCATTGAATTTTTTGTGACCTAAAATTTTTCTTGGTTACGTTCAGCTCCCTGTATGTATTATAGGGAATTGGCCACAGTGTTTCTGTGTTTGTCAGTCCCAAAGGATCTTCCTTATCCATTATATAAGAGACCATTCGTGTAGCCAAATCTTTGACATCAATATTGTATACAGTTACCTTAAACGGGTATTGTGTTTCTCCATAAATGTGTCCTTAATTAAAGAAGGCACGCTCCTAACTTTAAAATTACTTAGCTTCTGTCTATCCACAGTTACAGCAGTATAAAGGGTGTTTTTTCCCTGCTACACTTGGGGTCAGTCTCTGAGTTTTAAGGTTGGAGCATGCCCACTGCTGGGTATCATTAGCTGGCAGCATAAGCCCCACTCCCGACTTTTTAATTTTTAAATCCAGCCACAAGCTTGAAAATATTTTTTTATCTCCCTGAATTCTGTAATTGGCATCAGAAAATCCATTTCAGGCAGTGGGGCATACGACACAGTGCACATGCCTGTCACAGAGACATGCAGTCTGAGAAATGTAATTTACAAACCTATAAAGTTGTTTGAAAGGAATGAGTGCTCTTTCAACAAGTATGGAGACCACAGTTACCCTTTTAATCCAGGGTTTTTTCTGTTTGCCAGCTGCACTGTGTAATGAATCGAGTCCCGAAGGGACGAGGTTCACTGTACCTTTTAGGAGGAGTTCAGACTGTAGGGCAGGATTCAAAAAGAACAAGAGCAATGGCGGAGCGATGGAGTAAGTACAATGATGCTGGATACAATGGCTGGATACGATGTGGCTGGAACAATGGAGTTGAAACAATGCTGGATACAATGGCTGGAACAATGGAGTTAAAGCAATGCTGGCTATAATAGCTGGAACATGGAGTTGAAACAATGTTGGGACAATGGAGTTGAAACAATGCTGGATACAATGGCCGGAACAATGGATTAAACAATGGCTGGATACAAGCTGGATTCAATGCTGGATACAATGACTGGAACAATGGATTGAAACAATGGCTGGATACAATACTGGATACAATGGCTGGAAAAATGGATTTGAAACAATTGCGGATACAATGCTGGTACACTGGCTGGAACAATGGGTTGAAACAATGGCTGGATACAATGCTGGATCAATGGAGTTGAAACAATGGCTGGATACAATGCTGGATCAATGGAGTTGAAACAATGGCTAGATACAAAGGCTGGATACAAAGGCTGGATCCAATTCAGGTAAGGAGCGCTACAGACTAACAACCTGACAGTCTGGTAGTGAGACTACGAATAGGCACTCGCTCCCTCTGCGAGTGCCTATTTGAATTTCGCACCGGCCGGCGTCTTGACGTGGTGACGTCACAATGCCGACGTCCTGCGCCGGTGAGTCCACAGTCCCAGAAATCGAGGGAGCATGGCAGGTAAGATGCTTACAGTACCCCCCCTTCCACAGGGGGCCTCAGGACCACTTGAAGCGGTTTGTCAGGAAATCTTCTATGAAAGGTTTTTGATTAACTGGGGTGCATGTAAATCTGAATGTTTGACCCAGGACCTTCTTTCTGGTCCAATCCTTTCCAATGAACCATATTGAAGAGAACTCCTGACGATCAGAATCCAACACTTTCTCCACCTCAAATTCTTGCTGACCGTTGATCATAATAGGATCAGGTGACTGAAGAGGGGAAGAGAATCGATTCAGCACCACCGCTTAATAAGGAGAACATGGAAAACTTAGGGATTCTCATGATGGTGGGCAATTGAAGTCGTACTGCCGTAGGACCCACCAATTCTAATATAGGAAAGGGGCCAATAATTAAGGACCAATTTAGGAGAAGGAACATGTAAATTAATATGAGTTGAGGATACCAAACTTTATCTCCCACCGAATTTAATGGAGGTTTACGTCTTCGTCTATCAGCTGCAGTCTTTTGTACAAGGGCAATTTTTCCAGACAGTTTTTTGTAGCCTGCCACATGGCTGACATTTCTGCTACTAGAGTGTTATTTGCTGGACCTAGTCCAGAAGAAAAAATCCTGTGGAAAACCCTTGGGTTCAAACCAAAAACACAGAAAAAAGGAGATTTTCCGGTGGGAAGAGTGAACGGCATTGTCATGGGCAAATTCCGCCCATGGTAGGAGATCTAGTCCAATTATCTTGAGAGTAAGAATATAGCATCGAAGGAATTGTTCCAGCATTGTTTGGTGCGTTCTGCGGCTCCGTTAGATTGGGGATGGTAAGCGGATGATGAATTTAAGTTTTATCCAAGTAACTTGTAAACTCCCCGCCAGAATTTGGAGATAAATTGGGTTCCTCGATCGGACACTATTTCAACCGTGTAATCTATCAGGGCGAATATATGTGTAATGAATAATTGAGCAAGTTCAGCAGAGGAGGGCAATTTAGGAAGAGCACAAAATGACCCATTTTGCTAAAGCGATCTACAGTAACCCAGATACCTGTATTTTTCCTTAGAATAGGGAGTTTCACAAATAAAGTCCATAGAAGGGAGGTCCATGGTAGGTAAGGGATCGCAGAGGTTGAAGAAGTCCACAAGGAAGAGTATGAGGATTTGGAAGTGGCAACAACGGACAGGCGGCGACAAGTTCTTGACATCATTTCTCATGGAGGGCCACCATACCGAACGACTAAGGAGATTGAAAGTTTGTGGACCCAGGGTGACCCAGCCTGTTTGGAGTCATAGATCAGTTTGTATATTTCTTTCCGAAGGGAGAGGGGAACAAGGTTTTATTGGAAGGTAAGGCAGCAAAGCAGAATCCTGAGCAGATAGAATCCGATGGCAAAGTTGAGGGTGATAGTGGTTAGGATCTTGGAAGAGGGTATGATAGGACCTGTATCCTTTTCAGTAGTATCGACTGCGAGAAAAGACTGGAGAGGGTCTGCCTTTTATTCCTGGAACCATGATGAAGGAAATGATGAAATTGAACGAGAGAAGTAACAAGGCCCAACGGTCTTGACGAGGATTCAATCTTTTTAGGTTTTGGATATATTCAGATTCTGTGATCAGTGAGGATGGACAGATGTACCCCCCCCTTCCAGCAAGTGTTGCCATTCTTCAGTGACCAGTTTGATGTCCAGAAGTTCCCGATTCCCAATATCATAGTTTAGTTCATTAGGAAGAAATTTCTTAGAGAAGAACGCACATGGGTGGAGTTTACCACTATCAATTGTGCCTTTGGGAGAGGACGGCACCTGCTCCAACATAGGATGTAGAAGTACTGGAGCCGAGGAAAAATAATTTTTTAGCTTCTTCAAGGCTTCCAAGGCAGCAGAGTCCAGATTCTAGGTTTGTCCTCCTTTCCTGATAAGGGCTAAGATAGGGGCAACAATGGAAGAAAACCCTTTAATAAATTGCCTATAATAATTGGCAAAACCAGGAATCGTTGGATAGCCTTATGCCATGGAAGAGTCCAGTTAAGATAGCGATAGACTTTGGTTGGGTCCATCTCGAAGCCTTGAGCAGAAACCATGTAGCCCAAAAAAGTACTTGGGGCATTCAAAAAGACATTTTTCAAGTTTAGCATCAGTTGGTTAGCTCGTAGTCGGGACAAGACTTGAAGTACATGGCGACGTGAGAAAAAGGTCTTGAGAAAGATTAAGATGTCATCTAGTAGACTACTACTGAAATACCTAAGAGATCATGAAAAAGATATTAACAAACTCTTGGAACACCGCTGGAGCATTACAGAGACCAAAGGGCATCACCAAATATTCGTAGTGTCCAGTTCTGGTATGAAGGCCGTTTCCACTCATCTCCTTTCCGAATGCGAATTAAGTTGTAGGCTCCATGGAGATCAAGCTTGGAAAAATTTTAGCATCCTTTTAACTGGTCAAAAAGTTCAGAATGGAGAGGATAGCGGTTCTTGATTGTGATTTTATTGAGGCCACGATAGTCGATGCATGGACGTAGCCCTCCGTCTTTCTTTCCACAAAAAGAAGCCAGCACTGGCAGGGGAAGTGGAGGGTCTGAGAAGCCTCGAGACAGGTTTTCTTTGATAAAGGTTTGGTTGAGGTGGTCTCGGCAGGAGATAGCGGATAGGTGCAACCTCGGGGTGGAGAGGTACGGTCACAAATCATATGAGACAATCATAGGGTCGGTTGGGAGGCAGGGTTTCAGCAGATTTTTATCGAATACATATCCTTATAGTCAAGGTACTGATGAGGTAGAGAAGTAAAATTTTGATTTTCACAGGAGATAGAGGAACAAGAGACCTTAGGAAGGGAAAGACATCTAGAAAGGCAGGATGACTCAGAGACAAGTTCATTATTAGTCCGTCTATGATGGGCTTATGAAGTCGGAGCCAAGGGAGTCCTAAAATGAGAGGAGCTGTGGGGCTTTGTATAACCAAGAAAGAAATAGATTCAAGATGAAGACAACCAATTTGAAGAAAAATTTCTGCAGAAGACATGGAAATAAATTCTGTAGACAACGTTGATTGTCAATAGCCAGCACTCAAAGAGGATGAGGTAGGGAGAATAATGGAATGCCTAAAAGAGAAGCAAAGGTGGCGTCAATAAAATTACCGGCTGCTCCAGAGTCTAGAGAAGGCTTGGGTAGATAGGTTTGGGATTTGACATATGAGGTAGCTGGTAGAAACGACTTAAGTGAACTCTTGTAGAAAGGAGATTTGAATTTACCTAGAAAAGACTCCTTCTCCAATATAGGGTTGTAAGTTTCCCGGCTTGGAACGGACAACCTTTAGCGAAGTGCCCCTGGGCGGCACAGTACAGGCAGAGCCCATGATCCTCCTCCTTAGTTGTCTTTCAGCAGAAATGTGTGTACCCCCAATCTGCATGGGTTCCTTAGATGGCGGAGCAGTTGTCAGTGGTCCGGCCCTTTGAGGACGAAAACAAATTTGGGAGGAAAAGGATTGGTTCTCTGGACTTTTCAGCTTGCCTTTCCCTATAAGAGATCTCCCCGTAATACGGAATATTTTCTTCAACGTGGGGAAGCTCGAGCTACTCTTGTACGATCAGACAGGCCCTGCAAAAGGCTGCTAACAGGGCCTCATATTCCAAGTATCTCAGCGGCTAAAGTCCAAAATTCGATAGCATACTGTCCTACAGAGCGGAGCCTTGCCGTAATTGCATCAACCGGGAGGAGCAGCATATTTCTGCCTGGAGCATCAAAGATTTTTTCGGAAGTTCCCGAGAAATAAGGAGATGTCGTTAACCACTGGTGATTTTTTCTCCCACGGGGGGATGCCCAGGCCAAGGTGTTGCCTCCAACAAGGCAATGACATATCCAACTTTGGCACGGTCTGAGACAAAATGGGAAGGTTGCAACTCAAAATGTATAAGGCATGGGTTATTGGCTGAGTGTCCCCTTCATACCGCACTAGGTGGTATTCGCGCTCTCTATGGGGAACGGGTTCTCTGGCAGAACAGGAGTAGCAGGAGGAGTAGGGCCCGGGATAACCGAGCAGAAATGGAGTCCAGAAACTGAGCTAGTTGATTCTGCTGGTGCTCAGGGCGTCCATGTGGAGGGAATATAGTCTGAAGTGTCTTGCCCAAACTTGCCGCAAGCTTCCTCAGGTACTTCCATGGCCTATTCGTACTGTAATGAATCGAGTCCCGAAGGGACGAGGTTCACTGTCCCTTTTAGGAGGAGTTCAGACTGTAGGGCGGATTCAAAAGGAACAGAAGCAATGGCTGGAGCGATGGAGTAAGACAAATGATGCTGGATACAATGTGGCTGGACAATGGAGTTGAAACAATGCTGGATACAATGGCTGAACAATGGAGTTGAAACAATGCTGGATACAATGGCTGGAACAATGGAGTTGAAACAATGCTGGATACAATGGCTGGAACAATGGAGTTGAAGCAGAGATGCTGGATACAATGGCTGGAACAATGGAGTTAGTCATGCTGGATACAATCAGCTGGACAATGGAGTTTGAAACAATGGCTGGGACATGGAGTTGAACAATGCTGGATACAATGGCTGGAACAATGGAGTTGAACAATGTGGATACAATGGCTGGAACAATGGAGTGCAACAATGCTGGATACAATGGCCGGAACAATGAGTTGAAACAATGCTGGATACAATGGCCAGAACCATTGATTGAAACAATGTCTGGGACAATGGAGTATTGAAACAATGCTGATACATATGGCTGGAACAATGGAGTTAAAACAATGGCTGGATACAATGCTGATTCAATGCTGGATACAATGGCTGGAACAATGGAGTTGAAACAATGGCTGGATACATGCTGGATACAATACTGGATACAATGGCTGGAACAATGGAGTTGAAACAATGATTGATACAATGCTGGACAATGGCTGGAACAATGGAGTTGAAACAATGGCTGATACAATGCTGGATACAAACTGTGATATAATGGAGTGAAACAATGGCTGAACAATGCTGGATACAAGCTGATCATGGAGTTGAAACAATGGCTGGATACAATGCTGGATACATGCTGGATACAATGCTGGACAATGGTTGAAACATGGTGGATACAAGGGCTGGATCGAAAGGCTGGGATCCAAGGCTGGATCCAAGTCAGGTAAGGAGCACTACAGACTGACAACCTGACATCTTGTAGCGAGGACTACAATAGGCACTCGCTCCTCTGCGAGCGCCTATTTGAATTTTCGGCGCCGGCCGGCGTCTGGACGTGGTGACGTCACAACGCCGACGTCCGACGCTGTGACGTCACCCAGTCCCTGAACTCGAGGGAGCGTGGCAGGTAAGATCCTTACACACTGCTGTGCCATTTAGAGAAACGACATGTGCCATGCACTAAATATTGGAAGTGGAAACTCTGATTTTTGAAATTATACTGGGATATTTAAAGCATTGTGTAAACAGATAAACAAGAGCTGCATTGTAGGGAGGACTAGCTTATGCGCAAGCTGCCACCCAAGTATGACAGACTGGATAAGGATAATACAACAGATTCTCTGATAAATACCATTAAACAAAACCACAAAGAAATAAACAACCACATACTCTCAGCTTTTGTTGGATGCATGGTTGATCACAGATTTAACAAATCTCCATGGTTTGCTTCTGTTCTAACAAAAAATTAACAGGGAAATTCAATAAAAGTCTTATCGTTAAAAATGGTGTTATTTTGCCCCAACCAATTAGATATTATTTAACATTTGAAAACTAAACATCTTATGGTTGGGGCAGAATTAAGCACCTTTTTAACAATAAAACTTTTATTGAATAACCCGGTAAGTTTCTACCATTTTCTTTGTGGGAGCTCTGGTAGATCAAAATTCAAATACAGTGTTTTTTATAAACACCAGCCCATGAAGTTACAAGTTCAAATCCCCAGACTAAGCTTTATTTTTTACTAAAATTGTTATTCTGTATCATAAATCCATTCTAGCTAAGAGATAAACTGCAAAGATTTTTTTGTATGAAAAGTAACGGAATTTACTTTTCATACAAGTGTACGTGTACGGTGTGCTGGGTGTCACCAAAGTAAGGTTTATTTTTGAGCTAACCCGTAGTACTTACAGTTAACTCACCCCCAACAGCCACAGCAAGGAGAGGTGAGACAACAGCTTTTTGTCTCTTTCTGAATGTATTCTGTCTCTTGGGACAATGTTGTCTGAATACTTTAATTACTCTTTAAGGGGAACCATTGTGACCTATTTAAGGTCAAAAATAAAATGTGGTCCCTTACCCCTCCTGCTTGATTATTATCATTATAATAATGGATTTCACACCCAATTATGTCCCTTTAATGTGGCAGAAATCTTGATTGATACCACCATGATTAGTAATGGTACTTCCTGTGTACACCCTTGCAAACATTTTTTACCACTTCTAGTGATCCTGCAGACATGCATTTAACAATATTTGAATTTGAAATACTTTAGAATGAGGCATGCCAAAGGTATTAAAGGGTATCTCTCCACTAAAAAATGATACTTACCTTTTTCACTTTAATTGAAGAACTGCAACCATGCTCCCGTGCACTGTACGGCACATGTGATGTGGCACCTGTCAGGAAAGCAGAGGAGTGCGATTGCGGGTGAATTTGATGTGTTCCTTACTGTCTCCTGTTGGACTAATTGAATAAAGGGAGATAGACAAAGCTCCTTTACCTCCCATTCTTTAAGTAAAAAATTGTAAGAGATCCCCTGTAAGGTCTCAGGGTTCAGGGGATCTTAACAATTTTCAAGGGTGGTATGGTGTGGTGGTTGACATGCCCTTTAAGATGCCTTATGGCTGCTAAACTATCCTTATAAAGTATTTGTAGAGAGGTTTCCTCAATTTAGGGTAATTTTTGTTTCAATGCCAGTTTAGCAATTTCCCCGCATTGGGCATAGCTCTATTCCTCATCACGCCAAACACCTTCAGATGCAATACAGTATTCAGTCTTTACTGAGTTACTGGAGATTTCATTAACTCTTGACAGATGATGTTATCAAGACTGCCAGCTGTTCCAGAAACCCGTCCCCTACCACTCTTATAGATTTCATTCCTGGAAATGATAGAAATGTATATTTCAGGATAATCTCATGGCTGGGCAGAATCATCAGAGAAATCGAGTTACTTGATTGACACACCATGTTGAAATACAAATAAAGGGACTTTCAGAACATAACAGCTACAGGTCAAATGCACAGAAAACAAGAAGGAACAGAGGGAAATCTACTTACGTAGAAATTTAACGTAAATTATGGTTTGACATATTGCAGTTACATGTGTTATGTAAGTGCACATTTAGATGAAAGACTTCAGTTACCTACAACGGCTGCTCAGCACGAAACCTCTCTACAGTACAGTCTTTCTCTACAGTACAGTCTCCACAATGGCTTTGACTTGTAACAAATCAGTCTAGACTGACTGCAAACAGATAAATAAAGGCAGTAACATAGTGGTGACATTTGTTTTATTAGATTAATACAGAATATATGCTAATACGATTACGCAGATCTCTACACAGAATTGTAATACATATTAAATGGTATGTTCACCATTATACAATCAACATTTTTATTAACTGACCCCAACCCCAATTATTATTTTGAAATGTATTACCTTCATTACTAACCAATATTTAAAGGACAACTCCACCCTCATAAGAACATCTTTACAAAGAATGGCCTCTTAAATATGTTGATATATCATAGTTTTGTCATATAATCATTACTGTATACCGCTATGCTTCTGGATGCCTCATGGAAACTGGGCAATTTAGAAACCTGTACTGAGCCTGTACGGAGCCTGGGCATGCTCAGAAGAGCAGACGGGTTAACATTTAGCCCTGGCTGTGATGTCAACTGTCAAATCCATAACTGACAGTTGCTAACTGGAAGAACCAGAGCAAAACAAGGGAAACAGAACTTTGCAGGATTTAAGGTTAGACTTCTATATTCAGATTTCAAACTATTACCTGTTTAGGTTTGGGGGGTGATTTACCTGTATGTAAGTTTTCATTTTAGACTGGACTTGCCCTTTAAGATTATTGTTCCCATCTGGCAGAGAAAGCTGGCCCCTCCCTCCATACAGTCAATCAAGGCTGTGGACTGCTGACTTCACAACAAAAGTTTGACTGCTGTTTCACTGCCTTCTATGCTTAGCATGTAAAAGCTATTAGAGGCAGAGGGAGGAGCGATAACTTTGACGAAAGGAATAGTGGCGTGGCTGAATTGCATGGTCCCCTCAACCCACAAAAAAAACAGTTCGGTGCAGTCCAACAAATATGGGCAGTTTTTTAAAGGGCATGTCCCCCTCCTAAAAATGTTTTTATGTCACATAGTTCTGCCCCACAAACCCCATTTTTGTTTTACTTTTACCTTTCTAGATGCTCCCAGGCTCAGATATTCTACTTATAAAAACCCCATCCTCGCTGTCATGGACACCCCATCTCTGATGCCGTTGCAAGCTGGTTGGTTACGAGCATGGACAGTAGCAGAGGAGTCTCGTTCTGTAACGGGCATCAGCCATTGGCCGTATGTAACTATCACGGATGAAGAGAGGAGCCGCGGTTTTGTAAGTAGAATATCTGAGCGGGAGCCTCTTTGAAGGTTTAAGTAAAATGAAAAGGGGTTTGTGAGACTGAACTACGGGAGGTAAATTATTATTAGGAGGGTGGACATGTCTGCATCGGACCTGGTAGGGCCCCTTTGGCTCCGGGCCCCATAGCAATCGCTATGTTTGCTATGGTCGACCCTACGTCCCTGCAAGTTATCTAATATCTGGTTACAAATGTATGTAATAACTGGGCAAAATAGCAGTTGGGGTTGCGGGTAGGTCACTATCACTGACAAGTCACCAGTTGTTACAGAAACTCTTAAGAGAAAATTGGCGATAATGTTTGAAATCTATCTAAAATGTCTAACCAGTGTTATACCACACAAGTCATTGTCTGGTTTCTTGTCTAGGGAAGATGCAATATCCTGTGCTAAAGGATAAAAAAGCACGTCTGATCATTTGCGAGTGTTAGGCGCATCACTAAATACCACACAGTATCAGTATTCTTTCCACTCCTCTACTCAGTGGCGTATACTACTGCCCTCGCCATCCACCCCTGAACACGGAGGGGCAACGGAAATAGGAGGGCCATTCCACAAGCCTCCACCTCCTGTTTAAAACAGCTGATCGTACATAGCTCTTTGCCTAATGTGGCTTATGCCAATAAAATGGCCCTGGTCCTGTTTGAGTGAAATAAGTGCCCCCTACTATTATGTATCTGGGCCACAAATAGCACTTTTTCTAGGCTTTTCAGCTTTCTGCCATGATGCCTTGAAGTTTTAGGGGAAAATTGTTCTTTTTGTTTTTTTTAAAATACCACAACGATTACCTTGTGCTATAATTGATTTATATATTTTTTTCTCTAAAATAAGGAGTAAAATATTTACTAATAAATGCTGATTCCTTGGAAGTGTTGGTGTGGTCTGACTATTTAAAGAGACGAATAACAATAAAAAATATTGTACAGTAGCAAAACACATCTCCAAATTTTGTATTATGCAGCTATGGTCAGTATCTACATTTATGCTGCAAGGGTGGTAGGTACCCTGAGCAAAATCCTCCAGCACTGCCCCCTTGAGACGTTTGCTCCTGGCATAGTAGAGCACTGACATTTACTTATATTGTCAGGGGTGCTTGTGCTCTGAGCAGTTGCTTTGTTCTTGCCTTGATGCTCAACTGCCACCCTATTCGTAATTCACAACCACAGAATAATAATTGACATTTTAAAATACTGATACGTCGGTATTTTTAATCCTGTACTCACACACGTTCCCTACCCTACCCTCCCTACTGTGCTCACTTTGCTTGAGTCTTCAGGACAACATAGATAGGACATGTGTACAAGCTTTTACTCCACTTGCCTTCTTGTGTGTCTGCGACACTTATAAGTTCTGCACAGCCTCCACCATGGACACTGCTCCCCACTCCCCTCCCCTCTCCTTCTTCCTTTTCTCTTCTGATTATCTTAATGTTGCAGAAGTGTCTGGCAGGCAGCTAAAGAGATCCTAGTAAGAGGTCATTGATAAGGCACATATTTCTGGAGTGACGGTCTTCCCCTGTAACTCCTGTGATTTTAAATGCTGATTTCTCAGAACCTACAGCTTAGATTTAAGGTCCTAAAAGGTTTTGGAGCAGGAGTATCCTGCTCTTTCTAAAGGGAAAAAAATTGAAAAAATGATTTTTAGAGTAAGGAAACTGCTGCAGCCGCCTCTGGGCATATACTTAAGCTTGTAAAAGCTCATTGAGGCAGTGAGCAGAAATAACAGCGAGAGGGTGAGCTGCGTGCACATACCTTTGCCATGAACGAAGAGAACTTTTTAAAATATCTGGTAACAAATGCCTGTAATAAACTGGTAAAATAGCAGTTAGGGATGCAGATTGTCAACTGAAATTCACTGTTTTTGTTTTAAGGCAGAATGCCGCTTTAAAAACTTGTGTAGCAATATGGTGGCCACAACCAATATTGTTTGTTTCTCTTCTGTTCATTTAATGTATATTATTATTAACTGCTAAAAATAGATTATTAACACTTTTTATATTTTTTTTGCACACAGCATACAATTTTTAACAGTATTGTGCATATTTAATTTACCAAAGATAATATATTCACACTGGGGAGCCCACTTATTTCAAGTTAAAACCCTGGTTCTACATCCTATATAATACAACCCTAACTGCTGTGTCCATGCTACCAACACTCGTGTTTGCGTGTCACTGCACTTCTATGTACTCACCATAAGCGGAGAGGGAGATTCCCCTCCCTCTCACCGCTGGCTTGGTGTGTGGAGACACAGGGACTGGGAGCAGAGGATGCCCAGGGGGCTGGACAAGTAAGGAACAGCCAGAAATCAGAGAGAGGGCACAATCATCTGGCTTAGCCAGGATGGATGACAAGGCAGGCTGATAAGGCCAGGGGGGTGGGGATTCAAGGACACCCCATCCACATTCTCTAACTCGCCCCTCACCCAATAAACTCTAACTCCTCACCCAATAACACGAGCCCTCTATAGACAATGGGGTGCTGATACTATGATGGACCAGAGCTTTGATGAAGCCCAAGCAAAGTGAGCACAGTGGGTAGGGTAGGATAGGGCAGTGTGTGTGTACAGGAATAGCCTGTACCTAATACAATATGGCTGGTTCTATTCCTGGACTAACACGACCAACACAGGGTTGATTTCTGGGATCTGTAGTCCATGAACAGTAACAAGAAATTGCTATAAACAGTGTTATGTCCTCCAACTGTATATGTCCTTCATATTCCAGAACGCTCCTCTTTCTTCAGTCACGCCAAGTCTGCTAAATTTTTATTTATAATGGTGGCACTAAATAAAATTACAAAATGTTCAAAATAAACCCAAATAGAGCCATATAGATCTTCTACCAAGGTTCTACTATTTTTGGGACAGAGGGGACTTGATTTGGGACAGGGGGGGACTCTGGATTTGGGACAGAGTGGAGGACTCTGGATTTGGGACAGGAGGGGGTACTTAGGCCTTGGGTCACTGAGGGGGACTCTGGCCTTGGGTCACAGAAGGGGACTTTGGCCTTGGACATTAATAGGGAACTCTGGCCTTGGGACATGATGAGGGGGGCTGTGGGCCTTGGGACAGAATGTTTCCTCAAGCAATGCATCCTGGTAATTATACATAGGCTAAAAGCAGGATGTGTTATTAAATTAAGTTACTGTTTTTTTTTAGCAACATAAACTTCTCAGAGGCTGCATTTAAAGGGGTCTCCAAAAAGTTAAGTTTTAAATGAAAGGCCATGTTTCCTACCTTAAAACAAGCCATCAACCACGTCTCTACGTGCTCCACAGCCCATGATATACAGAAATGACTGACCAGAATGGGTGGACGCTGACTTGTGCATTCCTGAGGCTTCTCCGCACAGTGCCGTGCCGCCGGCAAACACAGGCCTCAACTCCCTCAGTGTGTGAGGAGACAGGAATTCCTCTTCTCCTCTCTGCTGTTGTGAAGTCCTGACGAGAGGGGTAAGGGAATCTACAGCCCTTCTCTTTTCACTGTGTGAAAACAAGCAGCCTTTTCAGGCAGAGTTGTCTCACATTGCCTGAAAAGGCTGATTCCACAGATTTTCTGTAGGGGGGGTGTTTGAGTACCCACGGCACCCTCGAGTGGGCGGGGCGCAAATGGGCTGTAAGATAATTGGCCATGGGGGGCCTGCAACTGGAGGGACCATGGGGTCTCATGAGTGGGAGTGACCAGGTGGGCTGCAAAGGGGAGGAGGAGACACAGACACATTGACTGACAGTTTCAGAGCAGGAAGTGCAGGGGACCTGGTGATGCTGAGCTATATCAGCACACAAAAATTTAAATATCTTCAAAATATGCAAGATAAACAAAGGAATAAATTGGCAAAAATTCTCAGGTGACAATTCCTATTAATTTTACCATCAATTTACTTACATCCCTGTATTTGAAATAGGTGGTATTCAGGCACAATCCAGTAAGGAACACACCTGTTCTGGTGTTGAGATCAGT
Source organism: Hymenochirus boettgeri (assembly GCA_019447015.1). NCBI lineage: Eukaryota > Metazoa > Chordata > Amphibia > Anura > Pipidae > Hymenochirus > Hymenochirus boettgeri. The sequence continues at coordinate 96,160,827 of CM033470.1, read as the reverse complement.
TCTGCTTGTAAGGTGCACCTTGACCTAACCGTTTTTCTCACCATGTCAACAGCCTCCTTGGTGGGTATACAGGTAATTTTGCTACCTTGTATGTAACAGAGTTGATGCTGCTGACTATAGGTCTTAGTGGTGCCCCTTCCTTATATCTTTGGGAGTCCATATATCATGGATTGCCTCCCCAGGGTAGAGGCGGATAACATTGCTCGATCAATGGCTTTATCCTTTTTGAAGCTGTTTGTAGTAAGTCATGATGCTTTCTTGTAACGGCCGGTGGGATCCCTTGTTAAAGCCTCATATGGGTTGTTATCGGCCGGAGCATCGTCACCTTATCATGGTAGGTCTGTGCATCTTCCCTTGTCTTACCGGTAGAATGGTGATACTGGAATCTCCTATTGTTTATAACATACATTTCTTACTGTCTCTTTAGCCCTGCATTTAAATTTTAGCATTTTATCTGTTTTCTTGGGTGAATGGGCTGTGGGCCCACAAGGGATTCCCCTGTAACCCTGTGAGCCAGTCTGACACATGGTAAGTGTGTCCCCACACAGAGTTGTTAATACACAGTGCCCCTCACACACAGATTAATACACTAAGTGCCCCCCCCACACACATATTGTTAATACACATTAAGTGCCCCCACTCCACAGATGTTAATACACAGTGCCCCCCTCACACACATTATACACAGTAAGTGCCCCCCCACACACACCATTTGTTAATACACAGTAGTGCCCCCCTCCACAAGATTGTTTAATACACGCAAGTGCCCCCACAACACAGATTAATACGCAGTAGTGTCCCCACACGATTGTTAATACACAGTAGTGTCCCCTCCCCACACAGAGATTATTATACATTAATACACAGTAAGTGCTCCCACACACACAGATTGTCAATGTACGGTAAGTGTCCCCCACACAGAGATTGTTAATACACAGTAAGTGCTCCCACACACACAGATTGTTAATACACAGCAAGTGCCCCCCCCAAACACAGATTAATACGCAGTAAGTGTCCCCACACAGATTGTTAATACACAGTAAGTGTCCCCTCCCCACACAGAGATTATTAATACACAGTAAGTGCTCCCACACACACAGATTGTCAATGTACGGTAAGTGTCCCCCACACAGAGATTGTTAATACACAGTAAGTGCTCCCACACACACAGATTGTTAATACACAGTAACTGCCCCCCCCACACACAGATTAATACACAGTAAGTGTCCCCACACAGAGATTGTTAATATACAGTAAGTGTCCCCACACAGAGATCGTTAATACACAGTAAGTGCCCCACCACACACATATTGTTAATACACAGTAAGTGCCCCCACACACAGATTAATACACAGTAATTGTCCTAACACACAGATTGTTAATACACAGCAAGTGCCCCCACACACAGATTAATACAAAGTAAGTGTCCCCACACAGAGATTGTTAATATACAGTAAGTGTCCCCACACAGAGATCGTTAATACACAGTAAGTGCCCCACCACACACATATTGTTAATACACAGTAAGTGCCCACACACAGATTAATACACAGTAATTGTCCTAACACACGATTGTTAATACACAGCAAGTGCCCCCCCACACACAGATAATAATACAAAGTAAGTGTCCCACACAGAGATTGTTAATATACAGTAAGTGTCCTAACACAGAGATTGTTAATACACAGTAAGTGCCCCACCGCACACAGATTGTTAATACACAGCAAGTGCCCCCCCCACACACAGATTAATACAAAGTAAGTGTCCCCACACAGAGATTGTTAATATACAGTAAGTGTCCCCAAACAGAGATTGTTAATACACAGTAAGTGCCCCCTCCACACACAGATTGTTAATACACAGCAAGTAGCAAGTGCCCCCCCACACACAGATTAATACACAGTAAGTGCCCCCACACAGAGATTGTTAATATACAGTAAATGCCCCCCCCACACAGATTAATACACAGTAAGTGCCCCCACACAGAGATTGTTAATATAACAGTAAATGCCCCCCCACACAGATTAATACACAGTAAGTGCCCCCACACAGAGATTGTTAATATACAGTAAATGCCCCCCCACACAGATTAAACACAGTAAGTGCCCACACACAGAGATTGTTAATATACAGTAAGTTGCCCCACACAGAGATTTTTAATATACAGTAAGTGTACCCACACAGGGATTTCCCCATTTCCCTAAATAAAAAATAAAATACTTCCTAGGTTAACTAATTCTATATACAATAGGAAAATAAATGGCAAATACATGGGTATGGGTTCCTTATTTGATCCCAGCCAAAGGTCCCCAATATATTAAGCTTCATGTCGTTTATTATTATAAAATCATTTTTAATTCTATAAGTCAAGGCAAAATCTTTACAAATTGGCTCACTGAGAAATAATGGATTTACTATCAGTTAATACTCACTTATATTACCAATATATCATTAATAGGAGTTACATTACTTTAGGATCCTGCTCTGCAAGGCGGCATATTAGTGAAAAGGAGATTACAAATTATATACTAACGATCCATTTTCAAAGATACAACCTGTTTCAACGGAAGTAGCAATATATGTCTTTAAACTCACTTAACACTTGCTTTATTTCCCTTTCTAAGTGTCTGTTAGAAAAGTATTTTTCCTTCTTTTTTATATTAAACCTGTGAGCGTGTGGGTGTGTGCAATAAATATCATAGTAAAGATATAGTAGGTGCCTGTGATATCCTTTATGAGGCCTGCATTATAACGGACATCACAGAAAATCAGATAATGACATCACATGTCACATGGTGTTTTATACTGTGTGAACATACTGTATATGACATATACTTTGCCACTGCTTTGTGTGACGCTCTTATTATCTCTCACTTACAGTTACAAGTGCAATTGAATGTGTATGCAGATTTGTATCTGTCAGCATCCACAGCTGGGCACACACATTTACAATAAAGGGCCAATTCCAACCAACCATTATCTTTTTATTTGCTAATGTGTGCAGCTGCACACTTCAGCATTGCATTGAAAATTTTTGTGGACCTAAAATTTTTCTTGGTTCCACATATACATTTCAAGTCCAGTTGATCTAATTGAATACAACAGATACACAGATTAATACACAGTAAGTGCCCCCCCACACACACATATTGTTAATACACAGTAAGTGCCCCCTCCACAGATTGTTAATACACAGCAAGTGCCCCCCCCCCAAACACAGATTAATACGCAGTAAGTGTCCCCACACAGATTGTTAATACACAGTAAGTGTCCCCTCCCCACACAGAGATTATTAATACACAGTAAGTGCTCCCACACACACAGATTGTCAATGTACGGTAAGTGTCCCCCACACAGAGATTGTTAATACACAGTTAGTGGCCCCCCCACACACAGATTGTTAATACACAGCAATTGCCCCCCAAACACAGATTAATACACAGTAAGTGCCCCCACACAGAGATTGTTAATATAATCTCTGTGTGGGGAGGGGACACTACTGTGTTATTAACAATCGGTGTGGGGACACTTACTGCGTATTATTGTGTTTTGGGGGGGCACTTGCTGTGATTAAACAATCTCTGTGAGGGTGGCACTTACTGTGATATTAACAATTATGTGTGTTGTGGGGGGGCACTTACTGTGTATTAATTGTGTGTGAGGGGGCACTGTGTATTAACAATGTGTGGGGGGGCACTTTACTGTGTATTAACAATATGTGTGTGGGGGGGGCACTTATGTGTATTAATCTGGTGTGAGGGGCACTTGTATTAACAATCTCTGTGTGGGGAACTTACCAGTGTCAGACTGGCTACAGGGTTACAGGGAATCCCTTGTGGGCCCACAGCCCATTCACCAAGAGAAAACAGATAAATGCTAAAATTTAAATGCAGGGCTAAAGAGACAGTAAGAAATGTATTGTTATAAACAATAGGAGATTCCAGTATCCACATTCTACCTGGGAGACAAGGGAAGATGCACAGACTACCATGATAAGGTGACGATGCTCTGGCCGATAACAACACATATGAGGCTTTAACAAGGGATCCCACCGGCCGGACAAGAAAAGCATCATAGACTTACTACAACAGCTTCAAAAGGATAAAGCCATTGATGAGCAATGTATCATCGCCTCACCTGGTGAGGCACATCCATGGCATAATGGACTCCCAAAGATACATAAGGAAGGGGACCCACTAAGACCTATAGTCAGCAGCATCAACTCTGTTACATACAAGGTAGCAAAATTCACCTGTATACCCACCAAGGAGGCTGTTGACATGGTGAGAAAAAACGGTTAGGTCAAGGTGCACTCTTACAAGCAGAACTGATCTCAACCAGAACAGGTGTGTTCCTTACTGGACTTGTGCCTGAATACCACCTATTTCAAATACAGGGATAAGTTCTAGAAGCAAAAACACGGATGTGCTATGGGATCTCCAGTTCACCTATTGTGGCCAACCTTTCCATGGAGGAGGTAGAAAAACAGGCGCTTAATACTTTAAGGGCATAGCACCCAGCCACTGGTTCAGATATGTGGATGACACCTGGGTTAAAATCCACCAGAAGGAAGTACAAGCTTTACAGAAACACATCCAATGCAGTAGACCAAAACATCAATTTACAAGGGAAGAGTACAAACCAACAAACGCTTTCTTGACTGCTTGGTAGAAGTTAAGGAAAATGGTAAACTTGGAAGTAGAGGTTTACAGAAAACCAACACACACAGATCAGTATTTGATGTTTGACTCCCACCAACCTTTAGATCACAAGTGGGTGTCATCAGAACCCGCAACACAGAGTGAGAACATCCCCACTAGCACAGAGGCGAAGGCTTAAGAATGAAACATCTCAGGAGCCCTTAAAACTGTGGATATCCAGACTGGCCTTGTCAAAAGAAGTAGAAGGAAAGAAAAGAACACGAATACCAACAGTGAAGAAAAAAGCAAGACAGGAGAGAAAGAACATGGTCATCCCATATGTAGCAGGGGTCTCTGAGAAATTAAGAAGAATTTTCAAAAAAACACCGTTATCCCTGTCTGCTTTAAACCAAACAACACACTGAGGCAGCAATTGGTACATCCGAAAGAACCAAATAATACCGAAACCAAGGAAAAGCGACATCATATACGCAGGGCAGTGCAGTGAAGAATGCTCTGATTTGTATGTGGGGGAGACCAACGGCAACTGCATCACGTATGGCCAGCACAGAAGAGCAATTCTCGGGTCGGACTCAGCCATGTACTGCATCTTAAGGATAAAGGACATACTTGAAAGATTGTAATGTTAAACATATTGGCAAAGTAATGTGACTGGTTCAAGAGAGGTGTTAAGGAGGCCATTTATGTGAAAATAAAGAAACCAAGCCTAAATAGAGGTGGGGGGGGTTGACACCAACTGTCTGCCATGTACAATGCTGTTTTGAACTTACTCTGGGCGTTCTTATAAACCTCTTAGCACTATGCAATAACGCCCTTAAACATGGCTGTGATATGCTAAATGGGATTTTCCAGGGTACATAATTGCCAAAGATTCTTGTACAAGTCATCTGAATTGGAGAAAGCCAGTCAGGATGACTAGCGAAACGTCTTCAAGAACTAAATTCAAGTTCAGTTGATCTAATTGAATACAACAGATAATAGAAGTCTGTAGTTTAAATAGTTTATAGTATTCGAGGTTGAATCAAGACATAAGCCATCCAGTCCAACCCATCTATCAATATCTCATTTCCTGCCCTAAACTGTTGATCTAGAGGAAGGCAAAAAAAAAAAACAACAAATTTACGACGGGGGAAAAAAAATCACTTCCTGACTCCAAGTGGCAATCGGAAATTTCCCTGGATCAACTCACTTTATGTGATCAATAACAGTAACTTGCAACCCTTTCGAACTTGAAGCCTAAACCTTTTTTCTTCAAGTCTTAAGGGATGTCCTCGTGTCCTCTGACATGTTCTATTGGTGAACAATGCCCCAGATAGTTTATTGTATGGTCCGTTAATGGTATTATACACAGTAATCATATCCCCACGCAAGCGAGCTTTTCTCCAGCATACATAATTGTAACTTTTCCAGTCTCACTTCATATTCAAGCTCTCCCAATCCCCTTATTAATTTAGTTGCCACTTCTCTGAACCCTTTACCATTTAAAATATGTCCTTTTTGTACACAGGATTCCAAAATTGATCTGCACATTCCAAATGAGGCCTTCCAAGCTTTGTAAAGAGGGAGACATTACATTTTCCTACCTTGAATCCATACCTCTTTTATACAAGACAATACCATGCTGGCTTGGCTGTTGCCGCCTGGCATGCTTGCTACCTTAAGTTTGTTATCCACCAAAACTCCAAGATCCCTTTCCAACAGGTAGTCACTTAACACAGAGCATTAGTATAAGTAGCACAAGGATTTTTAAGTCCAAAAGTTATCACCTTTTGGACACACATTTATCAAACATTGAATCTCATCTGCCACTTAGCAGCCCCAATGGACAATTATCTAGATACTTACTTCCCTTTTTCCTCCGGCCGCACTGCCAGGCCTCTGCTTCAAGAAATGCAAGAAGGGGCTGAGGGGCGGGACCGGCAGTCGAGTCTGTGATTGCTGAGCGGCAGCCCATCACGGACACGGGGCTGCCGGGAGTCAGTGCAGTTTTTGGGGCAACTTTCTAAATAAAAAAATATAGCGGTTGGGGCGGGGGGACAGGGGGAATATTATAGCAAAAGGTTTTTACGCTATTGTAATCGGGAGGAGAGGGAGGGGGAGGGAGGGGGAGAGGGAGGAGAAGGGACTGCAGTACACATATGCCAAAGGGGAGGAGGCGAGACAGGAGGCAGAGTCCTATATGGACTCTGCTCATCCTCTGGTGGGCAGTTTTGGGACTTAGGGGGGGACTACAGGAGAACCATTTGGAGCTGGGATGTGAGGTAAGGATTTTTACACTACATGATGGGGCCATTACTGGGGGGGGATTATAGTTTGGGGGGTGGACATTGCCCTTTAACCTGGGAAAAATTTGCCTTCCCGAAATTAAAAGCTCTTTGTTAACCCAGCACACTTTTCTTTCGATAGCAAAGTCAAACGCCACTATTTCATGGTCACTATTCCCTAAGTCTCAGTTACCTTATATCTATAATGCGCTCCATTATAATGTTAGATATTACAGATCCAAACGAGGCTACAGCGTCCTTTTCGAGTAGGAACCTCAACCACCTGATGAGAGAAAATTATCCTGCGGCAAATTCAGGAACTCATCGCCTTTTCTGTGATGGCAGTTCCATACACCAATCAATGTCAGGGTAATAAAAGTCCCCCATAATGAGCACACTCCCCAAACTTGCAGACCTTGCAGATTAAGACCAAATGGGGCCCAAGCATAAGTAGATTTTTGGGCCCCCCCCTAACGTTCATTACACAAATATCACTAGTGTAACAGTCTGATTGAATCACTTGCACTCTGCAGGGGGATCGGATGTGCTGGTTGCCAGGGGGGAGGGGGAGTGCTGGGGGGGTGCCAGAGGGGATAATTCCCTCTGGCCACCCCCAGCCCCATCATCCCCCCCTGGCACCACCAGCACATCCCCATCCCTCTCCCCAAGCCCCCCAGGGCCATGATGCACCCATCAGAAAGCACTGGTGCGCCGGGGGGGCTGCTTGCTGCACACCCATCTGATTGATTGCACCCCACCTCAAACCCCATTGCCAGATGGCACCCCAGATTGCAATGGTTGTCAGGGGTGTGTGTGTGCTGGTGCTTACTGCACACACCCTCTGATTGAGATGATTTGCACACACACCATCCCCCCACAGACCACACCCCGGGCCATGATGGCACCATGATGATGACCCAGCCATCTGGTGATTGCACTTTGCATAAGCCTCCCCCCCATGATTTGGGACCATGATGATGGATGCTCTCACCCCCATGATGGCACCCATGATGCTGCTCTCCCCCCCCATGATTAGCACCCATGATGCTGCTCCTTCCCCCATGATGGCAACCATGATGCTGGCTCTTCCCCCCCCATGATAGCACCATGATGTTGCTCTTCCCCCCATGATAGCACCCATGATGTTGCTCTTCCCCCCCCATTTATAGCACCCATGATGTTGCTCTTCCCCCCCATGATAGCACCCATGATGTTGCTCTTCCCATCACCACCCCCACCCCCCCGCACCCACAACACCCATCACCCACTGATGAAATGTTGGGTTATGATTTAGAGATCAGATTCAGATAAGGTTCAGTTTGATTGAATTGGAATATACCAACAACTGTTTCTGGTAAAGTTCAAAACTTTACTACTTACTTTGTTCACTCAGCATCGGGCCCGCCTTGGGTTACGCGGCACGCTCTTCTCCTGCCTGCGCGCCCAGCAGTCTCTTACACAAGGAACGCAGGGCACATCAGTGATGATGCGCTGCGCGCTGACGGCCGGCCCGCCGCCCAGACGAACTGAAACACCAATGATTGGTAAACAGTACAGTACTTCCTCGTCCTTCGATTGGATGTCAGCAGACGGGCCTCCTTTCTGGACTCCGGCAAATACAATCAAACGTGCGGCACGCATGTGCTATGGGTAAAGAATTAATTGCCCAAATTTTACAAATTTTTATGAAGATACTGGGGCCCCTGGACAGCTACCGACGGGCCCTCCTGAATTCGGCCCAGGCACTTGCCTCGTGTGCCTTGTGGATAATCCGGCCCTGACTGCATATGAAGTTGACTTCACCTCCTCTCTGCAGCATTTGGCGGTTAGCAGACACCAACAATGACATTACCCTTTCCTGTTGCCCTAATTCACCACTATGCCTCCACTTTAACATCCATATCGGCCAGTTATCTCTTCTTGTAAATTTGGCTCAATCTTTTTTAATATAAACACATACTCCTCCCCTTCCTTTTTTCTCTGTCCTGCCTGAACAAGGCATATCCTTCTAAATTTGCAGCCCAGTCAGCACGAGAAACTGTTCAACCACATTTCTGCCTATACCTTATTACATCCATACTTTTATCAATGCCATTAATTTCCATTCACCCTTTTGTTCAGCCAGGCTCTCCGCATTTGCAAAACATACATTTTAGATTATGATCCTGTAATTGTTTTATTAATACATTAATAAAAATAGATATGTAAATGAGTGATAATAAATTATAAAAAGATATAAATGTTAGGTGAGACCCTAAAGGTACACACGTCGATGTGTGCAGAGAGCAAACAACCCCCCACGCCGATAAATCTGCACGACGAAAGGCAATTTCGGCTGAGAATCGCGTGTGTGTAGGCGTTGGACGGCCTTTTGGTATGCATAGTATCTGTCGGGGGTCGTTGCTCGCTGCACACATTGGACGTGTGTACGAGCCTTAAGCTTGGTCCTGGGGGGCCCTGGTCTCAGATTTCCTGGTGGGCCCCAACAGTCAGTCCGAAAACTGACTCTTACTGTTTATAACAATCTGTGTGTGGGGGACATTACTGTATATGGAACTGTCTCTGTGTGGGGACACTGTATTGTAAACACTCTATATGGGGACACTTACTGTATACACTGAGTGGGGCAACACTCACTATATATATAATACTATTTGAGTGAGACGATGTTACTGTATATTAAATCATGTGGGGCGACCTTAATGTATATTAACACTATATGGGGACACTTACTGTATATTAACATCATTGTGGGGCGACACTTACTGTATATTAAACACTCTATATGGGGACATTACTGTATATTAACACCGTGTGGGGGAAACAATTACTGTATATTAACACCGTTTGGGGCAACACTTATGTATATAACACATATGGGGATATTACTGTATATTATACCACTGTGTGGGCCCCGACACTTGATGTTATATTAACACTCTATGTGGGGCCTTACGGAAAATATTATCACTAACTATATATTAACACTGGTGTGTGGGGCGGGCACTTACTGAACGCTTACACTTACTGTATATTAAACCGCCGTCATGTGAGTGGAACAGTTGGAAGTAGTTACTGAGGGAGGCACTGAAGGATGGGGTGGTTGTGCGATGGTGGATTCGCGATTCTTTTAAGAATCGGGGGGTTTCTATATTATAACGTAAAGAAGGTTTTTAATGAATGCACAGACCCACCTGTGCATGCAACATCAGAACTGCCCTGACGCGCGCACACAGGTAGGTCTGTACAAATCATTAAAACCCTTCTATACCCACTGCGGAAGGGGGATGTTGATTTACAAGCATCGAGGGTTTACTGGTTAATGATAACCCTTGGTTCTTAAGTTTTCCAATAAATCGGGTTTACAATATGCCCCTAGTGATAATGCTCTGTATAAATACCACACATAATTCTGAAATATTTAGGGAAAATATTTTACCTGCTGACTAAATTGGACACACTTTAAACTGCACAAAAGGACAACCAGGGGCCTTTATGACACATTACATTGACAGCTCTCGGCTATATTGGTAGCCTTAATATGGACTGTGGTATAATCATATACACTGCTGGTTATTACTGTATCCGACAAGGCAATACGTAAACCTTTCTTGCATTATTACTAGAGAACTATAAAATATTAAATATGGGGTTCAGGCCAATAAGAGATAAAATGGATCAGATCTATAAAAGAGGAGCTCCTTTAAGTCAATTAGCTCAGCTAACTGCTTTAAAATAATAGAGAAACCTGTTAGAATGTCTAATAAACGCAATGCCAAAATTATCTTAATATGACTGATCTTATATGGCTTATGAGGTTCCATAATAATTCAAATAAAATGTATTGTGTAAAGGAGAACTAAAGTCCCCAGACAACATTGTCCCAATAGACAGAGCACATTCAGAAACAACACAACAAGCTATGTCTCACCTCTCCTTTGCTGTGGATGCTTGGTGATTTCTGAAAAAACGTGAGTACTAGGGGTCAGCTCCCATAATTCACCTTATCTGGGAAACCCCCTAAGTGAACGCAGTACACATTTTACAGGAAACTGCAGTCTCGCTTCCTGGAAGCTTGACAGCCAATCGTTACCGCTCAGAGGATCCCTCCCTCTGACAGAACCCAGACTTCAAGCGCAACTTACAAAGCTGTCCCAACAAGTTTATAAAAAAAAAAAAAGGAAATAGGGAATTGCACCTATGTATTTTTATTAAACCCAGTACTTTAGCAGAACATTTTAGAAAAGTCAGTAAAATCAGTTCACTATTTTGTCTTGCTACTGGAAGGACTGTCAGCAATTCACGCTGGTGTTGGTAAATAAATAAAACAGAGCTGCTATATATAAGTTTGTACACATGTAGAAGAAGAAACTTTGTTTTTCGTAGAAACATGGAAAACAAAAGAAACAAAAAACGCAATAAACTCAGGCAGTTAGACTATGCTAATTGGTAAACAAGGAGATTAGAACTCGTGACTTTTTTGTCTGTTTGTTCCTAAATCCACAGCATTCACATGGGTACGCCACCAGAAACCAACTGTGATCACAGGTACATTTAGAAAACTTTTCTTTCGCTGTAAAGTGAAGCTACAAATTTTGTGCACAGAGGACAGTGAATCCTGGGGTCAGGGGGCGTGGCTCTTTAAGCCAACAGTGGCTATGAGTTGTACTGGCAACAACATGGAAGCCTCCTTTGTTACAGAATCTATATTCTATTTACTAAATGCAAAGAGAGAGCTTTCAATGTATATGTATTCTGGGGATGGAGAAAAGCTTCCACATTAGGATTTTAAAATTAAGTTTAGTTTTTTAATGGTGGTGTTAATTGTCCCTGCAGTTTCAACTGATCACCACTAGAGGAGAGACCAACACACAGGAGGCACAGACACAGCAATTACACAAAGGACTTGGGACACTGAAGGGGGGTCTCCGGCCTTCAGAAACACGAGGAGGGGACTTTTCCTGGGGACACAGAGGGAGAAAATTGGCCCTTGGGGACATGGGAAGAGTGGGGGGCTATGGCTTTGGGATACTGAGAGGGGACTCTGGACTTCTAGCCCTGTTAATATAATGGGTTAGGTCTAGTTAGATCATTAAGTACTTTGTTTTCTGGCTTGGAAGGGGTTTCAGATGATGAACATGGATGGGAATAACTTTTCCAGTTTTGTTAGCCATAAATATGGGAAGGTAAGTGTGATCTATATTGTCTAAGACTTCATTAGTGAGTTTTGCCATGAAACTATTATGAAATATCATGAAGTACTTTACTCCCCCCACAGCTCATACGGAGATTTCTCAGTGCACAGGATATGTTCCACTTCACATCATGGGTAATCAATGGATCAGTTTTTCCACCTCAGCACCACTGCTTGCGGGTGGGACAATCTGGCCATGAAATGCTAGGACGATATGCTAAAATATCGAAATCTAATGTTACATGACAGAGTTATTTACACTTGTTATTTTCCATGGAGTCGTTATTTTAAACTATAATTTTACATTTGTTATTTCCATGGAGTCGTTATTATACACTTGTTATTTTCCATGGAGTCGTTATTACACACTATAATTTTACAATTGTTATTTTCCATGGAGTCGTTATTGTTACACTATATTTTACAATGTTATTTTACATGGAGTCGTTATTACACACTATAATTTTACAATTGTTATTTTACCTGCGATATTGGAAAGTTCCTTTAAAATTTGATGTATGTAATGTGGTTTTTTTAATGTGCAAAAGTAAGAACATATGTGAAATTACCATCCCTGGTCCTACCCCTGGGTTTACCATCTAACTTCAGCACATGTGCACTGGAAGTTCAATAGCCATCTTTCTTTAGCCGCCATCCGGAAACTGGCAATGATTGATAACAAACATCTATCAGAGATGACTTCCAGTAAACAAGCTCTGGGTTAAAGCTGGTGGAAGCGGAATTAATTAAGGACAGTCATGTTTTTTTTACAGTGTTATTTGTGGATTTATTTATGGAGCAACATGCAGGGAGAGTCAATAAAATAAACGTTCTTATTGTTAAAAATGGTCGTAATTTTGCCAAATCAGATGCTAGCTTTCAAATGTTAAAGGGAATGTCCACCCCCAAAACTATAATCCCCCCACCTACTGGCCCCATATGTGTGGTAGTTTAATCTTACCCACATCCAGCTCCATTGGTTCTCCTGTAGACCCCCCAAAGCCAAAAAAACTGGCCACCAGGAGGATAGCGAGTCCATATAGGACTCTGCCTCCTACCTGGTCTCCGGGAGAAGTTTGGCATGGCTTATGCAGCCCTTCCCCCTCCCTCTCCCTCCCGATGTAGGATTCCCTCCCCCTAGCTGTAAATCCCTTTTGACTATAGTAATCCCCCTGTCCTCCCAGCCCCAACCGCTGTGTTTTCTTAATTTTGATTAGAAAGTGCCCCAACATTACTACCTCCCTCTTTCCTCGCCTGCTACTGAAGGACAGGCAGCCGTTGTCCGTGATTGGCTGCGCTCAGCCAATCACAGAAGGGACTGCCGGTCCCGCCCCTCTGCTTGCATTTTCTCGCAAGGCAGAGGGCCGGCAGCGGGCGGAGGGAAGAGGGGAGGTAAGTAAAGTTTGGGGAACTTTCTAAGTAAAATAAATATAGCGGATGGGGCTGGAGGGGACAGGGGGATTGTTATAGCAAAAAGGTATTTACAAGGGTGGGACATTACCTTTAAATAAATCGATTTGTAGTCTGCTTACATTTTTCAATGTATGTTAAGCACCAAAGCATATGCTAGGTTACGTAAGAATTATGATCATTGCAAGCACCTAATACCTATAAAATAAGGAGGAATTAATAGCTGTTGGGCTTCAATATTTGCGCTTGGCTACAACCTGCCTAGGGTTACATCCATATACAATAAAGGGGGTGTAGTTTAAAGGACATTATACTCTGTTTCTCCGATCGTGATGCTGCTTGAACCCAGTGTTAAAAGGCTACAAGCGGACCCTACCTCCACCTAAAAGCACCTGCTACCAACTAACACTCCAGAATCCCACGCATAATGAACTCAACGTGCAAGACACAACTAAAAAAAGAACGGAAAGGGCGATCCTCCCCCACCTCCTTATCACGTTTTGGGACTCTAACTTTACTTACTTAAAGTCTCCTTCGATAATCTGCTCCGGTTCCTCCTCTTTCCCTCTATCGTACGGAGGCTTTGTCTGAAATGGCTGATGCAAATGAGGAGGGGGGGTTATTCTTTTGGGGCATGTCCACCCCTAACATGAAACCAATTATATATAAAGTTAAATCACCCCCAAACCAAAACACAAAATTAAAAATTACACAAAAATTAAACGTTTCACATTGCCCGAGAAGGCAGCTATGGGAATAGTGATGTCATGGTTACATCCATGACTGACAGTTGGTAACTGAAAAACAAAGGAAACAGAACATTGGACAGGCATTTCAGGTTAATGTTACAATCTCTCAGTTATTACTATTGCATTAGTTTGGCGGGTTTTAGGGTTGGATTTACAATATACAATTTTCATCACTAAGGGGTAAATGTAACCTTCAAGGCATCTGTCCAACACAAGATCCTACAAGCAGATGTTTTGTAATCATTAATGACCCAGAAACCAATTATAGTGTGGAAAACATCTGCTCCAGTATAAAGTGTAACTGATTTCCATTTTTGGGAGTTACTGATGCAGTAAAATACTATTTAAGATATTTGCCTATGCACAATATCAAGAATTTACAATCTGCTCAAATACAAAAATCACATGATCACACAGTACCCATAGGTTTGTACTAACAATATATTTAACCATAGATTTGTAAAGTATTATAGCAGCCAATAGCCAATTAACGATAGTGCAAATTGTTAGGGTTAGTAACAATTGTGGTTTGTATTTAAATTCCTATGGTGAAAGTTTTACTGACCTAACTACCTTTTAATTCCTAAGGAGGCCAGACATGCACCATTCATTTGTACGATTGTGGAATCAGATAACCCCCCTCCCCCCCCCCCCCCAGGATGGGTCCTGTTAAATTTAAATGTGTCCAATGGAAAAAAACAGATGACAATCGGATGCATGATCATCTCTACAAGATCAGAGGATTGGTGCGTGTAGGGCCTCAAAGCTAGCCATTAGCTTAAGGACTTTTGATAGTTTTACAGAACAATAAGATGAAGTCCAAACAGAAACACAAAACGTGTTTACGATCGATTGTTCATTCTTTACAGATTTTCTATTTGATTTTCTAAAAAAAAACGGGCGTGCTTATATAGGAGCACATTCTTCAAACGACCTGTCAGATTCTCGTGGAAGCACAGGAAAAAAATAATGATTGTGATACAATCTAGATTGAAAGAAATGGCTTGACAACCTTATGTATTAAAAAAAAAACAATGTCCCGTCCATAAGACTGACATTGTAAATTACACTTGAGCCCTAAGACCAGCATAGGGGGGAATATCACCTTAGGGACTTAGGGCACGGCACCTGCAACGCAAATGCAATCGCAACAAGTATTGGAAAACAACCATGCGATTGCGATTTAAAAATGCGGACGCCAATCGCAACGCACCAGACAAAAGTGCATTTTTAGGTGCATTTGCCGCGCGTTTTCAATTATATGAAAAAACGAGCAAACCAAAAAAAAAGCGAGCAGCAAGCAGGCAGTGTGGCCTAGCCCTAATTACTAAACAGCAGTGTATTATAGTGATTTCAATTCCCAGGACAAGGACTGATAATCAGGTTGTGTAAAGTGTGTGTATGGCGATGGTTAAATCATTTATATATATTTACCCACTGTCAAGTAAATAGTTTCAATATTAGTAAAACATTTAGGGCAAAGCACGCACTGCATGTCCATAGGGGTGGCCACTTTGCTTGCTTGTGGTCATTCATTTGCGAGTATTGCACAGATCGCGTGCAACCGGACAGTTAGCACGCTGATGAAGATGCACTTTGAAAGCCTGTTTCCGTCGCATAGTGTGAAATCAACTACTGTGTGTTGCTAAGCTAATGCATTGAACTACCAAGAAGAAGATCGTTGGTCAGTTTTATGAACTAATCCTATTGCAGTTCTGCACTGATCCTGCAATCGTGAGAAGCTTTTGCAAATAAAAAGGTTTTCCTAATTATACTTCATTTAAAAAAAAAAAAAAAACCACAACTTAAAAATTAACATGTAAAACCAGGTCAATACTTGATATATCAGAGTAAACATAGGTAAGTGCAATCCTGGACTGTGGGTGTTATCGCATTTCATTTACTATACCTGACTATCGCTTTTTTAGCTTCCAGTCTATTTAGATTTTATTTTTAATACGGTCTTCTGAGCCTATTTGCCAGCCATTTGTTGTATCGGAACTCCTCCCTCCTCTGTGCGTTGGAAAGAAAAATTCCTTCTGCAAGGGATTGAAAAACAGAAATGTATCACTGCTCAGATACACAATCGGATTATTGGAATGGAACAAACTTGCATTCCTGTGTGAGTATTACAGTAAGTTATGGTCAAGAAATTTATAAGCAGAGATTGTTACAGTACAACTTTCTTAGAAGAAGCAATTGTGATTGTTAGTCAGCTGGATTAGTGTCAGCGATCATATGGCAGCGTTGTTTGCAATGAAAGAAAAAGTTGGTAAAAACTACATTTAAAAAAGAAAAACTAAAACGTTAAAATCAGCAAAATCATTTCACAGGAGGAAAACTATGCCAAACACCCAAAAAAACCTTATGGACTGGACCCAGCTAAGAACTAAGTATATAAAGGGCAAAAGTTGCAGCCATTCCCACTGAAGTTTCCATTAAAGATCATGTCCATTTACAAGCAGCTTAAAGTGTACTGTATGTATACTGAAAAAATGACACTTGCATCATCTTAATCTATAAATAATATGTAGCACTTACTAGAGGATGTGTGTGCCTTCATATAAGTAACTCTTTTGGCTCAGGTCTGGACCACTGACCTATTTTCCCATACCAAACTTTCAATACTGCATACAGTATGCAGCACAACAAACAAACCAACAGTGCAAACCATTCCAGCTACAGCCACAAAATGCTTACAGAAATGGCTGAAATGTAAGATGTTTCAGATTGGATATCTAAAGAAATAAGGAAACAGATCAAAAAAAAAAATGATACCAGGCTAGTTGTGGGATAGTTTCCAATAATGGGCAATTTAAAAAAACAATTGGCCCAGTGTACATACCCTTTTAAGATGGGCCAAATATTTTTTTTTTCTAAATTTACCATTGACTTAAAATTCTTCTATCACTCATTATTATTACTGACCCAATCCCATCACCAGCCAGTAGGATGCCTCCTGTGTTACATGCGCCACACCCACAGAGGCGGATTACAATTTCTGCAGCTTGGGAATGGAAGTCAGCGATTGGCTGTGATCTGATTCCAGACCCTAGGATCCGTAGCAAGGGATCTGCTGTCTAAAGCGTGTACACACCATCACAATAATTGGCCGACCGAATGTATGTGGCCCCAACGAACAGCAACCAGAAAAATTTTAGTATATAAAATGCATTTTGGTACTAGGTTAAGGAAATTGAAATTTGTATATTTAGGGGGCCGTTAGGGTGTATGTAAGATTAACGTTGAAGGTGTGAACAAATATGTATATAAGGTAACAAAAAGCTAAAAAAAAGGATAATAACCAGGCACAAAGCATGACTAGGAACCCATTTGATCTTTATGGATCTCTCGACTAAAATATAAATAATTTAATTGTTGGATCTTGTAGCCACTAATTCCCAATGAAAAAAAACTTCTTCACTATTCCTAACCCTAATTTGTTGTAATTAAATGTGATTCAAATCTTGTACACGGAAACCACAACAAGTTAGAAGTGGGGAAATCTACTAAGGCCAAGGGTCCACACGAGTGACATTTTCACGGTATTTTCGCGTATTTCAGAGGACAAGGGAGGACAGGCCATGGCAGCAAACATCGGGTTGTGACAAACCGACGCGTGGCTAGTTTTGCTGCAGTGATCCTGCCCCCCTGAGCGTTCATCCAAAAGCGAGAGCATTGCATGGTGAGCTTCCCAGCTCTAAGAGAATACAAACATTGAACATTTGTTAATGAGATCCAGATGGGGTGGAGCTTGGTACACACTTCAGATATTTGTGTGGGAATAAAGCCTTTCACTTAATGTTAAGTGATCGCCAGGAGGATCATTAAATGATGTCAAGAACAATAGTCCCATTCTCATAACGCATGTGGATCCTCACCAAAATCTCAACCGCATGAGTTACATAAGGACCAAAGCTGTCATTGTGGACAAGCCCTGCACACGCGCGCAATCCTTATATTGTTAGCCTAATCAGGTGTTTGCCATCTGACATTATCGTAATGTGTGTACAGGCTTAAGTTCAAGGTAAGGAATTAAGTTTACAGCTTCATTATAATGTGTTTGCATTTATCTTAAGTGTCCATTGTGTTATGATGAAATTCGAAGAACAGAAGGCTTTGCATGTGTTATTGTCAGATTCCATTAAAAAATAAAAATAAAAAATATGGTTTATATGTGCATAACTCATTTCAGGAACAATCGCTCTTGATTCCTTAAAGACTGTGCTTGTCATGCTTATTGGATACAGCAATCTGTGGTGTGGTTTACCAGACAGAACAAAGGACAAATGTCTGAATCAACCTGAAAACAGATGGTTTTTTAAACATCCAAACCTGCATTTGTGCTGGACCTTGTTGTGGAAAATATGCTTGTTTGTGCATATGGGATGGACAGTCCTTGTTAAGCAGGGAATAAAAGTGCATAATGAATGCTAATGTCTGATGGGCTGTTGTATATTCGGAGGAACTAACATGATTCGTCTGAAAAAGGCTTAAAAAATGTAGCAGCTATTACTAAGTTAAGTAGTGTACGTTAACGGAGCTTGGGAGGAGAAGAGACACATATTTAATTGCCTTTTTCTGAATGAAATGAGATGATTGATGGCTCATTTCCACACCATCAGACTTCTACCCCCAACAATTATTTTAGAACTTGTACAGAGAAAACCATTCTGGGAATAGATGTCTTGCATTCCCCTATTACTTGTTAAACATAAAAAAAACAGCCTCCAAATCAAAATATGCAATGTCTATGTTTTTCTGATGGCGAAAGAACCGTAAAGGAGGGGAACTGATGACATGAGTATGCCATCAATCAAGCGGGGCTCCGCGTCTTCCCCCCAGCAGTAAATATTTAATGCGCCAGTAAGCGACTGTTTGTAGGGATTGTGCAGAGGTGTCTGCCAAGTGATATTGATGTCCACCCAAGCCAAGAGAACTTTAACATTTTCAGAACCAATATCTTTGCTACACACTTAGAGAAAGATGTCAATCAATCGTTTGTTTTGAATGAAAGATACTACTTTTGAATAACCCAAAGTGGAGAGACATGCCCTATTAAAAGGGAAACAACTCCTATTCACCCCCTTCATTAAAGTACTCAATTGAGGACCGAAGCCACCCAGTCACTTTCTCAACCTGATTATTACTTGTTACGATGATAACTAAATTGCAATAAGCCAGTCCATTCCAGCTGTGTCCCCTCCTTCAGTTTTGGGACCTGCCAATAGGTAGAACAGATATTGGAAAGTAGGTAGGAGGTTGTTTTGAGGGCGCCTTATAAACTGCCATTTAAAGGATATCCTCTCTCATACCTTATCCCCAAGTTTGAGAGAAGGAAGAACTTGATGTGCAGCACGGTGGATGTCTCTGTTACAGCAATAGACATAAAAACTAGTCATGCTCAATGCCTTGGCAGTGTGTGTGGGGGGGGAAGGGGAGCAGTGGGTGTGGAGATGTGGAAGCCCACACCTTTATACTGCTGAATTTGGATAGCTGCAGCGAAAAGCTGGATTCCTGGAGTCATTTTAATAGAGACCACAGTTGGTGGTTTACACACTTCAACTTTTTTTTCCAGACGCCATGGTTGGGTAGTTGGTGGTTTCTGATGGTGTGTGGGACGGTATTCAGAACAATAGACGATAACGGAAAACGGTCTGGTAAATCACGGCGATCGTGGTGGTTCCTATGGGACCCATGATTGGTCGCGGAGAAATGTGGCCACCCCCACTATTGCGCGACTTTGTTTTGACGAAAGAGCCGCTCGACGAGGAACGCTCGACAGGACAAAAAAGTCTCGTGTGTGTACCCAGGCCTTCAGCTCTACATTAAAGGTGGGGAAAGAATTAGTGGTGCACTGCAGGACTTTGCAACGTGTTATACAATCCAAGTTATTACAAGTGTATTAAGTTTAAAGGGCAAATGTTGGTCTCAAAGCTTCCAGGGGGGAGTTCGGAATGGGAAAAACAAATGACAGGCCCCAAAAAGGGCCACAGGCAAATCACGCCACAATACGGAAAACACCAAAACACCAAAACAAAAAAGTGCAACAGTGAAGTGCCAGTTAAATAAAATAGGAGTATCCTAGTGTACAAATTAAAGGGGTTGTGCCAAATAAGGCCCCAACCTTTGGGCGGGGGTTTTAAAAAAATTGGTTCCCGCATAGCCAAAGCTAATGGCAGGGGAAGTTGAGGAGGTGCAAAACACCGTGCTCCAAGGCACAGTAGGCCATAGGAAAGCCGAGCTTTTCACCACCCACCGCTAAAGGCTTCGACCATGCTCCATATCCTTCAAAAACGGGAGGCGACTTGGGAGGGGGACTACGGTGGACCCCTCCCTCTCGACCAAGCCACCGGTCGGACGGAATTCACACGGCTTATTCAAAAGACAGGGAAGAGTGCTGACGCTTCCATTAATTGTGATCATAGCGTGTAGTGTGCGAGAGCCATTAGAACCAGAGAATACGGGAGGATCCCCGAAGGCGTCTAAGGGTTCCCCCCCTCTCTGATAGAACAGGATACTACATGTGACTCTAGCCAAAAGGCGGACATCGACTTTATTAACCCTTTCAGGGGCCAGCAGAGTATTAACTTTAACCCTTTCAGCTGACAGCATTGAAAGACACAGTAAGTGCCCCCCTCACACACACAGATTGTTAATACACAGCAAGTAGCAAGCCCCCACACACAGATTAATACACATAAGTGCCCCCCACACAGAGATTGTTAATATACAGTAAATGCCCCCCCCACACAGATTAATACACAGTAAGTGCCCCACACAAGAGATTGTTATACTACAGTAAATGCCCCCCCACACGATTAATACACAGTAAGTGCCCCCACACAGAGATTGTTAATATACAGTAAATGCCCCCCCCCACAGATTAATACAAAGTAAGTGCCCCCACCAGAGATTGTTAATATACAGTAAATGCCCCCCCACACAGATTAAACACAGTAAGTGCCCCCACACAGAGATTGTTAATATACAGTAATGCCCCCCCCACAGATTTAATACACAGTAAGTGCCCCACACAGAGATTGTTAATATAAGATAAATGCCCACCACCAAAAACACAGATTAATACACAGTAAGTGCCCCCACACAGAGATTGTTAATATACAGTAAGTGTACCCACACAGAGATTGTTAATATACAGTAAGTGTACCCACACAGGGATTTCCCTAAATAAAAAATAAAATACGTCCTAGGTTAACTAATTCTATATACAATAGGAAAATAAATGGCAAATACATGGGTATGGGTTTCCTTAAGTTTGATCCCAGCCAAAGGTCCCACAATATATTAAAGCTTCATGTCGTTTATTATTATAAAATCATTTTTAATTCTATTAAGTCAAGGCAAAATCTTTACAAATTGCTCACTGAGAAATAATGGATTTACTATCAGTTAATACTCCACTTATATTACCAATATATCATTAAATAGGAGTTAACATTACTTTAGGATCCTGCTCTGCAAGGCGGCATATTAGTGAAAATGAGATTCAAATTATATACTAACGATCCATTTTCAAAGATACAACCTGTTCAACGGAAGTAGCAATTATATGTCTTTAACTCACTTAACACTTGCATTTATTTCCCTTTCTAAGTGTCTGTTAGAAAAGTATTTTTCCTTTTTTATATTAAACCTGTGAGCGTGTGTGTGCATATAAATATCATAGTAAAGATATAGTAGGTGCCTGTGATATCCTTTATGAGGCCTGCATTATAACGGACATCACAGAAAATCAGATAATGACATCACATGTCACACGGTGTTTTACTGTGTGAGACATACTGTATATGACATATACTTTGCCACTGCTTTGTGTGACCGTCCTTATTATCTCTCACTATACAGGGTACAGTGCAATTGAATGTGTATGCAGATTTGTATCTGTCAGTCATCCACAGCTGGGCACACACATTTACAATAAAGGGCCAATTCCAACCAACCATTAATCTTTATTTGCTAATGTGTGCAGCTGCATACATTCAGCATTGGCATTGAAAATTTTGTGGACCTAAAATTTTTCTTGGTTACGTTCAGCTCCCTGTACTGTATTATAGGGAATTGGCCACGGTGTTTCTGTGTTTGTCAGTCCCAAAGGATCTTCCTTATCCATTATATACAGAGACCATTCGTGTAGCCAAATCTTTGACATCAATATTGTATTACAGTTACCTTAAACGGGTATTGTGTTCTCCATAAATGTGTCCTTAATTAAAGAAGGCACGCTCCTAACTTTAAAATTAGCTTCTGTCTATCCAAAGTTACAGCAGTATAAAGGGTGTTTTTTCCTGCTAGCACTTGGGGTCAGTCTCTGAGTTTAAGGTTGGAGCATGCCCACTGCTGGGTATCATTAGCTGCAGCATAAGCCCCACTCCCGACTTTTAATTTTTAAATCCAGCCACAAGCTTGAAAATATTTTTTTATCTCCCTGAGATTCTGTAATTGGCATCAGAAAAGATCCATTTCAGGCAGTGGGGCATACGACACAGTGCACATGCCTGTCACAGAGACATGGCAGTCTGAGAAATGTAATTTACAAACCTATAAAGGTTGTTTGAAAGGAATGAGTGCTCTTTCAACAAGTATGGAGACCACAGTTACCCTTTTAATCCAGGGTTTTTTCTGTTTGCCAGCTGCACTGTGTAATGAATCGAGTCCCGAAGGGACGAGGTTCACTGTACCTTTTAGGAGGAGTTCAGACTGTAGGGCAGGATTCAAAAAGAACAAGAAGCAATGGCTGGAGCGATGGAGTAAGACAATGATGCTGGATACAATGGCTGGATACGATGTGGCTGGAACAATGGAGTTGAAACAATGCTGGATACAATGGCTGGAACAATGGAGTTAAAGCAATGCTGGCTATAATAGCTGGAACAATGGAGTTGAAACAATGGTTGGGACAATGGAGTTGAAACAATGCTGGATACAATGGCCGGAACAATGGAGTTGAAACAATGGCTGGATACAATGCTGGATTCAATGCTGGATACAATGACTGGAACAATGGAGTTGAAACAATGGCTGGATACAATACTGGATACAATGGCTGGAAAAATGGATTTGAAACAATTGCTGGATACAATGCTGGATACACTGGCTGGAACAATGGAGTTGAAACAATGGCTGGATACAATGCTGGATCAATGGAGTTGAAACAATGGCTGGATACAATGCTGGATCAATGGAGTTGAAACAATGGCTAGATACAAAGGCTGGATACAAAGGCTGGATCCAATGTCAGGTAAGGAGCGCTACAGACTAACAACCTGACAGTCTGGTAGTGAGGACTACGAATAGGCACTCGCTCCCTCTGCGAGTGCCTATTTGAATTTTCGCACCGGCCGGCGTCTGGACGTGGTGACGTCACAATGCCGACGTCCTGCGCCGGTGACGTCACCAGTCCCAGAACATCGAGGGAGCATGGCAGGTAAGATGCTTACAGTACCCCCCCTTCCACAGGGGGCCTCAGGACCACTTGAAGCAGGTTTGTCAGGAAATCTTCTATGAAAGGTTTTGATTAACTGGGGTGCATGTAAATCTGAATGTTTGACCCAGGACCTTTCTTCTGGTCCAAATCCTTTCCAATGAACCGAATATTGAAGAGAACTCCTGACGAATCTAGAATCCAACACTTTCTCCACCTCAAATTCTTGCTGACCGTTGATCATAATAGGATCAGGTGACTGAAGAGGGGAAGAGAATCGATTCAGCACCACCGGCTTAATAAGAGAGACATGGAAAACATTAGGGATTCTCATGATGGTGGATAATTGAAGTCATACTGCCGTAGGACCCACCAATTCTAATATAGGAAATGGGCCAATAAATTTAGGACCCAATTTAGGAGAAGGAACATGTAAATTAATATGAGTTGAGGATAACCAAACTTTATATCTCCCACCGAATTTAATGGAGGTTTACGTCTTCGTCTATCAGCTGCAGTCTTTTGTACAAGGGCAGATTTTCCAGACAGTTTTTTGTAGCCTGCCACATGGCTGACATTTCTGCTACTAGAGTGTTATTTGCTGGACCTAGTCCAGAAGAAAAAATCCTGTGGAAAACCCTTGGGTTCAAACCAAAAACACAGAAAAAAGGAGATTTTCCGGTGGAGAGTGAACGGCATTGTCATGGGCAAATTCCGCCCATGGTAGAGATCTATCCAATTATCTTGAGAGTAAGAAATATAGCATCGAAGGAATTGTTCCAGACATTGGTTTGGTGCGTTCTGCGGCTCCGTTAGATTGGGGATGGTAAGGCGGATAAATTTAAGTTTTATTCCAAGTAACTTGTAAACTCGCCCGCCGAATTTGGAGATAAATTGGGTTCCTCGATCGGACACTATTTCAACCGGTAATCTATGCAGGCGAAATTATGTGTAATGAATAATTGAGCAAGTTCAGCAGAGGAGGGCAATTTAGGAAGAGCAACAAAATGACCCATTTTGCTAAAGCGATCTACAGTAACCCAGATACCTGTATTTTTCTTAGAAATAGGGAGTTCACAAATAAAGTCCATAGAAAGGTGAGTCCATGGTAGGTAGGGATCGGCAGAGTTGAAGAAGTCCACAAGGAAGAGTATGAGGATTTGAAAGTGGCAACAACGGAACAGGCGGCGACAAGTTCTTGACATCATTTCTCATGGAGGGCCACCATACCGAACGACTAAGGAGATTGAAAGTTTGTGGACCCAGGGTCGACCGGCCTGTTTGGAGTCATGAGTCAGTTGTATATTTCTTTCCGAAGGGAGAGGGGAACAAAGGTTTTATTGGAAGGTAAGGCAGCAAAGCAGAATCCTGAGCAGATAGAATCCGATGGCAAAGTTGAGGGGTGATAGTGGTTAGGATCTTGGAAGAGGGTATGATAGGACTT
The DNA here is from genome assembly GCA_019447015.1 of Hymenochirus boettgeri. Lineage (NCBI taxonomy): Eukaryota > Metazoa > Chordata > Amphibia > Anura > Pipidae > Hymenochirus > Hymenochirus boettgeri. The sequence goes on along the minus strand of CM033470.1, from coordinate 96,135,660 downwards.
TATCCTTTTCAGTAGTATCGACTGCGAGAAAAGACCTGGAAGGCGTCTGCCTTTTATTCCTGGAACCAGATGAAAGGAAATGATGAAATTGAAGCGAGAGAAGAACAAGGCCCAACGGGCTTGACGAGGATTCAATCTTTTTAGGTTTTGGATATATTCAGATTCTGTGATCAGTGAGGATGGTGACAGGATGTACCCCGCCTTCCAGCAAGTGTTGCCATTCTTCCAGTGCCAGTTTGATGTCCAGAAGTTCCCGATTCCCAATATCATAGTTTAGTTCATTAGGAAGAAATTTCTTAGAGAAGAACGCACATGGGTGGAGTTTACCACTATCAATTTGCCTTTGGGAGAGGACGGCACCTGCTCCAACATAGGATGTAGAAGTACTGGAGCCGAGGAAAAATAATTTTTTAGCTTCTTCAAGGCTTCCAAGGCAGCAGGAGTCCAGATTCTAGGTTTGCCTCCTTTCCTGATAAGGGCTAAGATAGGGGCAACAATGGAAGAAAACCCTTTAATAAATTGCCTATAATAATTGGCAAAACCAAGGAATCGTTGGATAGCCTTAGTGCCAATGGGAAGAGTCCAGTTAAGAATAGCAGAGACTTTGGTTGGGTCCATCTCGAAGCCTTGAGGAGAAACCAGGTAGCCCAAAAAAGGTACTTGTGGGCATTCAAAAAGACATTTTTCAAGTTTAGCATACAGTTGGTTAGCTCGTAGTCGGGACAAGACTTGAAGTACATGGCGACGATGAGAAGAAAGGTCTTGAGAAAAGATTAAGATGTCATCTAGGTAGACTACTACTGAAATACCTAAGAGATCATGAAAAAGATCATTAACAAACTCTTGGAACACCGCTGGAGCATTACAGAGACCAAAGGGCATCACCAAATATTCGTAGTGTCCAGTTCTGGTATTGAAGGCCGTTTTCCACTCATCTCCTTTCCGAATGCGAATTAAGTTGTAGGCTCCATGGAGATCAAGCTTGGAGAAAATTTTAGCTCCTTTTAACTGGTCAAAAAGTTCAGAAATGAGAGGATAGCGGTTCTTGATTGTGATTTTATTGAGGCCACGATAGTCGATGCATGGACGTAGCCCTCCGTCTTTCTTTTCCACAAAAAAGAAGCCAGCACTGGCAGGGGAAGTGGAGGGTCTGATGAAGCCTCGAGACAGGTTTTCTTTGATAAAGGTTTGGTGAGGTGGTCTCGGCAGGAGATAGCGGATAGGTGCAACCTCGGGGTGGAGAGGTACCGGTCAACAAATCAATGAGACAATCATAGGGTCGGGGGGGAGGCAGGGTTTCAGCAGATTTTTTATCGAAGACATCCTTATAGTCAAGGTACTGATGAGGTAGAGAAGTAAAATTTTTATTTTCACAGGAGATAGAGGAACAAGAGACCTTAGGAAGGGAAAGACATCTAGAAAGGCAGGATGGACTCCAAGAGACAAGTTCATTATTAGTCCAGTCTATGATGGGCTTATGAAGTCGGAGCCAAGGGAGTCCTAAAATGAGAGGAGCTGTGGGGCTTTGTATAACCAAGAAAGAAATAGATTCAAGATGAAGACAACCAATTTGAAGAAAAATTTCTGCAGAAGTAAATTCTGTAGACAACGGTTGATTGTCAATAGCCAGCACTCAAAGAGGATGAGGTAGGGAGAATAATGGAATGCCTAAAAGAGAAGCAAGGTGGCGTCATAAAATTACCGGCTGCTCCAGAGTCTAGAAAGGCTTGGGTAGAGGTTTGGGATTTGAATATGAGGGTAGCTGGTAGAAACGACTTAAGTGAACTCTTGTAGAAAGGAGATTTGAATTTACCTAGAAAAGACTCCTTCTCCAAATATAGGGTTGTAAGTTTCCCGGCTTGGAAGGACAACCTTTAGCGAAGTGCCCCTGGGCGGCACAGTACAGGCAGAGCCCATGAGTCCTCCTCCTTAGTTTGTCTTCAGCAGAAATGTGTGTACCCCCAATCTGCATGGGTTCCTTAGATGGCGGAGCAGTTGTCAGTGGTCCGGCCCTTTGAGGACGAAGAACAAATTTGGGAGGAAAAGGATGGTTACTGGACTTTTCAGCTTGCCTTTCCCTAATAAGAGTATCCACCCGTATATACATGGAAATAATTTCTTCCAACATTGTGGGAAGCTCCCGAGACACTAAGTCGTCCTTGATACGATCAGACAGGCCCTGCCAAAAGGCTGCTAACAGGGCCTCATTATTCCAAGTAGTCTCAGCGGCTAAAGTCCAAAATTCGATAGCATACTGTCCTACAGAGCGGGAGCCTTGCCGTAATTGCATCAACCGGGAGGAAGCAGCAATAGTTCTGCCTGGAGCATCAAAGATTTTTCGGAAAGTTCCCAGAAATAAGGAGATGTCGTTAACCACTGGGTGATTTTTCTCCCACAGGGGGGATGCCCAGGCCAAGGTGTTGCCTCCCAACAAGGCAATGACATATCCAACTTTGGCACGGTCTGAGACAAAATGGGAAGGTTGCAACTCAAAATGTATAAGGCATTGGTTAATTGGCTTGAGTGTCCCCTTCATACCGCACAGGAGGTGGTATTCGCGGCTCTCTATGGGGAACGGGTTCTCTGGGCAGAACAGGAGGAGCAGGAGGAGTAGGGCCCGGGGATAACCGAGCAGAAATGGAGTCCAGAAACTGAGCTAGTTGATTCTGCTGGTGCTCAAGGGCGTCCATGTGGAGGGAATAGTCTGAAGAGTCTTGCCCAAACTTGCCGCAGCTTCCTCAGGTACTTCCATGGCCTATTCGTACTGTAATGAATCGAGTCCCGAAGGGACGAGGTTCACTGTACCTTTTAGGAGGAGTTCAGACTGTAGGGCAGGATTCAAAAGGAACAAGAAGCAATGGCTGGAGCGATGGAGTAAGACAATGATGCTGGATACAATGTGGCTGGAACAATGGAGTTGAAACAATGCTGGATACAATGGCTGGAACAATGGAGTTGAAACAATGCTGGATACAATGGCTGGAACAATGGAGTTGAAGCAATGCTGGATACAATGGCTGGAACAATGGAGTTGAAGCAATGCTGGATACAATAGCTGGAACAATGGAGTTGAAACAATGGCTGGGACAATGGAGTTGAAACAATGCTGGATACAATGGCTGGAACAATGGAGTTGAAACAATGCTGGATACAATGGCTGGAACAATGGAGTTGCAACAATGCTGGATACAATGGCCGGAACAATGGAGTTGAAACAATGCTGGATACAATGGCCAGAACAATTGAGTTGAAACAATGGCTGGGACAATGGAGTTGAAACAATGCTGGATACAATGGCTGGAACAATGGAGTTAAAACAATGGCTGGATACAATGCTGGATTCAATGCTGGATACAATGGCTGGAACAATGGAGTTGAAACAATGGCTGGATACAATGCTGGATACAATACTGGATACAATGGCTGGAACAATGGAGTTGAAACAATGGATTGATACAATGCTGGATACAATGGCTGGAACAATGGAGTTGAAACAATGGCTGGATACAATGCTGGATACAATACTGGATATAATGGAGTTGAAACAATGGCTGGATACAATGCTGGATACAATGCTGGATCAATGGAGTTGAAACAATGGCTGGATACAATGCTGGATACAATGCTGGATACAATGCTGGATCAATGGAGTTGAAACAATGGCTGGATACAAAGGCTGGATCCAAAGGCTGGATCCAAAGGCTGGATCCAATGTCAGGTAAGGAGCACTACAGACTGACAACCTGACAGTCTGGTAGCGAGGACTACGAATAGGCACTCGCTCCCTCTGCGAGCGCCTATTTGAATTTTCGCGCCGGCCGGCGTCTGGACGTGGTGACGTCACAACGCCGACGTCCGACGCTGGTGACGTCACCAGTCCCTGAACATCGAGGGAGCGTGGCAGGTAAGATCCTTACACACTGCTGTGCCATTTAGAGAAACAGACATGTGCCATGCACTAAATATTGGAAGTGGAAACATCTGATTTTTGAAACATTATACTGGGATATTTAAAGCAATTGTGGAAACAGATTAAACAAGAGCTGCATTGTAGGGAGGACTAGCTTAGGGCCAAGCTGCCAACCCAAGTATGACAGACTGGATAAGGATAAATACAGAAGTCTCTGATAAATACCATTAAACAAAAACCACAAAGAAATAAACACCACATACTCTCATCTTTGTTGGATGCATGGTTGATCACAGATTTAACAAATCTCCATGGTTTGCTTCTGTTTCTAACAAAAAATTAACAGGGAAATTCAATAAAAGTTCTTATCGTTAAAAATGGTGTTAATTTTGCCCCAACCAATTAGATATTATTTAACATTTGAAAACTAACATCTGATTGGTTGGGGCAGAATTAAGCACCATTTTTAACAATAAGAACTTTTATTGAATAACCCGGTAAGTTTCTACATTTTCTTTGTGGGAGCTCTGGTAGATCAAAATTCAAATACAGTGTTTTTAGAAACACACAGCCCATGAAGTTACAAGTTCAAATCCCCAGACTAAGCTTTATTTTTTACTAAAATTGTTATTCTGTATCATAAATCCATTCTAGCTAAGAGATAAACTGCAAAGATTTTTTTGTATGAAAAGTAACGGAATTTACTTTTCATACAAAGTGTACAGTGTACGGTGTGCTGGGTGTCACCAAAGTAAGGTTTATTTTTGGAGCTAACCCGTAGTACTTACAGGTTAATAACTCACCCAACAGCCACAGCAGAGGGAGAGGTGAGACACAGCTTTTTGTATCTTTCTGAATGTATTCTGTCTACTGGGACAATGTTGTCTGAAGACTTTAATTACTCTTTAAGGGGAACCATTGTGACCTATTTAAAGGTCAAAAAATAAAATGGTGCCCTTACCCCTCCTGCTTGATTATTATCATTATAATAATGGATTTCACCCAATTATGTCACCTTTAATGTGCAGAAATCTTGATTGATACCACCATGATTAGTAATGGTACTTCCTGTGTACACACCTTGCAAACATTTTACACTTCTAGTGATCCTGCAGACATGCATTTAACAATATTTGAATTGAAATACTTTAGAAGAGGCATGCCAAAGGTATTAAAGGGTATCTCCACTAAAAAATGATACTTACCTTTTTTCACTTTAATTGAAGAACTGCAACCATGCTCCCGTGCACTGTACGCACATGTGATGTAGGCACCTGTCAGAGAAAGCAGAGGAGTGCGATTGCGGGTGAATTTGATGTGTTCCTTACTGTCTCCTGTTGGACTAATTGAATAAAGGGAGATAAGACAAAGCTCCTTTACCTCCCATTCTTTTAAGTAAAAAATTGTAAGAGATACCCTGTAAGGTCTCAGGGTTCAGGGGATCCTTAACAATTTTCAAGGGGTGGTAGTGGTGGTGGTGGTTGACATGCCCTTTAAGATGCCTTATGGCTGCTAAAACTATCCTTATAAAGTAATTTGTAGAGAGGTTCCTCAATTTAGGGTAATTTTTGTTTCAATGCCAGTTTAGCAATTTCCCAGCATTGGGCATAGCTCTAGTCCTCATCACTGCCAAAACACCTTCAGATGCAATACAGTATTCAGTCTTTACTGAGTTACTGGAGATTTCATTAACTACTTGACAGAATGATGTTATCAAAGACTGACCAGCTGTTCCAGGAAACCCGTCCCTACCACTCTGTATAGATTTCATTCCTGGAAAATGATAGAAATGTAGATTTCAGGATAAGTCTGCAGGGCTGGCAGAATCATCAGAGAAATCGAGTTACTTGATTGACACACAATGTTGAAATACAAATAAAGGGACTTTCAGAACAATAACAGGCTACAGGTCAGAATGCACAGAAAACAAGAAGGAACAAGAGGGAAATCTACTTACGTAGAATGTTAACGTAAAATTATGGTTGACATATTGCAGTTACATGTGTTATGTAAGTGCACATTTAGATGGAAAGACTTCAGTTACACTACAACGGCTGCTCAAGCACGAAACCTCTCTACAGTACAGTCTTTCTCTACAGTACAGTCTCCACAATGGCTTTGACTTGTAACAAATCAGTCTAGACTGACTGCAGAACAGATAAAGGCAGTAACATAGTGTGACATTTGTTTTATTAGATTAATACAGAATATATTGCTAATACGATTACGCAGATCTCTACACAGAATTGTAAATACATATTAAATGGTATGTTCACCATTATAACAATAACATTTTTATTAACTGACCCCAACCCCAAATTATTTATTTTGAAATGTATTACCTTCATTACTAACCAAATATTTAAAGGACAACTCCACCCTCATAAGAACATCTTTTACAAAGAATGGCCTCTTTAAAATATGTTGATATATCATAGTTTGTCATATGAATTCATTACTGTATACCTGCTATGCTTCTGGATGCCTCATGGAAACTGGGCAATTTAGAAACCTGTACTGAGCCTGTACGGAGCCTGGGCATGCTCAGAAGAGGCAGACAGGGGATTAACATTTAGCCACTGGCTGTGATGTCAACTGTCAAATCCATAACTGACAGTTGCTAACTGGAAGAACCAGGAAGCAGAAACAGGGGAAACAGGACATTGTGCAGGATTTAAGGTTAGACTTCTATATTTCAGATTTCAAACTATTACCGTTTAGGGTTTGGGGGGTGATTTACCTGTATGTAAGTTTTCATTTTAGGACTGGACTTGCCCTTTAAGATTATTGTTCCCATTCTGGCAGAGAAAGCTGGCCCCTCCCTCCATACAGTCAATCAAGGCTGTGACTGCTGACTTCACAACAAAAGTTTGACTGCTGTTTCACTGCCTTCTATGCTTAAGCATGTAAAAAGCTATTAGAGCAGAGGGAGGAGGCAGATACTTTTGACAGAAAGGAATAGTGGCGTGGCTAGAAATTGCATGGTCCCTCAACCCACAAAAAAAAACAGTTCGGTGCAGTCCAAAAAATATGGGCAGGTTTTTTAAAGGGCATGTCAACCCTCCTAAGAAATGTTTTATGTCACATAGTTCTGCCCCACAAACCCCATTTTTGTTTTACTTTTACCTTTCTAAGATGCTCCCAGGCTCAGATATTCTACTTATAAAAAACCCCATCCCTCGCTGTCATGGACACCCCATCTCTGATGCCGTTGCAAGCTGGTTGGTTACGAGCATGGACAGTAGCAGAGGAGTCTCGTTCTGTAACGGGCATCAGCCATTGGCCGTAATGTAACTATCACGGATGAAGAGAGGAGCCGCGGTTTTGTAAGTAGAATATCTGAGCCGGGGAGCCTCTTTGAAAGGTTTAAGTAAAATGAAAAGGGGGTTTGTGAGACTGAACTACGGGAGGTAAAATTATTATTAGGAGGGTGGACATGTCTGCAGGGGACCTGGTAGGGCCCCCTTTGGCTCCGGGCCCCATAGCAATCGCTATGTTTGCTATGGTGATCCCTACGTCCCTGCAAGTTATCATTAAATATCTGGTTACAAATGTATGTAATAAACTGGGCAAAATAGCAGTTGGGGTTGCGGGCATATCACTGACAAGTCACCAGTTGTTACAGAAACTCTTAAGAGATAGAATTGGCGATAAATGTTGAATCTATTAAATGTCTAACCAGTGTATGACCAACACAAGTCATTGTCTGGTTACTGTCTAGGGGAAGATGCAATATCCTGTGCTAAAAGGGAAAAAAAGCACGTCTGATCATTTGCGAGTGTTAGGGCATCACTAAATACCACACAGTATCAGTAATTCTCACTCCTCTACTCAGTGGCGTAACTACTGCCCTCGCCACCCCCCTGAACACGGAGGGGCACGGAAAATAGGAGGGCCATCCACAAGCCTCCAACCTCCTGTTTAAAAACAGCTGATCGTACATAGCTCTTTGCCTAAGTGGCTTATGCCTAAAAATGGCCCTGGTCCTGTTTGAGAAATAAGTGCCCCCTACATTATGTAATCTGGGCCACAAATAGCACTTTTTTCTAGCTTTTCAGCTTTCTGCCATGATGCCTTGAAAGTTTAGGGGAAAATTGTTCTTTTTGTTTTTTTTAAAAAATACCACAACGATTACCTTGTGCTATAATGATTTATATATTTTTCTCCTAAAAATAAGGAGTAAAATAATTTACAATAAATGCTGATTCCTTGGAAGTGTTGGTGTGGTCTGACTATTTAAAAGACCGAAATAACAATAAAAAAATGTACAGTAGCAAAACACTCTCCAAATATTTGTATTATGCAGCATGGTCAGTATTCAGTTATGCTGCAAGGTGGATTGGTACCCTGAGCAAAATCCATCCAGCACTGCCCCCTTGTAGACGTTTGCTCCTGGGCATAGTAGAGCACTGACATTTACTTACATTGTCAGGGGTGCTTGTGCTCTGAGCAGGTTCTTGTTCTTGCCTTATGGCCACAACGCCACCTATTCGTATTTCACAACCACAGAATAAAGATGACATTTTAAAATACTGATACGTCGGTATTTTTAATCCTGTACCACACACAGCCCTATCCTACCCTCCCTACTGTGCTCACTTTGCTTGAGCTTCAGGACAACATAGATAGGACATGTGTACAAGCTTTTACTCACTTGCCTTCTTGTAGTGTCTGCGACACTTATAAGTTCTGCACAGCCTCACCATGGACACTGCTCCCACTCCCTCCCCCTTCTTCCTTTTCTCTTCTGATTATCTTAAATGTTGCAGAAAGTGTGCTGGCAGGCAGCTAAAGATCCTAGTAAGAGGTCATTGATAAGGCACATATTTCTGGAGTGACAGGTCTTCCCCTGTAATCCTGTGATTTTAAATGCTGATTTCTCAGAACCTACAGCTTAGATTTAAGGTCCTAAAAGGTTTTGGAGCAGTGAGATCCTGCTCTTTCTAAAGGGAAAAAAAATTGAAAAAATGATTTTTAGAGTAAGGAAACTCTGCAGCCTCCTCTGCATATACTTAAGCTTGTAAAAAGCTCATTGAGCAGAGGAAGTGAGCAGAAGCACATACATTGAGCAGAAGAAGTGAGCAGTAGGCACATACCTTTGCCAGAACGGAAGAGAACTTTTTAAATATCTGGTAACAAATGCCTGTAATAAACTGGTAAAAATAGCAGTTAGGGATGCAGATTGTCAACTGAAAATTCACTGTTTTTGTTTTAAGGCAGGACATGCCCTTTAAAAACTGTGTGTAAGGCAAATGGTGGCCACACCAAATATTGATTTGTTTCTCTTCTGTTCATTTAATGTATATTATTAACTGCTAAAAATAGATTATTAACACTTTTTATATTTTTTTTGCACACAGCATACAATTTTTAAACAGTATTGCATATTTAATTTACCAAAGATAATATATATCACACTGGGGAGCCCACTTATTTCAAGTTAAAACCCTGGTTCTACATCCTATATAATAAAACCCTAACTGCTGTGTCCATGCTACACTCGTGTGTGCGTGTCACTGCACTTCCTATGTACTCACCACTAGAGGGAGATTCCCCTCCCTCTCACCGGGCTTGGTGTGTGGAGACACAGGGACTGGGAGCAGGAGGATGCCCAGGGGGCTGGGACAAGTAAGGAAACAGCCAGAAATCAGAGAGGGCACAATCATCTGGCTACCAGGATGGATGAACAAGGCAGGCTGATAAAGGCCAGGGGGGTGGGGATTCAAGGACACCCCATCCACATTCTCTAACTCCTCACCCAATAAACTCTAACTCCTCACCCAATACACGAGCCCTCTATAGACAATGGGGTCTGATGACTATGATGGACCAGAGCTTTGATGAAGCCCAAGCAAAGTGAGCACAGTGGGTAGGGTAGGATAGGGCAGTGTGTGTGTACAGGAATAGCCTGTACCTAATACAATAATGGCTGGTTCTATTCCTGGACTACAGCGACCAACACAGGGTTGATTTCTGGGATCTGTAGTCCATGAACAGTAACAAGAAATTGCTATAAACAGTGTTATGTCCTCCAACTGTATATGTACTTCATATTCCAGCGTCCCCTTTTCAGACCAAGTCTGCTAAATTTTTATTTATAATGGTGGCACTAAATAAAATTACAAAATGTTCAAAATAAACCCAAATAAAGAGCCATATAGATCTTCTACCAAGGCTATCCTATTTTTGGGACAGAGGGGGACTTTGGATTTGGGACAGAGGGGGGGACTCTGGATTTGGGACAGAGGGGAGGACTCTGGATTTGGGACAGAGGGGGTACTCTGGCCTTGGGTCACTGAGGGGGGACTCTGGCCTTGGGTCACAGAAGGGGGACTTTGGCCTTGGGACATTAATAGGGAACTCTGGCCTTGGGACATGAATGAGGGGGGCTGTGGCCTTGGGACAGAATGTTTCTCAGAGCAATGCATCCTGGTAATTATGACATAGGCTAAAAGCAGGATGTGTTATTTAAATTAAGTTACTGTTTTTTTTTAGCAACATAAACTTCTCAGAGGCTGCATTTAAAGGGGTCTCCAAAAAAGTTAAGTTTAAATGAAAGGCCAGTTTCCTACCTTTAAAACAAGCCATCAACCACGTCTCTACGTGCTCCACAGCCCATGATATACAGAAATGACTGACCAGAATGGGTGGGACGCTGACTTGTGACATTCCTGAGGCTTCTCCTGCACAGTGCCGCCGGCAAACACAGCCTCAGACTCCCTCAGTGTGTGAGGGAGACAGGAATTCCTCTTCTCCTCTCTGCTGTGTGAAGTCCTGACAGAGAGGGTAAGGGAATCTACAGCCCTTCTCTTTTCACTGTGTGAAAACAGCCTTTTCAGGCAGAGTTCTCACATTGCCTGAAAAGGCTGATTCCACAGATTTTCTGTAGGGGGGGGTTTGAGTAACCCACGGCACCCTCGAGTGGGCGGGGCCAAATGGGGCTGTAAGATAATTGGCCATGGGGGGCCTGCAACTGGAGGGACCATGGGGTCCATGAGTGGGAGTGACCAGGTGGGCTGCAAAGGGGAGGAGGAGACACAGGACACATTGACTGACAGTTTCAGAGCAGGAAGTGCAGGGGACCTGGTGATGCTGAGGCTATATCACACACAAAAATGTAAATATCTTCAAAAATATGCAAGATAAACAAAGGAAATAAATTGCAAAAATTCTCAGGGGAGCAATTCCTATTAATTTACCTCAATTTACCCAAAGTCCTTTTTGGACCACAGTTCCCCTTTAAGGATGTTATACAAAATTCCTTTTAAAGGTAAGACTGCTTTTATTTTACCATAACTTGTTTGGAGACCACAGCCTTTAAATCACATATCAAGGCAGCCAATCACCCTAAAGATGTTAGAGGAGGCATATCTTTTTTGTCAGTCTAATAAAGTTCTACACAAATAACACAAACCTAAATAAAAAGCTTAATGTCTCAATTTCCAGGTATATAAAATGCATTTAAATGTTGTTTATTATATCACAACTTGAATGACATTTGCACTGTTATGTACAGCAATTTAACTACATGGGTTGAACTGTTGGGAAGTAACTATCTAAATAAGTAAATGGTTTAGTCCAGTGGTGTACAGTAACATTCCCTCATAGCACAGAGATCAACAGGCAAAATAAAAAGAGTGAAATTCATATCCAGATTTAGCATTAACATTTGACCCTCACTATGATGTGAAGACATTTGTACATAGAAACACATTAGCAATCTGTGGTTGAACTTAATATGTAACTTAGAGCTTCCATAAATAAACTTCCAGGTAGCTAGTACTTAATACATATAATTTGGTTCCAGACACTGCACTGAGCCCATTACTGACTTACCAGTCAATACCAATGGGGTTTTCCTGTGATAGACATGGTTGTAATCAGATAGATGTCTTCCTGAATGTCTCTTACAGTTATTACAGTGTCTCAGACAGCCTCATAACAATTGCAGGCCACCCTGGGTATACAGCATTAACAGGGAGGACAGGCTTCCAAAGAGACCAATAGGCTCAAAGAATTAATCTGCAGCAACCAATCACTGGTATCATCATGTAGACCAGTAAAAATGTAACATCTCATTGGTTGTTGCACATGAAAGGTGCCCATACACTACATCCTATCTGTCGATGTTCCTGCATCGTTTCGGACAACATCCTGGGCCAAACACTTTTCAACATTGATCAAACATCAACTCAACTGTAAAAGCTAAAGGTGCCCAAAAATTAGAGCTTACCTGCTGACCGATCCCGCGACATTCAAATAATTCTCTGTCTTTTTGGATCTTCTTCATGACTGACAGACAATCGCAAAGTGAATGGGCCAGACGGGACCTCGCGATTGTATGTTGATGAAGATTCTGGTGGATCGGCGAATGACCCCCGACCGAACGCATACACACGGACGATTCTCGGCCAAAACGGCCATTCGTCTCCTGTAGCGTTTGGCCATCGGGGGTCGATCCTCGCTCGGAAATGTGTACGAGCCTTAAAGGGTATGTCCACCCTAAAAAAACATTTTTGATATAAGATTCCCCCTGGTCTCCCAGCCCCAACCACTATATTTATATTTTAAGAAACTCCCCAAACTCTACTTACCTCCCCTCTTTCCTCCGCCGCGCTCCTGGCCCTCTGCTTGCAAGAAAATGCAAGCAGAGGGGCGGGACCGGCAGCCGCGTCTGTGATTGGCTGAGCGGCAGCCAATCACGGACGTGGCTGCCGGCAGCTCACTTCGGCGGAGGAAAGAGGAGAGGTAAGTAAAGTTGGGGAGCTTTCTTAAAATATAAATATAGCGGTTAAGGCTGGGAGACCAGGGGGAATCTTACACATTAAGGGTTTAAAGCTAAGGGGAGGGAATCGGGAGAGGGAGGGAGGGGGAGAAGGGCTGCAGTATGCATGCCAAACTTCTCCCGGAGGCCAGGTAGGAGGCAGAGTCCTATATGGACTCTGCTATCCTCCTGGTGGGCAGTTTTTGGGACTTTGGGGGGGGGGACTACAGGAGAACCATATGGAGAGGGATGTAAGGTAAGGATTAAACTACACTACATGGTGGGGCCAGAGTTGGGGGGGATTATAGTTTTGGGGGTGGACATGCCCTTTAAGAGTTTAAAACTCAATCTTGCTATGGCAATGAAAGAGGACATTGTTGCTATATATGGTCAATTTCTACGGTAACATCTAGGTTTGGTATCTGATATCAGCTGACTGTATACAAGTAGAACATAAGACTTGTTCATGTTTAAGGAACGCCTTTCCACCCACTGTCAATAGGTGTTTGTTTTCCAGCGCTGTGATTCTTATTGAATTCTGCTGTATTAGATGCTTGTAAGGAAGAAAAAAAAGTGTACAAGTTGGGCGCCAGGCACTTTTCCCATGGAACAAAAACTTGATTTATTGTAGACATAGGAAACATAATTCAGCAGGAACGTTCTGATGGAGTCACACAGCAAGTCCTTTGTTCTTTCACACACAAGTGATCAGGATTTCACAGTTATGTGTGTTTTTATTATCTCAAAGGGGAAGAAATGACATTTACCTACTGCTGTGGCACACTGCAGGCCTTCCAATAGCTTCATGCTTGGTGGCCTCATGCTACCTGCCTAGACTTTTGTGCTTGACAATGACACATCTGTGTCCATCCTTTTAGCATATATACAAGGGATGGAGGTGCACAGGTCAGAAGCACTGCTTGGCTGAGTAGTGAGGGGATCTCATGGTCACAAAGCACAAACTTTCCCTACAGAAAATAACTGCTGTGGGGGTTGTGGGAGAGAGGCAATTACTGATATTTGGGGTTACTTATATTTAAGCAACAAAAGAAGCAGAATAATAAACAGGGCTATAGTGTTAGTATCGCAGCATCCTCAAATTCTAATCCATGATCCAAATTACAACTATTTGGCCATACACCATGTAGCATTGTATAGGTGATCATAATTCCATGGAAAAAGTGCCTGGTGCCCAACTTGTACACTTTGTATTTTTCCTACAAGCATCCAATACAGCAGGATTCAATAAGATTCCCAGCGCTGGAAAAGCAAACACCTATAGACAGTGGGTGGAAAGGGGTTGCACTCTTTCCTTAAACAGGAACAAGTCTTTATGTTCTACTTTTATGCAGTCAGCTGATATCAGATACCAAAACAATATGTAACAGTGGGAAATTACCATATATAGCAACAATGTCCTCTTTCATTGCCATAGCAAGACTGAGTTTTAAACTCTTAAAGGGGAAGTTCAGTGCAAATACATATGCTTTCCAGAAAAAAGAGCAGTATTTTTTCATCCCAATGACCTTAATCTGCCAATTCAGCATTTTGTCTGTGTATAAATAAATGCAACTGAAATTCTGACTTGTTTGCAGAGCCCCTAGTAGAGACCATTATGGTCTTGCCCTTGACCCAGCACCTGGGTTGATTCAGTTGCTCAGTAGAGATCTGAGCATCTTTGACCCATCCAACAGCCAATCAGTAGAAATTACTGTTAGGAACATTCCAAGGATGTGGTGCATCCTGGGAAGGACAGTTAGAACCTGAAACGTCAGCTCACTGATGTCAACAACAGTGAACAGCAAAGGGTATGAAATCAACTGATTTTTCAAAATTGGAGAGAATATGTAGAATAACTAAGTATGCATTACACAAGCTAACAATTTTTAACAAATATTGATAATTTCCACTGAACTGTCCCTTTAAGGCTCATTCACACAATCAATTTCCAAGCAAGGAATGACCCCCGACGGCCGAGCGCTACATGCGATGAACGGCCGTTTCGGTCGTTCCTCGCTCGGAAATTGAGCGTGTATACGAGCCTTTAAGCACAGACACACACATTCCCTTCCAAAATGCAGCCTATCTAGCCAAACTTACACTTCCCCTTTCTAGTTTAACAGGAGCTAGCCACAAGGTATAGTAAAACCATTAGTTGTTTGGCCCTGACTGGGTCTAGATTTTATACAATCAAAACACCAAAGATTCAATGAGTGGGTTAAATTAGCAGTAAACAATAAATCCCCCCCCCACAGATCAGTGGCTTGTGCTGACATTTAACATTCTGTTTTTAATTGCCATTGGGTAGTGAACCTTTAAATAAGCTTTTAAAAGGGGAAAGTAGCATTAACATTTACTGGTAAGGCAATCACTGTGACAAATGTGATAATATTTGAAATGTGGCCATCTGTGATGTAAAGTAGAAACTCCTGGGGCAATGTATCACTACCGGTGATGTCACAAGGTAAATTAAAATCTAAAGGATAATATAAGTCTTGAGAACCAACCAGCACAAGTTGATTTCTGTAACAAGTTTGAAACCCTACTGTGTCTATGCCCATTAATGACACAAGAGGTCAATCTACAATTAACACTTGAATAATCGAATGTCACAGAATGTTAAACCCATTCTGTGCAGGTTATAATTCCCTTTATGCAGTTCACTAGAGCGGACATCAGTGTCTTTTACTATCGCCATAAACCTACATGTACGTATTGATAAGATACTGAATTTGTAACCTCGGTTTCTGGATGCATGTAAACATTTAAGCTTACATTCCATAAAATAATGTGCATGAAAAACAAAGCATTAGCAAGAGATAAGATGGAGAGATAGAGAACACAGTGTGAGAAGCAAAAAAAGAAATGTTTAATTTTATTCTTTTAATACAATTGTACTGATTTTATAATTAACATAATCCATTCTGACAAATGAGCTCATTAATACTTTACATTCTTCTGAGTGGAGAAGGTTTCTAGAAAGTTCCAGTACATTCTTTTCTGGGGTGCACATGCCGGAATATAATGTCCTCCTGAATGTGTCAGTGTAATGGGATTCTCAAAATGGGAGGCAAGTTCCTGGCTCATGTTACCAGGTATGACGCGGTCAGTCTCACCATAGACATGAAGTGAGGGAACAGAAATAAGTTGATCGTAATATTGGTTGTGGTCATTTGATCGGCTTTTGAATCCAGCAAATAATAAAGCAAAATCAAACTGAAATCGAGTATCTCCTTGTTGCTTTAAGGAACAAAGGATAGCAACCAAAGCAGCACCTTGGCTAAACCCCAGAACACCATCGAAGGGCCCAAGCTCAGAAAATGCCTTAGCTATAGTACCTAAAGACTCCTCCAGGCCTGAGCAATAGTTGGTTTCTTCTATGGCTTCAAAGCTCTTATCAGGATTTGAAAACCACCAGCCTCTGGGACTATCCTGTAAATCTGGGTCTCCACAACTTGTTACAGGATCTAAGGAAGAGACAACCTTTGATTAATGCTAGGCACTTTGTTTCAGTAAATTTTACTGATAAGGGGACCTATAGGACCACCAATCTGACCTTATAGGACCAGTAAAATGACCTTACAGAAGGTTCCACTTTCTTGCAATCATTATTTCACAGTTTGCTCCTATAACAACGGTTCTAATTAACTGGATGCACACCTTCTTCTACATTTCTTGCTGTGCATTAAAAATATCAACATGAAGCACATGGGAGGTCTAATGACATGTATGTGTTAATAACCCACATGTAGTATTAATAAAACAGCAAGCATTGCTAGAACATTTTTTTTTGATTTATCATTCCCCTTGTCCCCCCAACCCCAACCGCTATATTTGTTATTTTAGAAAGTGCCCCAAACTTTACTCACCTTCCCTCTTTCCTCCGCCGCACTGCCAGGCCCTCTGCTTGCGAGAAAATGCAAGCAAGCAGAGGGGCGGGGCAAGCAGAGGGGCGGGACCGGCAGTCGCGTCTGTGATTGGCTGAGCGGCAGCCAATCACGGACGCGGCTGCCGGGAGTTCAGTGCGGCGGAGGAAAGAGGGAAGGTAAGTAAAGTTTGGGGCACTTTCTAAAATAACAAATATAGCGGTTGGGGCTGGTGGGACAGGGGGAATGATATACCTAAAGGGTTTTATGGTAGGGGGAGGGAATCCTAATCGGGAGGGGGAGAAGGGCTGCAGTACGCATGCCAAACTTCTCCCGGAGGCCAGATAGGAGGCAGAGTCCTATATGGACTCTGCTATCCTCCTGGTGGGCAGTTTTTGGGACTTTGGGGGGGGGACTACAGGAGAACCATATGGAGCTGGGATGTGAGGTAAGGATTTTATTACACAACATGATGGGGCCATTACTGGGGGGATTATAGTTTTGGGGGTGGACATGCCCTTTAAAAAAAATGGGGGTGACTATTAGAAAAAATTACTAAAGTTCATAAAAAATTAGTATTTGGGAGGAATTAAAGGGGAAGTTCAGTGCAAATACATATGTTTTTAAGAAAAAAAGAGCAGTATTTTTCAATCCTAATGACCTTAACCTGCCCATTCAGCATTTTGTCTATGTATAAATAAATGTTTCCAAAATACTGGCTTGCTGTTTGTAGTACCCCTAATAGGGTCTTGTCCTTGACCCAGCGCCTGGGTTTAATCAGTTGCTCAGTAGAGATCTGAGCTTGTTTGACCCATCCAACAGCCAATCAGTAGAAATTACTGTTAGGAACATTCCAATATTCATTCTGGGAAGAAGGGCCGTTACAGAACCATAAATGTCAGCTCACTAAAGTCAACAGCAGGGAATAGCAAGGGGTTCAATTGATTTTTGGAAGAGAACATGTAGAATAATTAAGTATACATAATATAAACTAAATTTTAAAAATAATATTTTTCACTGAACCTTCCCTTTAAGCAGAAGGCATTTTAATTCCTAAAGGTTTGGAAGTTTAGCTAAGACCAGGGACCCAGGGATTCCATTTTAATGAATGTAGGTGCACTTGGGCAACAGGAGTTGAGAGGACTTAAAGGGGAAGTTCAGTGGAAATATATGTACTTTTCAGAAACAAGAGCAGTATTTTTTAATCCCAATGACCTTAATCTGCCAATTCAGCATTTTGTCTGTGTATAAATAAATGCAACAGAAATACTGACTTCCTGTTTGCAGGACCCCTAGTAGAGACCATTATGGTTTTGTCCTTGACCCCACGCCTGGATTGATTCAGTTGCTCAGTAGAGATCTGAGCATCTTTGACCCATGCAACAGCCAATCAGTAGAAATTACTGTTAGGATCATTCCAAGGAAGTGGTACATCCTGGGAAGAAGAATGACCGTTAGAACCTGAAATGGCAGCTCACTAATGTCAACAGCAGGGAACAGCAAAGGGTATGAAATCAACTGATTTTTCAAAATGGGAGAGAATATGTAGAATAACTAAGTATGCATTACACAAACTAACAATTAAACAAATATTGATAATTTCCACTAAACTGTCCCTTTAAAGGGCATGTCCACCCCCAAAACTCAAATTTAACCCCATACTGGCCCCACTCTGTAGTGTACAAAAATCCTTACCTTACATCCCAGCTCCTTATGGTTGCCATGCTGTGCCCCTTCAAAGTTCAGGAAAGTGTAGTGTAGAAGGTCTGGGTGACTCATCCTGCGCCCGTCTCAGCCTCAAACTTGACAAGGTTGAGGCACGCGAAGGAGATTCCTCCCCCCCCTCCCCCTCCTGTTTTTTTCTCCCTCCCCCTAGTGTAAAATCCCCATTATATATTATATATATTGATCCCCCAGCCCCAACTGCTGTAACAGAATTCATAGAAAGTGCGCCGATAATTACTTACCTTCCCTCTATCCTCCGGCATTCTGAGCAGCCGGCAGCCGCGTCCCTGATTGGCTGCCTCTCAGGCAATCAGGGACACGGCTGCCGGTCCTGCCCCCTGCTTGCATTTCCGTGCAAGCAGAGGGCCTGGAGACTGCCGCGGAGGATAGAGGGAAGGTAAGTACATATAAGGGCACCTTCTAAGTATTTTATTACGGCGGTTGGGGCTGGGGGATCAATATGTATAATATATAAAAAGTTTAAAAAAGGGGTGGACATGCCCTTTAATAGAAAACACAAATATGTCTTGGCAGTATGAGTGTGACTATAGATAATGTGATACTGGGGGGTGAAATTAAAAGGGAGATCATGTAGTGGGCGTGAAAAGGAAGGGGCCAATCTAATGCAGGTAAATTTGGATTGCAGCTAGGTAGATTTCCCCCAGTTATTCCCTGAAATATTCACAGAATCTTCCAAGGGAAGCGATCGTTTCATGTCTGTTGTTGCATTCTGCAAAGTAAGTGATTCTGAAGAGCCCCTAGCTGAGCTTTAGAGAACAATTACTCTCGCAGGCATTAGAGTGGGTTTGTTTTACTTAGCAAGAACTAAAGCTTTTATTGTTTTAGTATTCGTAAGTGATAGCTGTAATGTCCCTAGCCATCAGCTACTTAAACAAAGCTATAAATGATGGCGTTTGTACTACAAGTAGATTTTTGGAAGCGGTTCTATCTTTTATAGGAATGTTAACAGCCTAGCTCTGCAATGCTCTGGGCCAATTATAAGTACAACGGCTGTATGTAGGGCTTGTAACATATCCACTGCCTAAAACCTGTTATGCACCATAGTGCACACAAAACCTTCATATAAATTAATGCACTGCACTAGTCAACATTGCATTTTACAAAAAGGTTAACACAGTAGTTAAAGTACCTTGTAGTTCTGCATGTCCACACCTTTCATACAGAACTGCAAGCATCATTTAACTCGTTAGCCTATAGCAGCAATGCCGAACCTTGGCACTCCAGATATTAAGAAACTACAACTCCCAGCATGCGCAGAATGAGTTGTATTTTTCAAAACATCTAGAGAGATCCAAGGGTCAACATCACTAGCCTATAAGCATCCTCTGGTCAATAGAGCACTGGGAAAACACTTGGGTAAAAAGTGCCATAGTTCTTCCAAACATTCTATGAAAAAAAAGGCCCGCCACCTCATCCTTTAAAATGAAAAAACATAAAATATACACATCATGCTTCATGGCTAAGTGCCAGTTCATTAAATGCATGCTCTATGTCTGGTTTATCAGCGGGATGAATGTAGAAATTTTAAAGTTAAGGATGGTATACACTATACAATCCTTCCTCCTAACCGACGGCCCGCTGCTTTTGACTGGTCGGCCAGGAAGGAGGACTGTCGGTTGCGGCAAAAGCAGCCGCGTCCCACAGTTAGGTGTGACCAATCGTGTGGTCCAGAGGACCGCGCGATCGGTTATTTTCCAACCTGTCCTATTTTGATGAATGGTCGAACGAGGCGGCAAGAAGCTGCCATACAATAATTCGGCCCGACCGACCGAAACACTGAAATGTGGTAGAATTATTGTATTGTGTGTACCTAGCTTTAGAGGCACCAGTTCTACATGCAGCTGCCACTACTGTCCTTTAGATCAGGGACGTCAAACATGTGACCATCCAGTTCAGAGATTCTCCCAGCATTTCTCAATTACAGAGGGAATAAAGGAATGCTGGAAGTTGTAGTCTCAAAACATCTGGAGGCACACCCTTTGAGAAGCCCTGCTCCAGATGTTTAAGAACTACAACTTCCAGCATTCCCTGACAGCAGTAATCCAACCAGGAAATTCTGGGAATTGTAGTTCTCCAAACATCGGACAGCCTTCTTTAGGGGATAGGGGTGGGGGCGTGGCCTGTTTGCCATTCCAGGTATAGGTGCCATGTATTACAGGTAAAACATATAGGGGAGTACATGGAGCACTGTATAATGTTCCCTATAACATTAATAAACTATCAATAGTCTTCATTTATCCTCCAGCCCCGCGTACCGGTATCTGGTACTATTAAAGGGGCACCGACATTAACCAGCTCCGCTCGGCCCTTAAGCAGTTTCCTTAGCGCCCCAGTCTTCTCCCGGAAACTCTGAGCGTTCTGCCGGTATCCGTGTAGTGCCATGAGCCGGAGACTTCGCTTTAGGTCCGCCATGTTACTACACCCGGAAACAGGGTAGATAACGCTCTCATCCGGAAAGAAAACGCTCACAGCACCCCCTGGAGTTGACAACGTGGTTGTGCCACATTGAGTGTATCCCTGATTTCCAGTGGTCTATATATATCTATATCTGTAGTGAATAACTCCATTTCATTATAACCACACAACATGCAGCTTATGAACTGGTAGTAACAGTAGGTACACTAAAATACATATTTGGCCGTCCGATAATTGGCCATAAACAGTAACGTAGAAAAGACTATTATTTATTAAGAGCGTCCTACAATTAGCAGGTGATCTGGAAACCCTATCCGATATGATTGTTCATACATACACATATCCAATCCATACATATCCATACATACCCATATCCATACATACATAGCCAAATACATACATACATACATATAATACATACATACTAGCAGAGTAGCTGGTATTGCTTGTTTTTTTCTAAAGATCCAGCCCTAACCTGCATCCAAAATTCAACAGACCCGCAGATTTCCAACTAAACCTGACCCATTCAAACTCATTGTGGGTTGGCTGAGCCGCAAATCTGGTTAACTTTGGGGTGCCTGACACAATGCAGGATTCTAGGGCAGATCTCACCCCCAATTAAGATATCTCACAACATTTGGGGGGGGGGGGGTTATTGTTGTGCAATAAGGGGATGTTGCAAAATGTCTAAATTTGGGCGCAAATAATGTTTCGGTATTTACCTTAAAAAATAAATGTATTAATGTGAGGTATTGTACCCCATTGATATGCTTTAAAGTTAAAGGGGAAGTTTACACACCAGATTCCCCTTTAACGCGTATCGCATCAACTCCACCTTTAGCGCATATCGCACCAACTTCCTCTTTAGCGCTTATTGCATCAACTCCCCCTTTAGCGCGTATCACACCAACTCCCCCTTCAGCACGTATCACACCAACTCCCCCTTTAGCACCAACTCCCCCTTTAGCGCGTATCGCATCAACTTCCCCTTTAACAATGGGGTACAACATCTCGCATTAATTTATTTTTTACTGCTATTGATCATATCGAATTATTGACACACAATGCCCCACAGGAAACACAATTTTCTTGCAAAAATGACACATGGAAAAGAAAGGTGAGTGAAAAGAGTGTGTACGTGGCCTTTAATACTGGGGTTTCATTAGTTTGTGGGAAAAGAGACACAAGGTGTGAAATAAAATGAACCCCTTACAGTGCAGTTGTATTGCAGTGTAGGCAGTGTCATCCCATTCACTACATGTTTCCTTACCTGCCTTCTCTGAACTCTGCACCAGACTTTTGAAAACTGTGATCTCCATGAGTAGCTGCCTGCCCAACCCCCCAGTCAGTTTACCTCTCAATCTTGACTTTGGGTGAACCACAAGTAAGAGGAGGTGACCGAGTGTGTGGTCACATGAGATTGCTACATCACATGGTCTGCAGCTCTTCATAATCGACAGCTCTATCCTCTTATCACAGCAAAAACAGAACAAAATGAAGCAAAGCATTGTACTGCCCTGAACAATCTGTGATATTTGGAAGGTGTGTAATTAAGTTGATTCACTCGATTCACCACCAGATGGCAGCACACAGGTTAATTAACTTTAAAAATGTCAGAAAAAGGGGGTACAGAGGCATTGTTAAAAATTGTAAAGTATCCTATGCTTTTCCCCAGGTCCTTATACATAAGTGTACCATGAAAGTGTCTCATGAAAATTGTCCCAGCCATTTGGAAGTTTTACTGGAACATACAAACATACATACACACATACATACATACATACATTGACTTTTATAATTGATAAAGATTTTGTAGTTTTTTGGCTAATTTCGCACGCAGGTTTGTGTTCATGGCCAGTCGAATATTGTACAATCGCTTGTAATTTTTATTTTCAATTTCTGTGAAGAAGCCATCACTAAAGATGGTAGCAACAGCTATTCAGATATTATAGTTCTTTGTAATAGACACTGCGTAATACAGAACCACATTATCATAGAGTGCCACGTTCTATGCACTTGCCTAAACGGTAATAGTTTGAAATCTGAAATATATAATTTTAACCTGAAATCCTGCACAATGTCCTGTTTCCCCTGTTTCTGCTTCCTGGTTCTTCCAGTTAGAAACTGACAGTTGACATCACAGCCAATGTTAATCCCCTAGCTGTATCTTCTGAGCAGGCTCAGTACAGGTCACTAAATTGCTCAGTTTCCATGAGGCATCCAGAAGCACAGCAGGCATACAGTAATGATGGGCGGAGTTGTCCTTTAAAAGTTGAATGAAGAAATAGAATCATAATAAAAGCTCTAATACCTGAAACAATTTATGTTACCAGAAGTTCTGTCTCAAATGCTTGATTGGATGAGAAATTGCAGTTAATAAAGCTAATGAACAAGCTGGAAAGAATGTATAGAATGGGCCAACATTTTCAAATATTTCAAGCCAATCTATTAATCACATTAAGTGTTCAAATGTTCTTTGTTCTAGTTCACAGTGTAATGTTAATGTTCATTTTGCTCAGTAGCATACTATTGCAGACTCGCTTTGGTTGTAAGGACTGTAGTTTTCTTCATTTCTCTTTATGATAGGCAGACCATTTGCCGTTATCGACCACACAACAAAAGTCTCCACAACCGATCGCTAGTTTATAGGAGGCCATACAGTCGACCTTGATTTACTGATATGTCTGATTTGGATGAAAGAATGAGATTGGTCCATGGCGGCTGAAAAAATTACCACAGATAATTTGGGCCGACCGATTGAAATGGAAATTTCGGTTGATTGGGCCGAAATAACTTTTTATGTGTACCTAAGCCTAAGACCTAAAGTGAAGCTCAGATCAAGAGTGTAGAGAATTCTGAATAATTTAGAATTTCTCGGGGGCTGTAGATCACGTTAATTAATTCTAGGTACACACAGGCAGACCATTTGCCGTTATCGACCAGACAACCGATCGCTAGTTTATAGGAGGCCACACAATTGACCTTGATTTACTGATATGTCTGATTTGGATGAAAGAATGAGATTGGTCAAGAGTGTAGAGAATTCTGAATTATTTAGAAATGAAATAAAAGATTATTCTAAATGTGTTTTGTTTGCCATGTAACAGCAATTACTGGGGAATTAGGTCTTTGCCATGGTCCACTCCTCTCTGTCGGTCAGTGTCAGCTTCATTCTAGGTTATGGCGTTAGTGACAAATAAAAATGCAGTTGGCTGGAAGGTATTAGCGACAGAGTCAAACAGACTACAGCACCCACAACTCTTATTCACCATAAAATAAAAGGATTGGCAGAAATAGGTATAGTATAGTATTTGAGGTTGATACGTCCATCCAGTCCAACCCATCTAGCAATATCCTAATTTCCTGCCTAACTGTTGATCCAGAGGAAGGCAAAAAAAAAATTTATAAAGAGAAAAAAAAACCTGACTCCAAGTGGCAATCGAACATTTCCCTGGTTCAACTCTACTTTATGTATCAATACCAGTAACTTGCAATATTCCTTGTTTGCAGAAACTCATCCAGCTTTTTTTTTAAACTGACCAGTGAACCTGCCATAACAACGTCCGCTGGAAGACCGAACCCTTCCGAACTTGAAGCCTAAACCTTTTTTCTTAGGTCAAGTCTTAAGGGATGTCCACGTGTCCTCTGACATTCTTTATTGGTGAACAATGCCCCAGATAGTTTATTGTATGTCCTGTTAATATATTTATACACAGTAATCATGTACCCTGGCAAGCGCCTTTTCTCCAGCATACATAATTGTAACTTATCCAGTCTCTCTTCATATTCAAGATCCCCCAATCCCCTTATTAATTAAGTTGCCCTTCTTTGATCCCTTTCCATTTCAAAGATGTCCTTTTCATACACAGGATTCCAAAATTGCACTGCATATTCCAAATGAGGCCTTACCAATGCTTTTAAAGAGGGAGAATAACATTTTCCTCCTTTGAATCCATATCTCTCTTTATACAAGACAATACCATGCTGGCTCTGGCTGTTACCGCCTGGCACTGCTTGCTACCTTTAAGTTTGTTATCCACCAAAATGCCAAGATCCCTTTCCAACAGGGATTCACTTAATACAGAGCCATTTATAGTATAAGCAGCACAAGGATTTTTAAGTCCAAAATGTATCACCTTACATTTGTCAACATTGAATCTCATCTGCCACTTAGCAGCCCAATGTGACTATCTAGATTCCCTTGCAACGAATGCAGATCCTCGGAAGTTTTTAATAGTCAACAAAGTTTTGTGTCATCAACAAACACAGAAACCTTGCTGACAATACCCACTTCCAAATCATTAATAAACAGATTAAATAGAAGTGGCCCCAACACAGAACCCTGTGGCACCCCACTTAGCACTTTAGTCCATAATGATGAAGCCCCATTAACAACTACTCTTTGCATCCTATTCATTAACCAATTTTCTTAGTTAGTTTGAAAAGATCTATTCCGTCTAAATCCATGCTGGTTACTATTTATAATGTGAGTCTTTGCAACATACTCTAGAATATGTTTTCTTATTAAACAAGCATTCAAGTTTAAAGTATTGCTCTTTAAAGGGCACGTTCATCCCCACAATCAATTTTACATGTAAAACCAGCACGCCCATCACAATATCTACCTTGGTCCTTGGGATTCCTGAACATCTTCAGTTCCAAGTCAGCCAGTGACTGACATTAGTAAAGAAAAAAGAGCCCATAGGAATCGCTCACTCTAACAGGCATCAATTGTGTACAAAAAATAAGTCTTTATTTCTCCAAATATAACATAAATCAGTGAACACATTCACAAAAGTTAAAAACATTTAAATCATGGCAGATACCAACAGCTCCCTGGGACGGAACCCTAAAGTGTAAATTCCCCAGATTACCTTATGCAAGTTAGATAAAAAGTGTCTAGTGCCTAATAGATAGAAATCCAATACTTAGCTGTACTGCAGATTTGGAAAATGAGGCAGGCATCCTGACATGAAAGTTTAAAGATAGGGGTTACCCTAAAACGGTGATTCACAAATGTAAACAACAAGCATTACAGCAAAGTCAGGGAAAACTCTTGGAACCTCGCCCAAAAATCAAGGTCAATTCCACTGAGGTGAGATTTATCACTACGTTTGGCAAACAATGGCACTATGTGAGATAAACATTGTTAAGACACTGGCTGATTCTAACTAATGACGATCAGTTTTAACTCACTATGTAGCTCCATTTCCACAATTAGTCGCCAGATGGGGAAAGAACTTGGGAGACTCACTCACTAATAGTCATTACTTTAGGGCAACTCAAAGTTTGGGTTGAGGCACAAAACTAAAGGGATCTATTTCTTGTGGACACTGCTCTTTTTGTTGTTACATGCTGCCAACCACATGTATTATGGATGGTTTTAAACAAAAGAGCTATACCCTAAAAGATTGTGAACTGTAAGATCACTAATGTCATTTATGTTTTAAGGTGTGCTTGCCCTCTTCAATACGCGGGACAGACTTCTAGACGTTTGAAGGAGAGACTTTCTGAACATCTTTCCAATATTAGAATGGCTCCCCAGCATCGCTTAAAAGGAAAATCACTCACCTCAGTGGCGGAACATTTTCTTCAGTTTCATAATGCGGATATTAGTATTCTTACCTGCCACATCTGGAACATCTGCGACAAACGATAAGAGGCGGCGATATGAGGACTTAGCTATTACAACAGGAAGCATCATGGATCTTTAGACTTAAAAGTCTGTCTCCATTAGGGATGAATCAGGAGATAGATTACAGTGGATTCATTAGATCCAATTGATTAACTCTGTATACTGGAGGTAACAGACTCAAATAGAAAAGTAACCTCTTCTCTTCCACGTTTGCTTTTTGTGCTTTGGCGTATACATACCCTTGGGATAATATCCTTTAAGCTGTGTCCTATTTTCAATGACCTTTGGATCTTAAAATTTCATTGTTCAATAACTATTGGTAGTGTAAGATTTACTACTTTTTGTTCCTCGCTAATTGCTGACAAATTCCTGATCAGCATTGCTGTTGGAAAAAAGAAGTTGAAAAAATCCCCGGCAGGGGTATTATCAAAAAGTTGTGAATTCATACCGTACCAATATTCTGGCACAAAGGACATTTTCGATAATACCTTAATATAATAATTTCTGATATGTATGTTGAACTTTTTGTATTGATGTTATTTATTATTATTGATATTGTCTGTTTGATCTATTTGTATCCTATAATATGGGTTTCTTTATGGGCTGCACTTATACATTGTATAGCTTGATATGTGACTTTATATGGATTTAGTGAATACATTTTGATAAACAGGAATTAGCAGCAATCGGGTCTGTAGGCGGGCCTAATACGCTAATGTGTCTATGTTACTTATGTAATGACGTAACACTACGTAACGTGATGATGTAATCACGCTTAAAGACGCTCCGTCAACCCTCAATAGGACCCATGGTACAGTTGTGCTTTAGGCCACAGTAGAAGCTTTCATTAGCGAAACAAGTCCGGTCTGTCTAATCCTTGGGTGGTCCTTATATGGACCGGTCTCCTTGATTCCCTCCTTGTTGTGGGTTCACGATGAACTAAGCTACTGTGCCTCTGCCTGACTGCTGAGACTTGCCCTGACTGAGACTTATGTACAGCTAAGTATTGGATTTCTATCTATTAGGCACTAGACACTTTTTATCTAACTTGCATAAGGTAATCTGGGGAATTTATACTTAGGGTTCTGTCCCAGGGAGCTGTTGGTATCTGCCATTTTTAAATGTTTTTAAGTTTATGTGTTATATTTGGAGAAATAAAGACTTATTTTTTGTACACAATTGATGCCTGTTAGAGTGAGCGATTCCTATGGGCTCTTTTTTCTTTACTATTTTCATTGGATTCTTTGCCCATACGCCCCTCCCCATTTGTGTACTAAGGGTCTTATATAACAGGTATTTCTATGAAACTACTACTAGGTGGTGCTCTGGTATTTGCTCATTGGATTCAGCCAGTGACTGCCAACAGCAGCTTCCTTATTCAGCCGAGCAGCTGAAGTTCAGGAACAATGGGGACTTAGGTAATTATTGAGATCTTATCGAATTCTGGTATTATGTAGAATTTTCTGTGGGAGGTTGACATGCCCTTTAAGCCAGGAAGTAGTATTTTAGCTTGAATGCCTCTTTAAAAGAAAATAAAGTCAGCAAATCTCCTGGTGAAGTTTTAACTTAAAACCTTTCCAAACCCTGTGCTGTACAAGGTTGTTAGATTAAAGCCTCATAAACATTGCAATTGTGTGTTTGAGGCCCAATGCCCTGGTGGGCAACACAGGAGCAACAAAAGGCCTTACTTGTTGTTCATTAATCTGCTGGACGGATTGAGAAATAACGCCCAAATGAACGCATACACCCATGCACCTATTGGCTGAAATGACCATTCGGCATGCGCGTGTGTACATATGTACAATATTTCCAAGAAAGATGATGAGGCTGTGCTACCCAGAAATCAGATGCCTCTGATGAAGTGTTTTTCTAAACACTAAACGTGTCCGGCAGTGGCGCTTCGTGGTTTGTGTATATATGTGTGTAAAGTTCAATAAATTACTGATTTTTTTACAGGAGCCTCCTGTGTATTTTCTGGGTATCACAACCTCATCATCTTTCTTGGAAGTATTGTGCAGTCTTGGCTGAGCAAAGGGCCTGGGGCGTGGAGGCACCTGGGCCACCCTGGATTATGGGTAAGCCGACTTCATGCTGAATCTAGAAAGCAGTCTTTATTACCAGTTTAAGGATCGTTCACTGATCTAAAGCAACCAGGGCTGGGGGTATATCCACCCGGCCCTTCTGCCATTTTAAGTAGGTTCTTTGTAAACTTTTTCTATATATTATACAAACATAGAAAAGATAATCAATGCACTTTCCTAGGCCCCATACAATATCATATTATCTGCACACTGGCATACTTTATAAACAAAGGGGTTTTAGTATACATTCTGTGGTCACCTGAATGAAAAGACTTCCAACCACGTCAAGGTAACTCCAGTCTGGAAGGTCCTAACGTCTAACCTTTTCAATTTTTTTACTTCAATTACGATAGCAAACTTTTGCATTTCTATTCTTACACACTGGATCCATATAACAGGCTCTCTCCTTCCCCCTCAGCCCTTTGGCTTTTTAAAATGAGGGAAGAGGCCATCCAGTGCTTTATATTAAGGCAGAGGACCTCCCATTAAGGGGGCGTGTTGGGGGTGCTATTACACATGGAGGCTTGACCAAGCCTCCCATAGATACATACATTACAAGGATTGTGGAAGCACTCCAATTAGGCTACTTTACAATTACATTTAGCGGAAGTGCAACTGATCTGGTCAACATTTATACAAACATAGAAAAGATAATCAATGCACATTCCTGGGCCCCATACAAATCATATTATATGCACACTGGCATACTTTATAAACAAAGGGGTTTTAGTATACATTACTGTGATCACATGAATGAAAAGCCTTCCAACCACGTCAAGGTAACCCCAGTCTGGAAGGTCCTAACTTCTAACCTTTTCTTTTACTTCAATTACGATTAGCAAACTTCATTTCTCATTCTTACACACTGGATCCATATAACAGGCTCTCTCACTTACCCATAGCCCTTTGGCTTTTTAAAATGAGGGAAGAGGCCATCCAGTGCTTTATATTATATATATATATATTGACCAAGCTATATATTGGTGGCTTTGAGACCTTTTATTGTGTGTATTTGCTGTGTACATATGTACAAGGCCTAACTTCCAGATTTCAAATCAAAGTATAATTCTTATTCTCAGCAGTATCTATACGGAAATTGTTTTACAAAAACAGATTAAACATGTGGTTATGTGTACTTGTGAATGAGTTTATATTAATGTAATTTACCCACCTATGTCCCAACAGACAAATCCCTAGGCTGTAGGCATTCCTAGAAGACTGGTTGGAAGATAAATGCAGAACATTTAAACCAAGTACTGAAGCTAAAATTTCAAAAGCATCTGTGGACCAGGTCTCAAATATATCCCCGCCTCACACAAATCTGTCCTTGTGGAGCAATGTTGAAGCCTTTTTAATTACAAGCAACTTCACCAGGTTAATTTGCAGCCTACATGCTCAGTTTAATCAGGCCAACTGCTGTACTCAGAGGAAATGGAAAATGAAACTTTAAACAAATAATAGAATCTGATGTATTTATTTCATTTGCAGACGGTGCAGAAATACTGATACTTGGACAAATAAAGGAAAAACCAGAACAGCACTTTGCTATAAATTCAATATAAGACCACTGGAGTAATGTTTGTCTACTGTAGGTTAATGTGGGTGGGTAAAATGGTGTTTTCTGCTATTTGGTGTTCAGTTGGATTGTTATCTGGGATGATCTTGTACGATTACATCATCTACACATTTCGGTAACTATCCATTGGGTGACTTATGTCACCTGTGCACAATATCGTTTTTTATTTTCATTCCACTCCAAGAACGAGTAATTGTTCATGTAACACTAAACTCCATTTAGACCACTAAATGATACGCTGCTCTCTTCCCAAGCTTTTCTGTTCCTGGTAACACCATTGGCCACCAATCCCATAAACCTGGCTGTTACACAGAATTATGGGAAATAGAAAGGTAAGAAAGCTGGAGATTTTTGAACATTTTTTACAATGTGCAGCATGAGATCACTGCTCAATTATCAGACAGGGTCCACTGAAATAGAATACTTATTCATTATCCATACATTGAGCAACATTCTCTATTTACTTATTACTCAAAGTTAATTAAGCTATCACCCCAACATGTTGGTTGTGCATTGTGTGTATTAAGAACCCATAGAAATTAACAGAGCACATCATAAGGCAACGCAAGTGTTAACCTGCTTTAACAAATGAAATCCCACGTGGGAATAAAGCCTTAAATGTCCCTAAAAGGAGTCCTGCATTCTACTAGTGCTCAGAAATGATCAGTCTTAGGATGTATTAAAAAAAAATAAATTCTTAAAGGAGAACTACAGTGGAAGACTCACCCTTGGGATTGAAGGCTACAAATGCTGCACTTAACAAATAACACAGAATTTACTGACCTATAGATGCACCGGTAGTTTCATAGTGACAATATATCCATTTGAAGTTTTTGAAGTAAAACAGTTGGAGGCCATCATTTTTCAGCTGTACACTATAGGTAGCTCTAAATTTCCCATGGTGCTTTGTTCTTTAGGAATAGAGATGGCCGAAACTCACGAGTTTTCGTTCAATTTTCGAAAATAGCCTTGAACGTTCGATAATCATCGAAATGCGATCGGAGATTTACAGGTATCCCACCCCTCCCGCATCTTGCGGGAGTCTCCCTCATTCTGGGGGAATCCGCGAGACCACCCCAGACTCCCGGACTTGAGAGGAGACTTGAGTCTCCTCCCAAGTCACACCCCCTTTCTGTGGCCATGCCCGGGAATGCCCCTAACTCCTCCCTAACCCCGCCTCCCACTACCCCTAGAATAGTGCCCCCGCGTGATGTCACGCCACACCCCCTTCTCCACCCTGCCCAGAAGCCTGAAAGGGCAGGGTGGGATGTCTGGATTTAGGGCTAGGCCACACTGCTGCGCTTTTTTTGCTTTTGCGCTTGTGTTTTTTTCATATCACTGAAAAAGCATCAACGCACCGAAAATGCACTTTTTCGGGTGCGTTGCGATTTGCGGTCCACATTTTAAATCGCAATTGCATGCGTTATTCAATAGTTAATGAAAAAAACGCATGCGCAAACGCAACGAAATCGCACATGAAATTGCATGCAATTGCGTTTGCGTTGCAGTGTGGCCGTGCCCTTAGTGTGCATAAAAAGTGCACTACTATTTCTAATCTAATATAGGTGCAGTATTATTTAGTTCTGATACAGTATACATTCAAAATAGAGATGAGTTTGTTATTTATCGTCAGTCCCTAAGGTATGGCTATTGGGCATGTGTAATACCCAGTGGGTACAGAAGGAGGAGCCAAGATGGCAGCCCCCATGGGACAACTTTAAAACCCCATATCTTCACTGTCATTGGGCTGATGCCATCGAGTAGGTGCATCATATACAATACAATGTGTACTTTGTTTCCAGCCCAAGTTGTTTTTTCACTTTAGTTGTCCTTTAAAAAAAAAAAAAAAAAAAAGGTTCTAATCCACTCTAAACATGATAAAGGTTTGGACCTGCTGAGTTATGAGTGTTTAATGTCATATCCATCCTCTCGTGTGCTATTGTTATTATAGATTGTACTGTAAACAGCGCTAGAATCATTCTGAAAAAAAGGAACGGATGAGATTCTCACAACAGTAGGAATATACGAGCGAGTGATTCATATGTCGACATTTCTAAACTACCGTTACACTTAATGGAGACCCTGCATCATACCTTTATTTACATTATTATAGTTATTGATGTCTGTACAATTTCTTTGCACGTATATAAAAACAATAAAACATGCTTTTTTCTTTGTTTAAACCCTTGCCAGTTGTTAATCATATCTCTTTTAGGGAAATGATTTTACTAGACTCCCAGGGAACATTATAGTATTGGAATAACAAGGGAGAATCCTTCAGTGCGTAAATAAAGGCTTTTTGTGTACTTATTATGATTTTCGGCTGTAAGAAAAGGCAATTTAGAAAATCAAGCCAAAAATATCAATTTTCTTTCACAATATACAGTATACTCGTATAAAGCCCAATTTAAAATTCTATATGATTGTTGCCTAGAAAATCTTTTTGAAGCCATTACAATAATGATTGGAAGTAAATATGCACAAGGATCCCTAATGGCAGACCTCCGAGAACTGTGAGCAGTTACATGACTAATTAGCTTTTGAGAGATAAGGTGGGTGGAGCCCAAGGGCATCACAAAATGCCTATGTTTATGTTGCTCAAGTAGTCATCAGGGGATTCTGCACTCACATTAAACAGTTTTAAATGGTACTGACAAATAGCAAAACCTTGAAGTTTAGCATTCATTCTGGAAAAGCTCTGACATAACCTTTAATGACAAAATACATTCCTTTACTGAGATGCTCAAGCAAAACCTCTTGCAATTCGGGACTACACGGCACCACTCTACACTTAAAAATGCATATATGCAGAGGAATGGTCTAGAATGGAACGGGTCATCCTTTAAAGGTGAATACAAGTCAAATAAATTCAGTTCAGGTTACTCTCTATGTAATGAGGACAACAACAATTTTTTAAAAAATTTGTATAATTCTTCTGTTGTATTTAAAGAATGGTACAAACATGGCTGGTAAAAGACATATTCCCACAGCCAATGAACTACCACAGTTAGCCTTGGGATCAGTCACTTATATAATAATAAAAATATAATTGGTCGCTATTAGCTCTGTATAAAGTAAAGCAGTGGTACGTGCTTTGAGTGACCACCCAAATGATTTGCTTATAAAGATCATAGGGATTAGTATCAGATGACATATTCAAATGTGACATATTCAAAAGCTCCATAGACTTAAATGGCCCTGATTTAACCAGACATAGAGGACCTTGGGAAACAAAGAGCATCAATTAATGAGCTGTTTTCAAAATATTTATTAAGATTGTTAAAATAAAAATTAGCAATTCAGGTTTTTAATACATGGGGAATCTTTAAATACTTCTCTCGTGTTAATGCCTAGTTACTCCGTTGTAATATAATTGATTTAATTGCATCTGCTGGATGTAGAAATACATGTCGATTTCACAATCAAAGCTTGATTTAGACCAACACTGACAAAATTATTAGCTTTACCGCTGGCGGGGAGGGGCCCACTGGGAGGGGTGGAGGTACCCTCCAGCGGGGTCCCTGAGAAGGGCCTTTTGGGTCTTAAGGGGTCCTGCAGCTCGAGCCGGGACCCCCTTCCCCGCCCCTATCAGGGCCCTTGCAGCACTTACAGGTGCTCAACGAGGCTGATGTTGCTGGCGTCTTAATCCGTCAAATATTCGGGCTGGCGATACCAACCCGACTGAGGTCGCTGATGCCAGGCAGGCTCACCGCGGCCGCCAGTGAGCCCGCTGGCCCTGCCAGCCTCAGCGGAGCCGATGTTGCCAGCCGCTTCTTTCTTCAGCCATCTATTGCGATGGCATCTGAGGTCCGCGGCGGAGTGCACCTCTTTATATAGGTTTGTGGAAAACCCTAATCCGTTTCTGATTGGTCAATTTTTTAATGCTTGGTTTACATGCTTTACATTAACCAATCAGATTTCGGAAAATCTGATTGGTTAATGTAATGCATGTAAACCAAGCATTAAAAAATTGACCCCGCCCCTGTAGCGGAGGTGCCGGGAAGGGATTTTAAGTTCCTTTGCGGCGATATTGTATAAGTGCAGTATCGCCGCAAAGGGACTTAAGATTACTGCCGGACATTGCGGCCGCCATACATATCGCGGCGATGGCACTCACCATTATAAATATGGTGATAGCGCTATTTTCGCGGCCGCAATGTGGGGCAGTAATTTTTGGGCGCTATTTTCGGCCCTTTATAAATATGCCCCAATGCCTGCTTTCCTTTATTACAGTACCTTGCTACGTGTATGGCCGTGTATGGCCACATGGCCAATCAATCCCCATACCACAAATGGTTCCATG
Organism: Hymenochirus boettgeri; assembly: GCA_019447015.1. Taxonomy (NCBI): domain Eukaryota; kingdom Metazoa; phylum Chordata; class Amphibia; order Anura; family Pipidae; genus Hymenochirus; species Hymenochirus boettgeri. The sequence goes on along the minus strand of CM033470.1, from coordinate 96,101,364 downwards.
TGTGCGGTTCCTATCGCATAGTGCAGACAGATACCAATGTGAACTGTCAGCACAATGCGATGGAAATCTCATATGTATGGCTACAATCTTTGAATTTTGTAAGCAGTCTGACCATTTAGGCATACCGTATATACTCGAGTATAAACCGAGTTTTTCAGCCTGAAAACCCGGACTCGCTTATATGGAGTCACTCACCACTTGAAGATCGCGTCCTCCTCCATTCCAGCAGCGTCCTCTCCATTCCGGCAGCCGCACGATCAGTCCATGTACTGGCGCGCCGGCCGACGTCACTGCCCGGCGCAAAAGCCCAGCGCCAATTAGTGACGTCAGCCGGCGCACCAGTACATGGACTGATCGTGCGGCTGCCGGATGGAGAGGATGCTGCTGCCGGAATGGAGAGGACCTTACCAGCACACAGTCCCAGGAAGCCCTTGGATTTAGGAGAGCCACAGATCCTGGATGAAGAGACCCACAGGTACAACTGAACTGGGTGGAGGGTGAGGGTGGCATTCAAGATGTTTTGAAACTACAACTCCCAGCATGCTTTATTAGCTGGGAGTTGTAGTTTCCAAACATCTTGAATGCCAAGTGAGGGTGGCATCCAAGATGTTTGGAAACTACAAACTCAGCTAATAAAGCATGCTGGGAGTTGTAGTTTCCAAAAGTTTCTACCAAGTTTCTACCCTCGGTTTATACTCGAGTCAACAACTTTATTAGATTTTTTAGGTGAAATTGGGTGACCTCGTTTATACTCGGGTCGGTTTATACTCGGTATATACGGTAATATGCTGTAAGTGGTTAGAGATCTAGTGCTTGGTAAGATAAGCAAAATGGAGAATTAGTAACCAGAGACCCCTCTAAAAATCTATGTATGAGCCCTTACAGCCACTATAACTGGTGTGCTCGTGGAGTAGTATTATACATAGGTTCAGTTATAGGGTCAAAAGTTTAGAGGCGTAACAAGGGAGAGTTTAAGCAGGTACACAGATGTAATCATTCGGCCCGACTGACATTGTGTGTGTGTACCTAGCTTTACTATCATTTCTTATTCCATAACCTTAATCTGTAGCACTTTTCTGACATAAATAAATGTTTATGAAGACCTGAAACCTTTTTTAGCATTGTTGATTATGATTTGCCTTCGCTCGGATTTCTGGGATGATCAGATGCTAGAGATCTGAGCCTGTCTGAGCAACCCAACGCCAAATAAATAAAATTTGTTTACAACATTTCAGGAATATTAGCATCTGACAAAATAGCAAACAATGTGAAACAAGAAAGATAGTTGGACCAGCTTGTACACAACAGAATTATTTTTATTTAAGCTGCCTTATATTCAGACCCAGACAGCCTTTCTTTTTGAAATACAGTATATACTGTTTTCTAGAGAATCATCCCATCTTAACTATTACAATAGTGGAATCTTTATGGTATAGACCAGCAATACAGACATTGGCTGTATCATAACTTTCACTGTCACAATTTCATTGCCGGGGGGATTCTGTACTGAAATCCTTTTCTGTCAGAGTGATAGGTTATATATTTCAAAGCTACCCTCTCTGTAGTCAAACTGTCAACAGATACTTATGTACCCAAGTCTGTTTACAAGTTACGCTGGGAAAATCAAAAATGATTTTTGTATTTGTTGTTTTAAAGAAATTACAATCTGTTATAAAAAATCATTAATCTGTGACCCACTTCAGACATTAATATAAATCTTGTGTTGTTTTATTCTTTGCTTATGCTTCAATCCTTCCAACGCCACTCAAGTCTAGTTCTTCCTCTGGATAGAAGCTGCAGGCACAGTGATTGCTGGGTCTCTTCCAAGGAACATTAAAGGCTGTGATCCCATCACAGAGATATTACAGAGCTGCTCACTGTGGGTCTCAAGGCAGGAGGCGATTGGTTCTCACAGGAGGGGATGCTGCACTTGGTGCCAACAGTGGGGGTTTCTTGGGCTCTGACTCCTCATCGTCAAGGCAACGGCAGAAGGGGAACATATGATATAGGAGAGTCCTCATAAGCAGACTTTTAATTAGCAGCTGGCACTGCGGGGCTCAGGAAGCTCAATGATAAGAGAACCCCTGAATGTAGTGCAACGTGCACAAACTATACAGTCGGGCGTAACGAGGAATAAACTTCAGATCCATGAACAGTGGATGGGTTAACAAGAAGATGCTCTGCTGGATTGCACGTTCTTAATGAAGTGATGCTCCTCAGGTCTATCAACATTATATACAGTTTGTTTCATTTTCTGACTTCACACCTGCATGACAGAAGTGGCAAATTACTTAGATCTTTTGCTGCCATGCGGGCAGCCGAGGGACTTAAAATAAACCTATAGTATATAAGTTCAGCACTGAGGTCATTCAGTCTTGGTTTTCTTCTTTATCCTGACAGGGCAGCTTTCTGCTTTTCCACACTCGTCTCTAGGTCCATTATTTCCCTGTTCTGGTTTCTGAAAAAGAGACAAAATGTTACTGATTTAAGATGTCTGAAATGAGAGAAAAAGGGAAAATACAAAGCACAACTCTGAGTGAAACTATAAGGGCAACTTTAGGGGCTAACATGCTAGTTGATAATAAGTTTTTTCAGAGGCAAGACCTCTTGTTTTGCCCTCTAAACCCTGCACTAAGCTGGCAGCTTCACCACTGGGCACTGAGAGCAATATGGGAAGTAGGAGTACAGTCGCCTACCTCCCTGATAAATTATAAACTTAACCAACAAACTTGTTTTAGCACTATCAATTCCCTTTAATTTATGCATTAGTAATTGTAATTTTTATTTCATGGCAATTACAGCTAAAGACATTGTAGCCTAATGGCGGTGTTTTTAAAATAAAGGAACAGGCTCCTTTTAATAAGAAACAAGGGTGACCATATCCTGATCCTTGAACACACTCTCTTCCTACACATATATTACACTTTTTTGCATAATGAATGAGTGAAAGCTTTAAGAATAAACATCTGCCATTTAGGAAACAGGAAAGGAAGCAAAACATCTTGCAAGCAAAATATCTAAAGGCGCATTCATCAATATAGATGCTGCTAAAAGGTCACAGACCCTTTAGTAATGAGTATAAAATAGCTGCAGTAAGTGAAGAAAGCCACAGCTTTCTGATGATGACACAGGAATGTAATGTTAATTAAAATAGGACACCTCATAGAGGCAGAATGTTTCTCACTTATTACTGAGGTGTACGTTTTCCCTCTTTGTACCTGGACTTCTAGCTCTAAAATCAGCACAAAGATGCAGAGCATCTAAGCAAGGGAGGGAAGACTCCCAGTACCAACCCCGGTGCAGTCAGACAGTCTATATAAGAAATAAACCTAATTTTTAATGGAAGATTCTGTTCAGCACTACTGGAGAAAGTCATTTTGTCCAAGAACACCGGATCAGTTCCAACATGTAGATTATTCTGATGATATGTCACTCTTTGGATTTTTACAGTTAATCTCCAAATGTTTTATTTACACAATGTAAAAATAATTTAAATCTTATGGCTAGGTCCTACTTTCGATTCTGAGCGATTCTGGTGTGTTTTGCAATCTGTGGACTGGATGGCTGACTTAACACTGATTGGTGGACTGGTGGCGAAATGTAGTATTGCAGAAAGAAGGTTTTTTTTTAAGTATTACCTGCCGCCTTTTAAGTATTACCTAGGGGTGCGCCCTGAACAAATGCTTCAGTTTGCCTCCTGGTAGGGGGCACCCCTGCATGTGTGCATAGTGTGATAGTGGGACCTAACCCATAATCAAATCACAGATTTATCATGTTACCCTGTCTGGCCCAAAAAAGCAACATTTTTGTGTCTATCAGGTTTGTGGTATTCACATAAAAGTTTTTATCATTAAAAATGGTGCTAACTTTACCACCACCAATAACGATGTTAGCTTTCAAATGTAAATATTATCTGATTGGTTGGGGCCACAAACAAGCACCATTTTTAACGATAAGAACTTTTATTTCCCCTGTATGTGTGTTAAACTGCAAATATGCGCTCTGTGCAAGAATAAGCTGACTTTAGACATAACCATTTTAAAACCATCCGTTTTGTGAAACTTTTAATCTATTATATACAGGGATGTGCAAGCTTGCGGCCCTCCAGATGTTTGTTTGAAAACTACAAATCCCAGCATTCCTTGATTGCGAATTTAAATTACATCAAATCAAATGGGATTGCTCTTGTTTATTAAAAAGTGTCCCCACTCACCAAGTGGCTTCCTCCCACTCTTACCCCATAGATCACACCAACCACTCAGATGAAGGGAACTTTTTTTTTACCCCTTATCCAATTACTAAAACAAGCCACGTAATTGACTTAATATTATTTAATATCAAGAGCGTCTTTTAACTGTATGCACACAATAACCCCCACGGGCCACCCCCCCTATCCCACCACTGTACCATCTGGCGCTCGAAAGGAGAACCACCAACAACACACCCCACTCTTGGTCCCCACACAAACACGGAACCTGTCCCCCACCAACCTCCCCCTGCACACCCACACTACGCCCCCGTGACACAGCGGACCCTATCCGATACCACAATCATGCGTACCACACCCCCCCAACATCACTCCCCTAGCTATGAAGTAGGGCTGTCGCTCCCAGCTGAACTCACTTCCCCCCCCGTACCTGAGTTCTCCCAGCCCCACACAATTCTGTAGCTAGCCTACTACAGCAATTGTCCAAACCATGTGGCTTGAAACATCAGACAGAAATTTGTTATTTAATCCACATCCTTGAATAATTAACCCAAGGCACCACCCCCCGAGCCCATATGCTATCATGAGCAGCCATTGCACACCTAACCATGACTCTTGGTGGCGTTTTTGCCCCCCGTCACCCCTCAACCACGCCCCCCAATGCGACACCCCACCCTGGCCTCTTCATCCCCCACCTCGCATCACCCCAACCAAAGTTTTTTTTTTCCTCTAATTGTCCAACCACATACCGGTACATGACCACCACCCCATTATCCCCCACACACATAACCACAACGCGCGGTTATTCACCCGGAGAGACCACATTTGCCTGTGCTCTTTTTCATCCCCCACCTATAACCACATCCCCACCCACATGTCCCCCCTCCCTCCACAAATGCCCCCTCCAGTATCCACCCCAACCTGTACCAACGTAGGCACAGCAACAGCAAAACCCACCCAAGGCTCACCACCCCCCTGATGGCCGAGAACTGCAAATTAACAGCACGGACAAATCTTTTTTTTTACCTCTTGGCACCCCCCACACACACACCCAAAAACCCACATGAAAAAGCCAAACATTTAGTCGTCAGAAACAATAATACCCCCCCCACACCCGTCACCCAGCCACCCAACCCCTAACATCTAGTTTCCTAATTCTACCCCTGTGTGTAGCAGCTCGCACGATGTTTTCAAATTACAACTCCCAATATTCAGCCCCCGACCACAACCCCCCAAACCGCGACACACCTGCTAGGAGAGCCCCCACCTCACCGCCAACGTAATCTTAATGGTTACGTATCCTACCGACCCCCCACCGTACCCCACTTCTTTTCCACACACCCCCCCCTTTAGCTGGACGAAAAGTTGTACAAAATCCCTCTCAATAAAAATCCATTACACCCCCACCCCAATAAATGTTCTTGATGTAGGCCGCCAAGACGGCCCCGGGGTTACTAGTAGTTGCATTATTCTTTCCCCAACCACACCACCACCCACGGTGGCACAGTTGGGCACCGCTTCACAGCCTGTCAGTGTCCCCTTCACACACACCAATTCACACACTTTTCTTCACCCCCCTCGCACCGCCCGCCCCCGGGTGCCCTCCTTTGCCCCACGGGGCCGGGCGCTCCGCACGCTCCCCTGTGCGCCCCGCCCCCCCTTCCGCGGCCGCTGTTCGCCCGGCTGCACGGCGCTCCGCCCCCCGTCGCGGCCCCGGCCGATCTGGGGACCCCTGGCGTCCTGCCCCCCCCAGCCCCCCCCCCCCGCCGTGCTCCCCCGCCTCCCCCGCTTTTGCCCGTGGTGCGCCTCGTCCCCCCCTTGTCTTCCTGCTGGCCTTCTTTTTGTTCGTTCGTTTCTTGTTCCAGTCCGCGGCCCGGCCCCTGGTCCCTTTTCCCCCCCCCCCCCCCCTGCCCCCCGCCCCCCCCCTCGCCCCCCGCCGCCCTCTCTCCTCTGCCCCTCCCCACTCGGCCTCCGCCTTTCACAAACCACCCACAACCAACCCCCCCACTCCCCCCCCCACAACACCCCACCCCCAACCCCCCCCCCCTTACCCCCCCCCTCCCCCCCCCCCCCCCCCCACCCCACACACACAACAAACCACACACACCCCCACAAACCCACCCACCCAACCAACCCCACACAAAACACCACCCAAACCACACACCCCACACACCCAACAACACACCCCCACCAACCCCCTCCCCCCTTGCAGACTTCTCCACACCCCCATGCCTACCAACACCACAACCCCACCAACCCACAAAACAACAAACAAACCAAACACACAACACACACCCCCAAAACCCCACCGATCCACCCACCAACACACCAAACCCACACAACAACCCAAAACCAACCCACCCCCCACCCCCCCCCCCCCCCCCCCCCCCCCCACACCCCAACCCCCCCACAACCCCCCACCCCCCACCACCCCCCCCCACCCACCCTCCGCGCATCCGTTTTTAAAGGAGCACCCAACCCGCACAAACCGGGCCTGCACACTGCAAACAGTGTAGGTTATGGGTCACTCCAGGATAAGTAGAAGTAAAGAAAGATATAAAATATAAATCATAAATATGAAATATAATAAAATCTAAAATAAAGAAAATACAGTACTCTGTGATAATTACAATAACTATGATTTACATGAAAAAAACATAAGGTTACATGAGCTGCTTGTAGCTCAATTACCTATAGTTAGTGCTTTGTTTGCTCTAATAGGAAAAGAGAAAAAAACTGTTGCTACTGTGTATTTAACTCAAGCAGCCAACATGACCCAAATGTCAGGGAAAATAGATGGAATTACAAATAATAATTTACAGCAAGGTATAAATTACTCTCTGGGGCCGTCTGTAGTTGTAGGTATGAAGCAAAGTGCAAAAAGCAGACAGTTACCTTATTTTCATTCATTCACGAACGTATATGAAGCGCTGCTGTGAGCTATGTTCTTCATCTGATGTTTAGTGACATTTCAAATGACCTTACAGCTTTAAGAGAATCTTATAGCTTCATTTTTAGTATAAATGAAATATGATGATAAGATTGCGTGAAGGTTTTACAATGAGTTCCTGAGAAGCACAAACACTATATTTTAGCCACCTTGCTGCAATTTGAAATAGTTTACTGAGACTTTAAGAGGGGCTGGTGGTGGCTGCATGAGAAAAAATATTTTACAAATAAAACACACAGTTCCCATAAGCAATTTTAGATCATGCTTTAGGTGGTTCTCAATCAGAATTCCCCAGTCAAAATTAGGACACCCTTGAAAATGGCATTCGTGTGAGTCTTAAAGGGGAACTGTGGAACTTATAAGTGCATACAATGAGATCTATCGTACATTTCAAACAATCCTAGGATGTTGAATCAAAAGTTTTAGCTATGTAAAGTTCCACTACCTTTTTTGGTCCTCAGCTGTGGCAAAACCAGAAGACCTGTGGTGATAAGCCCAGCCCCCCAAAATAGATCTTGTCACAGTTCACATTGTAAAACAGGGAGCCCCACCCTTTATACTGCTGGTAAGTTTGGATGGAAGCATGATGCCTGAATTCATTTAAAGTTAGGGGTGTGCTCCTTTATAATATAACTGCACTTGTATGTTCTCTGGGCACAATGTTCGCCACAGTAAATCCAGACCAATATTCCTTGTTATTATTATTATGGATTTATATAGCACTAACATATTCCGTAGCGCTTTACAATTACATGTTTACATTCACATCAGGCCCTACCCCGAAGAGCTTACAATTTATTCACTTTATGTACACATACAACATATCAGTATAGGGACAAACAACAAACTCCTTGCAGATGTGTCCAAGGGTGTAATTGAACTCAGGACTTCAGCGCTGCAAGGCTTCAGTGCTAACACTGAGCCACCGTGCTGCCGATGTGATGTTATGTTCTGATACTAAAGTACCCATGTCTTCAAGATAGAAGCATTAAAAAAATCACTGTGGCTAGAACAAATCAAATAGTATTGATATAATGACTGATAGAAATGGGCAAGTTTACTTACAGTATGTACTAAAGATATAGCTATCATATCTCAAGAACTTGTCACAATCCAGCCCCCAAAAAAACAGTATTTCGTTCTATAAGAAAACATATTCTCTCTCACTGCAAAAGGGTAAATTTTAAATGTAGTCAGTATACAAATAATAGCACTTACCAATAGTATAAGCATCTGTAGACAAACAGTGTGCCAATAAGTACATTACACAACAAGTATAGCTAAAAGCCAAATAATCCATCATTGAAAACTGCCTAATGGACAAGTAAGGCAAATAGGACTGACCTCCAGTCCTGCCTTCAAATTACATATTGGTTTGTCCTAGTATACTGTTAAATGGCAACCAAAGCAGTTCTTTAAATTGCCATCAGTGCTGCATATTTCCCCTTGTTCCTGCAGCCTGGTTTTGGGGAAATAGGGGTTCATTAACAGAGAGTCTTGTGGAGCTATTTGGTGTCTTTCACCATTGCAAAGGGGTTAATGTGGCTTTAAGACTAGAAAACCCAGCATCGGCTTTGTATACCACCCTATTTATAGTGGAAATTGGTGCAAAAGTTGTGCAAAAATTCTCACATAAAAATTGCACTGTTTTGCTCCAACTATTTATGACCCCCATAAATTGTGATATATGTCAGGAGCCCTTCCATCCCAGCTAATGTCAAGTGCATGCCCAGTCAACAGTAAATCCTATTAATCCCAGTAAATCATTGTTAATCATGCACTAGTGATGCCCAGGCTGCTGCTAACCCTAATGTACAGAAAATATTTTTTGTTTGTTCCAATAGCTGACATGTGAAAAGATCTTTTGTAGCATAATTGAATTTAATATTTTATTTGTCCTTGAGGATCAAACAGACAGTCAGGTCCTGCTAATATGAGAGTTTTGTTGAAATGACCAAAACACAAAAGGAGAGTGAACATTAAAATATTAAAACCATTGACCCACCTCATATGGTGTAAGCAGAGGTCTGGAGAAAGCTGTCCCCCAATCAATAGACAGTCTGGGCAGGCAATCTGCACCCATCTGTAAACCAAAACAAAATAACAATTAATGTTCACAGACACTCACAGGCTGTTGAATATTAAAGGGACAATTCAGTGGAAATTATCAATATTTGTTAAATTTAGTTTGTGTAATGCCTTCTTAGTTATTCTACATATTTTCTCCCATTTTGAAAAATCAGTTGATTTCATACCCTTTGCTATTCCCTGCTGTTGACATTAATGAGCTGACATTTCAGGTTCTAATGGTCCTCTTTTTCCAGAATGCATCACATCCTTGGAATGTTCCTAACAGTAATTTCTACTGATTGGCTGTGGGTGGGTCAAAGATGCTCAGATCTCTACTGAGCAACTGAATCAACCCAGGCGCTGGGTCAAAGGCAAGACCATAATGGTCTCTATTAGGGGTCCTGCAAACAGGAAGTCAGTATTTCGGTTGCATTTATTTATACACAAACACAATGCTGAATGGGCAGATTAAGGTCATTGGGATGAAAAAAATACTGCTCTTTATTCTGAAAAGCATATGTATTTGCAATGAACTTCCCCTTTAACTTTTCAAAAGGAACTTGGAGCGTCCATTTGCATTTGTTTTGGGTACATTAATGTTCACAGATCCTTCATTCCTCCTATGCTGGATCGTATAAAGAAAGCAGAGCCGCAGTGGTAAGGGAGCCCCATGAAATCAGAGGACTTTCTCTGATGCTGGGGACCTCCCCTGTTCTTCCCCCAAACAGTGGATTCAGGTCAGTCTGGGCTTCATGTATCTTGTATTTACCAGTCATGGTGCGCATCTAATACCAGTCACTATGGGCATCATTTACTAGTCATTATGGGTATCATTTACCAGTCACTGTGGACATTATTTACTAGTCATCATGGACATATTTACCAGTCACTTAAGATCTTATACCAGTCACTATGGGTACTTATATTGACCAGTCACTGTGGGCAGCTTATATTGTACAGCCACTGTGGGCAGATTATATTGAACAGCCACTGTGGGCAGCTTATATTAAACAGCCACTGTGGGCATAATTTACCAGTTACTCTGGACATCTTATATTGACCAGTCATTGAGAGTATCTAGTATTGACAAGTCTCTGTGAAACTCTCTGTGTAAACTGGAGGACTGACCTAAAAGTGACTGCAGAACTGGAGGGCTGACCTAACAGTGTCTGCTGAACTGGAGGGCTGACCTAACATGTCTGATAAACTGGAGGGCTGACCTAACAATGTCTGATAAATTAGAAAAAGCTGACCTTACAGCATCTGATGAATTGGGGAAAGCTGACCTAACAGAGTTGGATGAACTGGAGGGCTGGCCTAACAGCATCTGTTGAATTGAAAGGCTGGCCTAACAGTGTCTGCTAAACTGAAAGGGCTGACCTAAACACAGTGTCTGATGAATTGGAAAGCTGACCTAACAGCGTCTGATGAACTGGAGGGCTAGCCTAAAGCATCTGTTGAAGGGATAGCCTAACAGTGTCTGCTAAACTGGAGGGCTGACTTACCAGTGTGTACTGAACTAATGGTGTCTGGTGAGCTGCAGGGCTGACCTTACAGAATCTGCTGAATTGGAGGACTGTAAAGTTCACCAGCCAGTTAGTCCACCATACCCACCTCCACAAGCCATGATTGGTTGATGATTAAAACATTATGAACAAAGGTGATGATTAAAACATTATGAACAAAGGGTGCCAAAAAAACTCACCATTTGTCTAGGGCTCTATTTGCCCTTAATTCGGCTCTGATCTGACTGGATTGCTCAATTGAAGTCGGCTGATCGTGTAAGATCATTGGCGATGCAAACATTCGATGGCAGTATAGCCAATTTATGATCAAACGTGTGTACAATTTAACCATGTAGCATGCCACAGTATTTTACAATCTTGATATTTACGAGTTGTCACATCTGAACACATGTAGTGTTCGATCCACACAAAAAGCTGTGCCGTCACAGAATGCTTTCCATTTACAGGATAATTGTACTCAAAATAGAAAACCGACAGGAAATGACACCGATGTGGCACCAAGTAAAGAAGTGTGGCCTTTTGCACTTTATTGATACATTTGTTTATAGAGGATTGCGACATCTAGGTGAATCAAACTGATAAAGTCCCCTTGTTTTTTGTGATACCGTATCATGTTTGTGATTTTCTTAATGGACTGGCTGTGTGCTTTTACTAACTAGTATTCAGCAGGGAACCTCCTCGTTTTGTCAGGTCACAAATAAAAGGTATCTCATTAATGCTCTTAAATCATTGTGTGATTTCTAAATGTAAACAGTTAAGGGATGATTCCCCTCGGTTCTTTCTCTGCTCTCTCGCTCTTTTTCCCTAATAATTTAACTGCTGGCTTCTAAAAGCTTTTCAATAGATAATGCAGTCCATTAAAAAGGTGTTGTAGTAGGAGCAGAAGATGTTTTAAAATGGGTTTTAAACCATTTCTGTCTTGGAAGTGTGTATACTGGATTTATATAGCACTGGAAATACCGTTCTAAGTACTTTACATAATAAATATTAGGAGCAAACAATTCAGGAGCAAATTAGGAGCAAATACAACTAAGAAAACTTTTGTACTGTGGATTATTACTAGCTAAAGACTTAGCTAGTCCTTCTTTTAGGTGGTTTTAAATGCTTAGACTGATTATTCAATAGATATTAGCGGTACAGAAATCTGCATCAGCCTGTATATATGTTATACTGGCATCTACCAAGTAGACACCCAGTAATGCAATAGAAATAAACCAAATGTGATATATAAATTAGCAAAAGTGTGCTCTTGTTTGGTGCACAATGGGAATGTCACTGTGTATGTGTGAAAACAGTGGATATACAATCTCTATACACCTTACAATACTGTAATATAGGTGACATTGGGACTTGTGTAATGGGGTGGCCTTTATTAATATCATTGTGTTTGTGTAACTAGGACACATTTATTATGGAAGCACTTGGTTGTCTTTACTGCTGATTAGAACCCTAGAGCTAGTTATTTAAACTTGTGTTGTATCACTGAACTGATATTATTATAGTTACACAAAACCAAAATATTATTATTTGCCCCATTAGGAAGCTTTTGCCTATGGAGAGGGGAGTGAGTCCGGCTGATGTTTCTCTAGGATATTCTCTTCCTAGCACATAATACTTTTTTTGGATTGGCTTATACTGCCAGTGTTACATACAGCACACGATTTGTGATACTAAAACCAAACAGACATCAACGTTTCTTAGGTTTTAATTTGTCTACACAACATGCAAGACATTTTAGAAGTGACAGTGTTATGGCCTAAACCTTCCAATTTGACTATTCCTTGTAAAATAGGGGTACCAGCTCGATAAGTATTTTTAACCTTATATATTTTGTCTTGAACCTAATATAAATCAGTACTATACTTTATATACATTTATTTATGGTCATTTAGATGGTAATATTGAGAAATACACACATACGTATACACCTTGCCTTTATGTAATTTATTTACCACCCACCTAGCTCCAAAAAAACTTAATGCAATCTCCTATAAACGTACAAATGAACTTAAAATACAGGAAGGATATGTATAAAAATCACTCCCCAGATCAACCAAGAGAGATGCAATTGCCACTCCCACAGCTCTGTAGTAGAATAACTACTGTGGAAAGTTTTTAAAGCAGTAATCCAGGTAGTAGGATTTTCATCCAGCTGCCTAATGATTTTAGAATAATATTAGGTTTACATCTTCTAGAAATTAGTTTGTGGTCATCAGCTAGCAAATCATAATCTGCTACAATGAATGCTTACAATTTGGCCAAATAGGAATCCTATAACCAACCTTCCTAAGGTTTCAAAGAGCATAAATGTAAAAATACTGGCATCTACAGGAAAATTTCTTGAAGATCAAAGCCGATAAGTTTAGTACTGCTGAAGCTTAATCAAGGGCTTGAACCCAGTGCCAGCTGTGATGTGGCAACCAGACCCTTCCTAGTCGTGCCTTACTATGGACCATGTGTGTGTTGTGTTAAAGCTTTGCACTCTGTACTCACGCTTCCACTCTGGGAACAGCTTGAGTTTATTAGGGAAGATTTCAGACAGCAGCAGCCGCACGTAAACGACAGCCGAGTGCCTTTAGACGTGACTCCAGGTGGCTGAGCAGGAAAGAAAGAAACAGTGTGTTAAACTATATAAGGAGGCAGTTGGGGTCGGCAGTCATCCACGTCCGAGTGATACTGTAGTAATTAAACTGGACTACAAGTAATAACTAATAAATAACAATTTTACTTAATCGTTTGATAATAAACTTATGATAAAACAACCTAACTTATGCAACTCACACTAACTACACCCAGAATAAAGCTATTCCGGAACAAAAGTTTACATCATTAATACAGAAATAACAAAATATTTGTATTTAGAAAAACATTTGCTTGTCCTTGACTTAAAGGTGTAGTAAGGATGTTCACTAATAAAGGGAAGTAATATTTCAAGCACACGCTCCTAGTCCATGTTTGAAACAATAATGTAAAAGCCCCCACCCACCCACCACGCATTCTGTAAGACTAGTTGTCATTTTTATCACTGTATGACCTATCAGGTGAAACAACATAAAAGTACTGTAGGAGTCTCTTTTCATGTTTAGTTCTCTTTTGCCCCTTAGTGGTGGTACCAAGGATAGACTGACGTTTTATTTCATCCTAAATTTTCGGAGACCACAGTTTCCCTTTAACAGGTTTCTCTAGGAAATACTAGTGGTATAGGTAGGGTTTGTGAAATAGGTGGCCTTCCAGTGAATGTCTGAAGCTCTGTGTAGGCATTAATTGGCAATTAGTAGGGATTAAATAGGCTATTATAAAACCAAATTATTGTGTAAAATAACAAACACGACAAAAGCAGAAGGTTAAGAAAGGGACACAAAGCTGCATATGGGATAGATTTTCAGGTAGTAGTGGGAACAGAACAGGCATGTCAGGGAGCTACACTGGAGAAAGACTCAAAGCAAGAATGCCTTTGTGTAATATAAAAACAAATGACAGTTTTTACATAAATGCCAGCGTACAAGCTTGTGTGTCTATGCTGCAAAACTATGTCATACACAGTTATTAGGAGTCTAATTCATTACCCCTCCACCAATCCTCTATAAGCTGAAGTGTGAAACTTTATACGGATCTTGGGAAGGACAAACACAATGGGCAGTCAGAACTCTCTGAGGAAACCAGTGAGGAACCCATGATAGAGCAGCTGTTAAGGAGCTCGAAGTATCTTTGTTTTATGTTCATAAAATACTTCAAGCTTAGCTATTGAAAACCTATAAAGCAATATTGTAAATGTCAGAAACAGAGCTAATCTAGAATTCTTTTCTAGCTGAATCCTCAAGTACCCTTAAAACTTCACAGGCGTCTAGCTAATGGCCCATGGGACAATTGAAGATCTGAGAGACAGACCTAGCTGCCAAGTATTTTATGGTTTTTGGGCTAATAAGAATTATAATTGTAAATTGCTGAGAAACAGCCATTGCTACCACCTCATGCAAGCCCTAACTATTTCTGTAAAAATTTAGTAAGATCACTTGTGTTCTGGGTTGGATATGCTTAAATTCAGCTCAGAATGTTTGAGAAAGTCGGAATTAAACAACCTTTATGGACATATGAAAAATCTGAAGGTAAAGGCAGGCACTGTCAGCATGGCTTTTAAGTATATCTTTGCTACAGCATGGTGCATCAGACACAGTGACTCACACTCAAGGAGAACATATAATCATGTTTAAAGATAATCAAAAGGGAAACATGGAAGTAGGAAACCATTTCTGTTTGGCTCAAAGACCTGGCTTTATTGTCCATCGTTTCAAAAGGAAAAACATGTGGCAGATTAGTTATTAGTTCAGATGCAACAGGCATGCACTTTCTGTCACTTTTTCAGGCTCTATTCCCCCCTACTGGCCACCAATCATTTTACACTTCATCGAAGGAAGCAATCTTGCCAGATTGGGGGACAGCAACAGCCAAAAAAGGTTTTGCAAGGAAAGAAAAGAAACATAGTGGATGTGAGGTGGGTAAATTCAAAATAAGGAAAAGCTGATAAGATGCAATGGAAAGATTGAATGGAGGGAAACTGAGGAGGAGAAAATTAATGGGGGACAGATTGGATGCAAGAGGCAGATAGATAAAGAAGAGACTACAGAGCAATAAAATCTGGATGAAGGAAAATATTTTGGAAAAGAAGAGAACATTTTGGATGAAAGAGCAAAGAATAGAATCAGAAGAGAAGTGAGAAGGACATGAAGGACTAGAAAGCAAAAACAGAAGAACAGGTAAAAGACAGAGAAAGAGACAGCAGTGGAAAGAAATGGTGGGTATTGGTGAATGTGTAATAGTGTGCATGAGTTTGAGTACATATGAGTGTGTTCCACAAGTGTGCATGTAGGTAACAGCTAAAAAAAAAGCGTTGCAATCAATTTTCGGAGCGAATGCAATCAGAATTATTTTTGCAAGCCACATGCGCTGGTTACGCTAAATTGCGCAGATTGCAGTGAAAATGGATGGTAATGCGCGTAAATCGAGTGCCAATTCTACGCCATTGTAAAGTGGCCCAAGTTTAACTGTCCCCTTGGTACAGAGATTACTGGCCCCTTTTATGCAGCAGTGGCCCTGGCCCCTAAAGTGACTGTCACCAACCTGACTGGCTGTTCTGAAATATATATATATTTCACGTTTTGCATTACATATACCATAATCATCATTAAGAGTTTTGGAAACCCCAAGGGGTCTGTTTTGAGGTAGGACTAGTTGATTATTTTTTATGTAAAGGTGGCCATACATATATCGATATTACTTACCCGACCGAGCGCTCATGCGACGTTCGTTCGATCCTGCTGGAACCGCTTCTCCCGATCTTCTATGCGACTCGACATGCGACCGCAAAATCCCATTCATTTTGTGATCGCATGTCGGTTGCATAGAAGATGGGAGAAGCGGTTCCGGCAGGATCGAAGAACGTTGGGTGAGCGCTCAGTCGGGTAAGTAATATCGGATATATATGTATGGCCACCTTAAAGCAGAATGAGGAAATACACAAGTGCTAAGCTCTGTGTCTGCTTCACTTTGTGCCTGGATTCCCAGGCTGGAAGTTAATTAGGCTTCTCTGTTTCCCACATGGAATAGGGAGTGGATAGATAAATAACCAACAATAACATATCCAACCTCATTAATGAGAAGTGCAAATAATAAGCGGTTCTGTAATTGCAGCCAATAGATTAATGAGGCTGTCCTCGTTACAAAGGTAGACAGAGGTATACTCATTAGGAAACACAGCCGGGTGCTGAAGGGAATAAAAAAAAGACCCCCTCAAACACCAAGACCTAATCACTTCTTATATGCATGCACAGTAATCCTACCCAACCCCCAAACGCACACACCAATCTCCACATAATGGAAACTGACTAACATTTGGAAATCCCCTCCTTTTAGTATAAAGACATGCCCTGCAAAATCCATTCATGTGCGGTCCAAAGAAACCCCAGTCCCACACAGCAATTTCCTACACCTTTTCATTAATACCATCAGGGCTATTCAATAAAAGTTCTAATTGTTAAATATGGTGCTAATTTTGCCCCAACCAATTAGATGTTAGCTTCAATGTTAAATAATATCTGATTGGTTGTGGGGCAAAATTAGCACCATTTTAACGATAAGAACTTTAATCGACTCTCCTGATATTTCTTAATCTTGTATCAAGGCCACTTGTAAGCAACGGCCCAGCTTTGTGTTGAAGGTTTGCACAAAACAGGTACCTAGAAACTGCAATCTTTGTATTTTTTAAACCATGCAATGTCCTCACATGTAAGTCCATCACATAGTAGTATCATCTAATGATAATCCTTTTATGTGATAATCAAATCAATAATAATAGCGACTGACAACCAATTTGGACTGAAAAAAAATGAAATTCAGAAAATGTAATATATAAATTATTATGTAATCAGTACATAGTTTGATAATATTGTTACACATATGGTCACCCTTTCACTTTCAGTAAATAGAAAATGTGCCAGCAAGCATCAGTCCCAAACTTTAAGATGGATTACATGGCCAGAAAAGAACCCAGAAATTAAATAATTTTTACACCATTCTGTAGGATGATCTTACTCTTATACAATATAAAATCCAGTATTTACACATAGAAATAAGGGTATTCCTGTACAACATGCACTTCACTAGGACAATTACTTCAGGCAATCTCCTGCCCTCTCTGGAATTCCCTAACATTGATGTGTTTATAAATGTATGACAAATGAATGCAGGAGAATGGAATCAGGAGGTAGTTTATATAATCTTACAGAGCTATGAAAGAGGGTGGTTATTAGAGATCGGGTGGGGGGGGGGAAGGGAACATAGTCTATGCCTGAACATATGGATCTGAAGAGGCAAGGAAGGCAACTAACATAAAGAAAACTATACCCCCCTGCCTCTAACCCTACCTTGGTTTCCAAAAAAGGTTGAAAAGTCTACTTGACAGATTCCATAGAAGATGGAGTGTTACACAAAAGGAAGCAGAAGATTCTATATCAAGAAATACAAACGCCAACTTTTTTATTATGCTTCCAAAGATCCATAAAAATATTCTGCGACCACCAGGAGA
The DNA here is from genome assembly GCA_019447015.1 of Hymenochirus boettgeri. NCBI lineage: Eukaryota > Metazoa > Chordata > Amphibia > Anura > Pipidae > Hymenochirus > Hymenochirus boettgeri. The sequence goes on along the minus strand of CM033470.1, from coordinate 96,083,530 downwards.
CCTAATCATATCTGGTATAAATAGTCTGAACGAGAATCTCTGCCTTTATGTGGACACATACTTACAGCCCTTTGTTCTTCAATTAGATTCCTACCTACGGGACACTGCGGACTTTATTTCAAAAATTCAAGAAATACCAGTGGAAGAGGATCATCTCCTCATAACATGCGATGTGGAGTCTTTATATTCCAACATGATCGTGAAACGGAATCGAGCCTGTCGATACTATGAATATGGAGCATAGGACAGGAAAGTGATAAGACAGAGACGGTAATTAAACTTTGAGATTTATCTATATCAAAATGAATAAAATGAAATCCATCTTACATACGATATTTCAAACACAGGAAACCACTTTTCTGGATTTAAAGGTAAAAAAAGAGCAAGGCAGATTAAAACTGAACGGTTAAGAATAAACAGCTACAAATTCAATTCTCACATACAACAGTGCCCAACCGTCATCAGGCTTAAGGGTATTCCTAAGGGTCAATTCTATGAGTGCGTCGCAGTTGCACTACTTGAAGGATTACAACAAGGCAGGTGGAATGTGGTGGAATGGAATTGGAAATGCCACTAGAGGATATCCAAAAGCCCTATTACCATCCAATAAGGATTTTGCATTAAAGTTCTCACAGAATGATTTGTACCCAGGGAGAAATTGAGTGATGACAAAGTAAGATTCATTACAACCTACAATACGGGGTATACACAAATTCAGAAAGTGTTGGAAAAGAATTGGCACATTCTAACCAGTGACACTAGGTGTCAGAATTTATACACGACAAGGCCATCTATCACTACAAAAAAGGGGAAAAATCTTGGGTGATGAATTAACTTCTAGTCACTTCAGAGAACCCTGAGCCATAGAGCAGGGTGTGAAGTTACAGGGTACGTTTCCATGTGGCAAATGTTTATTCTGCCCCTATAGATAAAAAGGGAATATGTTACCAGCCCAAGGGGGAAAAGAAATTTATTAAACTGTTTGACTATCACAACTGTGAGTCCCGTTAATACAGTATACGTTTGCAATGTACATGTAAGAAGCTCTATATAGGGAAAACCATACAAGATTTAAGCAACGTTTGTCTAATCATTTTTCCAATATTCGCTTAGCAGGAAGGGACAGTGGAGATGGTTAAAACGGTCTCCAGTGTGACTCAGCACTTTCGTTCAGTACCATGGTGGAAAAGTTAACGGTATCTCTTGCTTTGTATTACAGCAGATTAAGACCAACCTGAGAGGTGGTGATGTGAATATCTGTTGTATTCAATTAGATCAACTGGATCGAAAGTAGTTCTTGAAGACGTTCGATAGTCATCCGACTGGCTTTCTCAATTCAGAATGACTTGTACAAGAATCTGTGGCAATATGTACCTGGAAAATCCCAATTAGCATATCACAGCCAGGTGTTAAGGGTGTGATTAGATAGTGGGCTAGAGGGTGTTATAGGAACGCCAAGGTAAGGTGTTTAAAACGCATTGTACATGGCAGACAGTTGGTGTCGAACCCCCCCACCTCTATTTAGGTTGGTTCTTTATTTTCACATAAATGGCCTTCTTGAAACAGTCACGTTCCTCGCCCAGTATGTTAACATTACAATCTTCAAAGGTATGTCCTTTATCCTTAAAGGCTATGTCCACCCTAAAATAAAAAATTTATATCATGCTCCCCCATGTCCCCCAGCCCCAACCGCATGTTTAGTTTTTTTAAAAAGACCCCCCAAACTCTTACTTACCTCCCCCTCGATCCTCCCGCCGCACTGCCGGCCTCTGCTTGCGAGAGAATGCAAGCAGGAGGGGCGGGACGGCAGTGCGCGTCTGTGATTGGCTGAGCGGCAGCCAATCACGGACGCGGCTGCAGGTATTCAGGTGCAGCAGAGGAAGCGGGAGCGGTAAGTAAGAGTTTGGGGAGCTTTTAAAAAAACAAAACATGCGGTTGGGCTGGGGGATATGGGGGAGCAGAATATTTAGGGGGTTTTCGCTAGGGGGAGGGATAGTAGAACAGGAGGGAGAGGGAGGGAGAGGGAGGGGGGGAGGGGGAGGGAGGGGGGAGAAGGGCTGCAGCACGCATGGCAGGAATATACGCGGAGGCCAGGTAGCAGGCAGTGTCCATATGGACGCTAGCCTCCTGGTGGGCAGTTTTTGGAACTTTGGGGGGGACTACAGGAGAACCAGATGAGTTGGGATGTGAGGTAAGGATTAAAATACATACATGGTGGGGCCAGTAGTTGGGGGGATTATAGTTTTGGGGGTGGAACATTGCCCTTAAGATGCAGATACACGGCTGAGTCTGACCCGAGGAATTGGCTCTTCTGTGCTGGGCCATACGTTGATGCAGTTGCTGTTTGGTCTCACCCCACATACAAATCAGAGCATTCTTCACTGCACGCACTGCATATATGATGTCGCTTTTCTTGTGTTTTGGTATTGGGTCTTTGAGAGTACCAATTGCTGCCTCAGTGTGTTGTTCGGTTTAAAAGCAGACAGGGATACGATGTTTTTGAAAATTCTTCTAATTTCTCGGAGACCCCTGCACATATGGGATGACCATGTTTTTCTCAGGGGGGTCTCCGAGAAATTAAGAAGAATTTTCAAAAAACATCGTATCCCTGTCTGCTTTAAACCGAACAACACACTGAAAAGCGACAAAGAAAAGCGACATCATATATGCAGTGCAGTGAAGAATGCTCTGATTGTATGTGGGGGGAGACCAAACAGCAACTGCATCAACGTATGGCCCAGCACAGAAGAGCCAATTCCCGCGTCAGGACTCAGCCGTTGATCTGCATCTTAAGGATAAAGGACATACCTTTGAAGATTGTAATGTTAACATAGCGAGGAACGTGACTGGTTCAAGAGAGGTGTTAAGGAGCCATTTATGTGAAAATAAAGAAACCAAGCCTAATAGAGGTGGGGGGGTTCGACACCAACTGTCTGCCATGTACAATGCTGTTTTAAACACCTTACTCTGTGCGTTCCTATAACACCTCTTAGCCACTATCTAATCACACCCTTAACACCTGGCTGGTGATGCTAATTGGGATTATCCAGGGTACATAATTGCCACAGATTCTGTACAAGTCATTCTGAATTGAGAAAGCCAGTCGGAGATGACTAGCGAAACGTCTTCAAGAACTACATTTCAAGTCCAGTTGATCTAATGAATACAACAGATATACCATGACCTGGATGAATGAGAACCTTCACAAGTGATGTGAATAAGATGCTATTGAAGCAGAGACAAAGTGGATCTAACAGCTAAGGAGTCTAGCACTAGAGGGGATAAATGAGGGAAATGTGGACTTCATTCCTTATCTGATGTCAACCGACGACATTGCCTGGGACCCAAACATCAGTCTATGGTCGGTTCTTAGTCTAATTCGACTTGAACAAATTAATGTGAAAATATCTCTAAAGGCGTCCTTTATATGTCTTGTTATATGATCTTTCAGGGTGATTTTTAGTAAATATGAGGGTTATACTTTCAAGAAATGTAATATTTTGGTATGTAATGTTTAATATTTTTGGTGTGTATTAGGTCCTTGTTGTACTGAAGCATCAAAAGCCCATGCCGATTTTCTATATTTTGCCTCTAAAGTATTGCCCATACTATTACTTGATGTATTGGGTCTTTAAGTTGTGCCGCAGAAAGACCGGGTGTCACTATATCTCATATGTGACATATCAGGCACAAAAATTTAAATATGAGCATGCGCAGAAAAACCTTAGTATTTACATAATGTACGTCATGAGTCACACGCCATGCGTATAGAACGACGCGATTGAATACCCGCAAAAGAAAGTGGATGCTCTCGTGGCCTAAGTATTAAAGAAAGAGGACATGCTTTTGTACCTTGAGAAAGCCCGAGGGAGTCAGGCGAAAACGCGCAAGGGGGACCGACCGGTCCAATTATAATAGCAGTCATATGGAGGACAGCAGCTTCGATACCCTTTTCCCATGGGACCTACCTTCTGATAGTGCTGAGTTACATATGGGACAGATGGAGTATTGCTGTTAATTGCATAGCTGGTGGCAACTTATGCCACCACTATATTGCTCTGCAGTATTAATGTATGTATGCACTACCACTTATAATATATAATATATAAGCTGCTAGCCCATTATGCTGCTATCTGTACATAATATGGTGTTTAATTTAATTTTTTAACATGATGTCCTTGCACACTGGTTATCCCCGATGTGTATGTGTTTACTACTAGAATAAAGGATTGTATATTCTACTATGAAACTGTTGAGGCTGCAGATCTCTTTTCTTTTTTGTAATTGTCATGAGTTTTCTACTCTGTTCAGCACCTTCCCAGCACTGAGTAATGATGAGTTTGACTAGTTGCCATACCACTAATTATTTTCCTGATAAGCAGTCAACCTCTACTGGAACATCCGGGAGGAAATTTCAAATAAAACAATTGTCTGGAGTGTCACTCTACTCGTACTTTAAAGCATCACACCATGGTCTTCCTGACCCTGACCACCACATTGTCATATTAGTATCAATACTGGGTCTCATCGCATAGGAATTATTAAGCTCCATGCAAATTACTTTACTTTGAGTCACTTATTATAGGCCATGTGATTTTTAGTCCACCTTTCTGGGAAATATATGCAGATAAATCCTGCAGGAAAATTCAATCTGCGTATATTACATTTAAAAGTAAAACTCTTTAAAAAAAAGTACTTTTATTTTTTGCTAAGTTTACCAGAGGGCTATGGACAAATCATTGATTTACACATCGGCTGGGTACACATGGACAAAAATTTTCGTCCCGATTGACCGTTCACCATAAGTGATGGTCAGCTGTGACAAAATTCACTGACAGTCATGGTGCACGTCCCCGAGGCCGACACTTCACTTAGACAGTGTTACAGACATTCCAAACTCGTCATCCCCTGTCCAAATCAACCTCATATATTTTGGGCAGATTTTTTCACAGAGATGTGTGCGCCGCGAAAATCTGCTTGTGTTGGCCCATCTAAGAATTCTGAGCAACTTATAAAGGCCAAAGAATAAGAAACACCTAAGGGTAGTCATGTCGAATTGGTGTGATCCTAACATCCCCACAAGATCTCCAAATGCACGCATTCGAATAGGCATAGGACCTCTACACAGCCACACATCAGGCTGGTGAAACAAGAGCATCATTCCCACAGACACAGCACTATGAAAATAAAAGACAAAGAGCAAAATACAAGGAACCTTTGCAAATGTCAAACAAAAACACACATCTTGAGAAAGCTTGCAAACAACCTGACACAAATCTCTTCATATGAGCAAAGTATTAACCTTTCCATGTCCTGTGACATTAATATCACTCACATTTCTGCCAACAAGATGCTTTTGTCTATCGAGTGGGGTATAGAAACAACAGAAATGAGAATGTAAGGACAAGCAATAGCTAAAAATATTTACATATCAAAAATAACTTTAGAGGTGCTTTTAGAACACTGAACAAAGTTATGTCTCTTTTTGCAACAAAGTGAAGGTGGACTATTTTCGCATGCAGGCCCATTGTGTTTACAACTGGTTGTCCAGACAGCAAATCCACCCTCCTCAATTTGACTTAATAGTCCTAACACAAACTGCAATTTGAATGAATTGCCAGTATTCTGCCAGGTGATGAGGTTTGCATTAAAACACAAAGTGCAATGAGATTTGTGGTCAATCATTACAGCCTAAACAGTCACTGCAGCATGGAAAACAGGATTAAAACAAGAGAGAAATACTAATTCAATATCCTAGCCGCATCTTTAGATTCATGTCAAAGGAATTTCAAATTGAAGGAAGTTAACATAGATAGATCACCTATAGGTGCACAGGCACAGGCTGCCTCTGTGCTTATGGAGTGTGGGAGATCCTCTGGCCAATACTTATGTGCTGCCTTCAAAACCCAGGCAGTCTATACAGCCTTGTTGCATTGAGTACTTGCTTGAAGGGCCACCAATCATCAGGACTTTTTGAAGACATCTGTATTAAATCTCCAAGTCAATGCCTGGAGCCCTTACAATGTCACTTTCTTACTGGAAGAAGCTCCCCAAAACATTGTACATTAGTAGTATTGGATATAAATTCTAATTCATTATTGTGCTTCTTCACGTATCACTTATTTTGGTCGTGCATTTTATCACTGTACAAGTTCAGTAAGCTTGATTTTAGGAAAGTGTTAGTTTAACAGAGACAAAAGGTTAGAGTATTGAGAGCAAAACAGGCCAAGGTCGACCGTAGAATGGGGGAGTAAGACTGGAGAATGAGCAAGTGGGACATGAGGGATGGAGGGAGAGAGAGTAAGAGAGAGAGGGAGGGGGGGGGGGCAAAAAAGGTTTAGATGGGAAAGGAAGAGATACAGAGGGATAAATGACTAAAAGGAAGAAGATGGAAACAGAGCGAGCTGATATTAGTACGGTATGAAACAGAATGGAGCGAGGAGGAGTAAAATGTCTTATACAGAATGAGGCATGAACAAATAGGTGAAAATCTTGTGGCAGACACAGAGAATAATATAGTTTCCATTTACCATTATAACCTGTTCACACCTACTTTCATCAATGGGGGTATAAAGCATCAAATTAGTATTCCTAATGAGCCATATTAGAGAAATACAACACTGCAGTCCATCACAGACTTTGTAGGTAAAAGGGCCCATACCCTTTACTGGGTGGGAGTACTCCGGGGCAAACCAACTTGAGATTTATCAACATTGATGTATACATGCAATATGCAACTATTCTTGTAATAAGGCAAATTCTTGTTGCAGTCACTTACACTTTTATATGTCAATGTCTACATTCAATTTAATTCAATAATACTGTTTACACAAACAGGAAAACTATTCAGTTTTGTACAGCCACCGAACATTTGTTTATGACCAGTAAGAAGTATGGACTATTTTGCAGAAGATGTTTCATGCATCTGCTGTACAAAAAAAAACACAAGGAGAAAGCGATTCCTTTCCGAAAGATTTTAAGCAGTTGGCAGTGAAAAGCACAAAAAACCCAGATCTCTTATCCAAGGGAGTGACCTGTCTATAAACATTACACAGGGATTCCATGATGACAAACCAGATATTCCCTCACATGACAAATCATGTCTCTGTGTATTACCACTGACTAATAATTAAGATGGATTCATTGGCCAGTTTAATGAAATACTTAAAATATCTAAAGGAATTGGCATTGACCCAAAGTGGTTATTTACTTATTACTAGGAATTAAGGAAAAGTGCACCAACATCCTAAATTAACATGTCAAAAGAAAGTCTCCTGGAGGATGAGGAAAGGATTAGGAGGAACCACGTAAATATTTTTTCATTTCTTTGCTTTTCTCCCGTTTGTTTAGTTTTTCTTCTATTTTTTTTTCTTATTTAGGGGTTTTTTTCAAGAAAAAAGGTGAAGGGACATTTTCTAGCTACTAACCCTAAAGGGCATCTATACTGAAAAATGGTATTTTATATTGCCCATTACTGGAAACTATAATTCTCTCAACCACCACTGTAACATTCAATTGTCAATCAAGTAATCAGGAACTTTACTGCTGTAACCAGTGTTGCTGTAGCTGGGATGGTGACAGCGATTTGACAGTTGGTTTGTGCTGTTTGCAGGTTTGACAGTTGGTTTGCTTGATTTCACAGAAAGTCCCTTTACCGTATATACTCGAGTATAAACCGACCCGAGTATAAACCGAGGTACCCAATTTCACCTAAAAAATCTAATAAAAGTTGTTGACTCGAGTATAAACCAAGGGTAGTAACTTGGCATTCAAGATGTTTGGAAACTACAACTCCCAGTTAATAAAGCATGCTGGGAGTTGTAGTTTCCAAACATCTTGGATGCCACCCTCACTTGGCATTCAAGATGTTTGGAAACTACAACTCCCAGCTAATAAAGCATGCTGGGAGTTGTAGTTTCCAAAAGTTTCTACCAAGTTTCTACCCTCGGTTTATACTCGAGTCAACAACTTTTATTAGATTTTTTAGGTGAAATTGGGTACCTCGGTTTATACTCGGGTCGGTTTATACTCGAGTATATACGGTAATAATGCTGTAAGTGGTTAGATCTAGTGCTTGGTAAGATAAGCAAAATGGAGATTAAGTAACCAGAGACCCCTCTAAAAATCTTTGTATGAGCCCTTACAGCCATAAACTGGTGGCTCGTGGTAAGTATTACAAATAGGTGTCTTTCTTATAGGGTCAAAAGTTTGTTAGAGGCGTATACAAGGGGAAGTTTAAGCTAGGTACACACGATGTAATCATTCGGCCCGACTGACATTGTGTGTGTGTACCTAGCTTTACTATCATTTCTTATTCCAATAACCTTAATCTGTAGCACTTTTCTGAACATAAATAAATGTTTATGAAGACCTGAAACCTTTTTTAGCATTGATTATGATCTTGCCCTTCGCTCGGATTTCTGGGATGATCAGATGCTAGAGATCTGAGCCTGTCTGAGCAACCCAACGACCAATAAAATAAAATTTGTTTACAACATTTCAGGAATATTAGCATCTGACAAAATAGCAAACAATGTGAAACAAAGAAAGATAGTTGGACCAGCTTGTACACAACAGAATTATTTTTATTTTAAGCTGCCTGATTATTCAGACCCAGACAGCCTTTCTTTTTGAAATACAGTATATACTGTTTTCTAGAGAAATCATCCCATCTTAACTATTACAATAGTGGAATCTTTATGGTATAGACCAGCAATACAGACATTGGCTAGTATCATAACTTTCACTGTCACAATTTCATTGCCGGGGGGATTCTGTACTGAAATCCTTTTCTGTCAGAGTGATAGGTTATATATTTCAAAGCTACCCCTCTCTGTAGTCAAACTGTCAACAGATACTTATGTACCCAAGTCTGTTTACAAGTTACGCTGGGAAAATCAAAAATGATTTTTGTATTTGTTGTTTTAAAAGAAATTACAATCTGTTATAAAAAAATCATTAATCTGTGACCCACTTCAGACATTAATATAAATCTTGTGTTTGTTGTTTTATTCTTTGCTTATGCTTCAATCCTTCCAACGCCACTCAAGTCTAGTTCTTCCTCTGGATAGAAGCTGCAGGCACAGTGATTGCTGGGTCTCTTCCAAGGAACATTAAAGGCTGTGATCCCATCACAGAGATATTACAGAGCTGCTCACTGTGGGTCTCAAGGCAGGAGGCGATTGGTTCTCACAGGAGGGGATGCTGCACTTGGTGCCAACAGTGGGGGTTTCTTGGGCTCTGACTCCTCATCGTCAAGGCAACGGCAGAAGGGGAACATATGATATAGGAGAGTCCTCATTAAGCAGAGCTTTTAATTAGCAGCTGGCACTGCGGGGCTCAGGAAGCTCAATGATAAGAGAACCCCTGAATGTAGTGCAACGTGCACAATACTATACAGTCGGGCGTAACAGAGGAATAAACTTCAGATCCATGAACAGGTGGATGGGTTAACAAGAAGATGCTCTGCTGGATTGCACAGTTCTTAATGAAGTGATGCTCCTCAGGTCTATCAACATTATATACAGTTTGTTTCATTTTCTGACTTCACACCTGCATGACAGAAGTGGCAAATTACCTTAGATCTTTTGCTGCCATGCGGGCAGCCGAGGGACCTTAAAATAAACCTGTATAGTAATAGTTCAGCACTGAGGTCATTCAGTCTTGGTTTCTTCTTTATCCTGACAGTGGCAGCTTTCTGCTTTTCCACACTCGTCTCTAGGTCCATTATTTCCCTGTTCTGGTTTCTGAAAAAGGGACAAAATGTTACTGATTTAAGATGTCTGAAATGAGAGAAAAAGGGAAAAATACAAAGCACAACTCTGAAGTGAAACTATTAAGGGCAACTTTAGGGGCTAAACATGCTAGTTGATAATAAGTTTTTTCAGAAGGCAAGACCTCTTGTTTTGCCCTCTAAACCCTGCACTAAGCTGGCAGCTTCACCACTGGGCACTGAGAGCAATATGGGAAGTAGGAGTACAGTCGCCTACCTCCCTGATAAATATACTTTAACTACAACAAACTTGTTTTAGCACTATCAATTCCCTTTAATTTATGCATTAGTAATTGTAATTTTTATTTTCATGGCAATTACAGCTAAAGACATTGTAGCCTAATGGCGGTTGCTTTTTAAAATAAAGGAACAGGCTCCTTTTAATAAGAAACAAGGGTGACCATATCCTGATCCTTGAACACACTCTCTTCCTACACATATATTACACTTTTTTGCATAATGAATGAGTGAAAGCTTTAAGATAAACTATAATCTGCCATTTAGGAAACAGGAAAGGAAGCAAAACATCTTGCAAGCAAAATATCTAAAGGCGCATTCATCAATATAGATGCTGCTAAAAGGTCACAGACCCTTTAGTAATGAGATAAAATAGCTGCAGTAAGTGAAGAAAGCCACAGCTTTCTGATGAACACAGGACATGTAATGTTAATTAAAATAGGACACCTCATAGAGGCAGAATGTTTCTCACTTATTACTGAGGTGTACGTTCTCCCTCTTTGATACCTGGACTTCTAGCTCTAAAATCAGCACAAAGATGCAGAGCATCTAAGCCTATAAGAAATTCTATATAAGAAATATAACCTAATTTTTAATGGAAGATTCTGTTCAGCACTACTGGAGAAAGTCATTTTGTCCAAGAACACCGGATCAGTTCCAACATGTAAGATTATTCTGATGATATGTCACTCTTTGGATTTTTACAGTTAATCTTCCAAATGTTTTATTTACACAATGTAAAAAATAATTTAAATCTTATGGCTAGGTCCTACTTTCGATTCTGAGCGATTCTGGTGTGTTTTGCAATCTGGTGGACTGGATGGCTGACTTAACACTGATTGGTGGACTGGTGCTGAAATGTAGTATTGCAGGAAAGAAGGTTTTTTTTTAAGTATTACCTGCCGCCTTTTAAGTATTACCTAGGGGTGCGCCCTGAACAAATGCTTCAGTTTGCCTCCTGGTAGGGGCACCCCTGCATGTGTGCATAGTGTGATAGTGGGACCTAACCCATAATCAAATCACAGATTTATCATGTTACCTGTCCTGGCCCAAAAAAGCAACATTTTTGTTTCTATCAAGGTTGTGGTATTCAATAAAAGTTTTTATCATTAAAAATGGTGCTAATTTTACCCCAACCAATCAGATGTTAGCTTTCAAATGTTAAATATTATCTGATTGGTTGGGGCAAAATAAGCACCATTTTTAACGATAAGAACTTTTATTGAATCTCCCTGTATGTGTGTTAAACTGCAAATATGCGCTCTGTGCACAGAATAAGCTGACTTTAGACATAACCATTTTAAAACCATCCGTTTTGTGAAACTTTTAATCTATTATATCAGGGATGTGCAAGCTTGCGGCCCTCCAGATGTTTGTTTGAAAACTACAAATCCCAGCATTCCTTGATTGCGAATGTAATATTACATCAAATCAAATGGATTTGCTTTGTTTATTAAAAAGTTTCCCCACTCATCCAAGTGGCTTCCTCAATCCCTCAATAGTCCAACCACTCAGATGAACGGAGGAAGCTTTTTTTTTTACCCCTTATCCAATTACTAAAACAAGCCCAGTTGAATTGACTTAATATTATTTAATATCAAGAGCTGTCTATTTAACTGTATGCACACAATAATTAGGGTATCCCATGTACATGTGTAGACAGGAAAAACATTTGTCACCACACATCGGTGTCACTGTAACCATACGCGACAGGGATCTGATAAAATATAAGTACCCAACTATCTGTATGTCATTAGGGCTGTGTTTTTACTCTCCGTTTTCCAGCACAATTCTGTAGCTAGCCTACTACAGCAATGTCCCAACAATGTGGATTGAACATCAGACATAAATTTGTGATATTTAATCAACATTAATTGAATTAAATGAATATTGCTATCAGAGCAGCCATTGCCACACCTAACCATGACTTTGGTGGCGTTTTTGGTATATAACGCCCAATGTGAATGGATAAAATAGTTAACAAAAGGTTTTTTTTTACTCTTAATTGTCCAAAATAGGTACATGAACCACATTTATAATAACATATAACACTGGGGCTTATTAAAAAGGAGATGCAAAATTTGCCTGTGCTGTTAATCTATACCAATCAAATGTCATCAAATGTTTTCTAACTGTAATAGACCAGAAAAAAGGCATCATCTGATTGGCTACTGCAAATTAACAGCACGGACAAATCTTTTTACCTCTTTGGCACCCCACAAAACATGGAAAAAGCAACATTAGTCTCAGAACAATAATATTTGTATAACTCCATTAGTTTTCCATAATTCTATGTGTGTATGCAGCTCTCAAGATGTTTTCAAATACAACTCCCAATATTCAGCTGACATGGAATGCTGGGAGTTGTAGTTTCTTAATGGTTACTTATCCTTCATTTATTTTGCCCTTTAGCTGGAAAAGCTGTACAAATCCCTATAAATAAAAATCCATTCAAATAAATGTTCTTGATGTAGGCAGCCAAGGGGTTAATAGTAGTTGCATTTATTCTGTCCACAAGGTGGCACAGTTGGTGCACAGAATTAAAAGAATGTCAGGTGTTTAAATCAAAACCCTTTTCTTCCCTAGAACTAGCACAGACACAGGGTGAAATACATTTGAAAAACAGGGGAAAGGGTAGATAAGAAGATACAATGTGAGCAAAGACAAAAATATAAAAGAGGAAGAATGTTAGAAGGATGAAAGGAGATATGAAACCAGTATGAGGCAGGAAAGATATGGACACAAGGGAGATAATGACAAATCCAAGACACAAAAACAGCAGATGCTCCATGCTCCAAGATTTTTCTGCAGTCAGATGAGACTCAGTCACCTGTGTACGTCGACCGGCTACGCGAGGGGGGCGGTGGGCTTCGTGGTTCACAGTCCATGGCCCAAGAGACTCGTTAGCGTAGAAATCCATAGGATAAGTACATTGCCACTGCGCATCCTTTAAAGCCACCGTGGCCTGCAAAACAGTGTAGGTTATGGGTCACTCCAGGATAAGTAGAAGTAAAGAAAGATATAAAATATAAATCTAAAATATGAATATATAATAAAATCTAAAATAAAGAAATATTACAGTACTCTGTGAATGCAATTAACTAATGATTTACATGAAAAAAACATAAGGTTACATGAGCTGCTTGTAGCTCAATTACCTATAGTTAGTGCTTTGTTTGCTCTAATAGGAAAGAGAAAAACCTGTTGCTACTGTGTATTTAACTCCAAGCAGCCAACATGACCCAAATGTCAGGGAAAATAGATGGAATTACAAATAATAATTTACAGCAAGGTATAAATTACTCTCTGGGGCCGTCTGTAGTTGTAGGTATGAAGCAAAGTGCAAAAAGCAGACAGTTACCCTTTATTTTCATTCATTCATCGAACGTATATGAAGCGCTGCTGTGAGCTATGTTCTTCATCTGATGTTTAGTGACATTTCAAATGACCTTACAGCTTTAAGAGAATCTTATAGCTTCATTTCTTATTTGTATAAATGAAATATGATGATAAGATTGCGTGAAGGTTTTACAATGAGTTCCTGAGAAGCACAACACTATATTTTAGCCACCTTGCTGCAATTTGAAATAGTTTACTGAGACTTTAAGAGGGGCTGGTGGTGGCTGCATGAGAAAAAATATTTTAAAAATAAAACACACAGTTCCCATAAGCAATTTTAGATCATGCTTTAGGTGGTTCTCAATCAGAATTCCCCAGTCAAAATTAGGACACCCTTGAAAATGGCATTCGTGTGAGTCTTAAAGGGGAACTGTGGAACTTATAAGTGCATACAATGAGATCTATCGTACATTTCAAACAATCCTAGGATGCTTGAATCAAAAGTTTTAGCTATGTAAAGTTCCACTACCTTTTTTGCTCCTCAGCTGTGGCAAAACCAGCATGACCTGTGTGATAAGCCCAGCCCCCCAAAATAGATCTTGTCACAGCTCACATTGTAAACAGGGAGCCCCACCCTTTATACTGCTGTAAGTTTGGATGGAAGCATGATCCTGAATTCATTTTAAAGTTAGGGGTGTGCTCCTTTATAATATACTGCACTTGTATGTTCTCTGGCACAATGTTCGCCACAGTAAATCCAGACCAATATTCCTTGTTATTATTATTATGGATTTATATAGCACTAACATATTCCGTAGCGCTTTACAATTACATGTTTACATTCACATCAGGCCCTGCCCCGAAGAGCTTACTATTTATTCACTTTATGTACACATACAACATATCAGTATAGGGACAACATACAAACTCCTTGCAGATGTGTCCAAGGGTGTAATTGAACTCAGGACTTCAGCGCTGCAAGGCTTCAGTGCTAACCACTGAGCCACCGTGCTGCCGATGTGATGTTATGTTCTGATACTAAAGATACCCATGTCTTCAAGATAGAAGCATTAAAAAAATCACTGTGGCTAGAACTAATCAAATAGTATTGATATAATGACTGATAGAAATGGGCAAGTTTACTTACAGTATGTACTAAAGATATAGCTATCATATTCTCAAGAACTTGTCACAATCCAGCCCCCCAAAAAACAGTATTTCGTTCTATAAGAAAACATATTCTCTCTCACTGCAAAAGGGTACATTTTAAATGTAGTCAGTATACAAATAATAGCACTTACCAATAGTATAAGCATCTGTAGACAAACAGTGTGCCAATAAGTACATTACAACAAGTATAGCTAAAAGCCAAATAATCCATCATTGAAAACTGCCTAATGGACAAGTAAGGCAAATAGGACTGACCTCCAGTCCTGCCTTCAAATTACATATTGGTTCGTCCTAGTATACTGTTAAATGGCAACCAAAGCAGTTCTTTAAATTGCCATCAGTTTCCCCTTGTTTCTGCAGCCTGGTTTTGGGGAAATAGGGGTTCATTAACAGAGAGTCTTATGGAGCTATTTGGTGTCTTTCACCATTGCAAAGGGGTTAATGTGGCTTTAAGACTAGAAAACCCAGCATCGGCTCTTTGTATACCACCCTATTTATAGTGGAAATTGGTGCAAAAGTTGTGCAAAAATTCTCACATAAAAATTTCACTGTTTTGCTCCAACTATTTATGACCCCCATAAATTGTGATATATGTCAGGAGCCCTTCCATCCCAGCTAATTGTCAAGTGCATGCCCAGTCAACAGTAAATCCTATTTAATCCCAGTAAATCATTGTTAATCATGCACTAGTGATGCCCAGGCTGCTGCTAACCCTAATGTACAGTAAAATATTTTTTGTTTGTTCCAATAGCTGACATGTGAAAAGATCTTTTGTAGCATAATTGAATTTAATATTTTATTTGTCCTTTGATGGATCAAACAGACAGTCAGGTCCTGCTAATATGAGAGTTTTGTTGAAATGACCAAAACACAAAAGGAGAGTGAACATTAAAATATTAAAACCCATTGACCCACCTCATATGGTGTAAGCAGAGGTCTGGAGAAAGCTGTCCCCCAATCAATAGACAGTCTTGGGCAGGCAATCTGCACCCATCTGTAAACCAAACCAAAATAACATTAATGTTCACAGACACTCACAGGCTGTTGAATATTAAAGGGACAATTCAGTGGAAATTATCAATATTTGTTAAATTGTTAGTTTGTGTAATGCCTTCTTAGTTATTCTACATATTTTCTCCCATTTTGAAAAATCAGTTGATTTCATACCCTTTGCTATTCCCTGCTGTTGACATTAATGAGCTGACATTTCAGGTTCTAATGGTCCTTCTTTTTCCCAGAATGCATCACATCCTTGGAATGTTCCTAACAGTAATTTCTACTGATTGGCTGTTGGGTGGGTCAAAGATGCTCAGATCTCTACTGAGCAACTGAATCAACCCAGGCGCTGGGTCAAAGGCAAGACCATAATGGTCTCTATTAGGGGTCCTGCAAACAGGAAGTCAGTATTTCGGTTGCATTTATTTATACACAAACACAATGCTGAATGGGCAGATTAAGGTCATTGGGATGAAAAAATACTGCTCTTTATTCTGAAAAGCATATGTATTTGCAATGAACTTCCCCTTTAACTTTTCAAAAGGAACTTTGGAGCGTCCATTTGCATTTGTTTTTGGGTACATTAATGTTCACAGATCCTTCATTCCTCCTATGCTGGATCGTATAAAGAAAGCAGAGCCGCAGTGGTAAGGGAGCCCCCATGAAATCAGAGGACTTTCTCTGATGCTGGGGACCTCCCCTGTTCTTCCCCCAAACAGTGGATTCAGGTCAGTCTGGGCTTCATTGTATCTTGTATTTACCAGTCATGGTGCGCATCTAATACCAGTCACTATGGGCATCATTTACTAGTCATTATGGGTATCATTTACCAGTCACTGTGGACATTATTTACTAGTCATCATGGACATCATTTACCAGTCACTCTAAGTATCTTATACCAGTCACTATGGGTAGCTTATATTGACCAGTCACTGTGGGCAGCTTATATTGTACAGCCACTGTGGGCAGATTATATTGAACAGCCACTGTGGGCATAATTTACCAGTTACTCTGGACATCTTATATTGACCAGTCATTGAGAGTATCTAGTATTGACAAGTCTCTGTGAAACTCTCTGTGTAAACTGGAGGACTGACCTAAAAGTGACTGCAGAACTGGAGGGCTGACCTAACAGTGTCTGGTGAACTGGAGGGCTGACCTAACATTGTCTGATAAACTGGAGGGCTGACCTAACAATGTCTGATAAATTAGAAAAAGCTGACCTTACAGCATCTGATGAATTGGAAAGCTGACCTAACAGAGTTGGATGAACTGGAGGGCTGGCCTAACAGCATCTGTTGAATTGAAAGGCTGGCCTAACAGTGTCTGCTAAACTGAAAGGGCTGACCTAACACAGTGTCTGATGAATTGGAAAGCTGACCTAACAGCGTCTGATGAACTGGAGGGCTAGCCTAATAGCATCTGTTGAAGGGATAGCCTAACAGTGTCTGCTAAACTGGAGGGCTGACTTACCAGTGTGTACTGAACTAATGGTGTCTGGTGAGCTGCAGGGCTGACCTTACAGAATCTGCTGAATTGGAGGACTGTAAAGTTCACCAGCCAGTTAGTCCACCATACCCACCTCCACAAGCCATGATTGGTTGATGATTAAAACATTATGAACAAAGGTGATGATTAAAACATTATGAACAAAGGGTGCCAAAAAACTCACCATTTGTCTAGGGCTCTATTTGCCCTTAATTCGGCTCTGATCTGACTGGATTGCTCAATTGAAGTCGGTCTGATCGTGTAAGATCATTGGCGATGCAAACATTCGATGGCAGTATCAGCCAATTATGATCAAACGTGTGTACAATTTAACCATGTAGCATGCCACAGTATTTTACAATCTTGATATTTACGAGTTGTCACATCTGAACACATGTAGTGTTCGATCCACACAAAAAGCTGTGCCGTCACAGAATGCTTTCCATTTACAGGATAATTGTACTCAAAATAGAAAACCGACAGGAAATGACACCGATGTGCACCAAGTAAAGAAGTGTGGCCTTTTGCACTTTATTTGATACATTTTGTTTATAGAGGATTGCGACATCTAGGTGAATCAAACTGATAAAGTCCCCTTGTTTTTTTGTGATACCGTATCATGTTTGTGATTTTCTTAATGGACTGGCTGTGCTTTTTACTAACTAGTATTCAGCAGGTAACCTCCTCGTTTTGTCAGGTCACAAATAAAAGGTATCTCATTAATGCTCTTAACATCATTGTTGTATTTCTAAATGTAAACAGTTAAGGGATGATTCCCCTCTGTTTCTTTCTCTGCTCTCTCGCTCTTTTTTCCCTAATAATTTAACTGCTGGCTTCTAAAAGCTTTTCAATAGATAATGCAGTCCATTAAATAAGGTGTAGTAGGAGCAGAAGATGTTTTAAAATGGGTTTAAACCATTTCTGTCTTTGGAAGTGTGTATACTGGATTTATATAGCACTGGAAATACCGTTCTAAGTACTTTACATAATAAATATTAGGAGCAAACAATTCAGGAGCAAATTAGGAGCAAATACAACTAAGAAACTTATTTTGTACTGTGGATTATTACTAGCTAAAGACTTAGCTAGTCCTTCTTTTAGGTGGTTTTAAATGCTTAGACTGATTATTCAATAGATATTTAGCGGTACAGAAATCTGCATCAGCCTGTATATATGTTATACTGGCATCTACCAAGTAGACACCCAGTAATGCAATAGAAATAACCAAATGTGATATTTAAAATTAGCAAAAGTGTGCTCTTTGTTTGGTGCACAATGGGAATGTCACTGTGTATGTGTGAAAACAGTGGATATACAATCTCTATACACCTTACAATACTGTAATATAGGTGACATTGGGACTTGTGTAATGGGGTGGCCTTTATTAATATCATTGTGTTTGTGTAACTAGGACACATTTATTATGGAAGCACTTGGTTGTCTTTACTGCTGATTAGAACCCTAGAGCTAGTTATTTAAACTTGTGTTTGTATCACTGAACTGATATATTATTATAGTTACACAAAACCAAATATTATTATTTGCCCATTAGGAAGTCTTTTGCCTATGGAGAGGGGTAGTGAGTCCGGCTGATGTTTCTCTAGGATATTCTCTTCCTAGCACATAATACTTTTTTTTGGATTGGCTTATACTGCCATGTGTTTTACATACAGCACACGATTTGTGATACTAAAACCAAACAGACATCAACGTTTTCTTAGGTTTTAATTTGTCTACACACATGCAGACATTTTAAAAGTGACAGTGTTATGGCTAAACCTTCCAATTTGACTATTCCTTGTAAAATAGGGGTACCAGCTCGATAAGTATTTTATAACCTTATATATTTTGTCTTGAACCTAATATAAATCAGTACTATACTTTATATACATTTATTTATGGTCATTTAGATGGTAATATTGAGAAATTACACACATACGTATACACCTTGCCTTTATGTAATTTATTTACCACCCACCTAGCTCCAAAAAACTTAATGCAATCTCCTATAAACGTACAAATGAACTTAAAATACAGGAAGGATATGTATAAAAATCACTCCCCAGATCAACCAAGAGAGATGCAATTGCCACTCCCACAGCTCTGTAGTAGAATAACTACTGTGGAAAGTTTAAAGCAGTAATCCAGGTAGTAGGATTTTCATCCAGCTGCCTAATGATTTTAGAATAATATTAGGTTTACATCTTCTAGAAATTAGTTTGTGGTCATCAGCTAGCAAATCATAATCTGCTACAATGAATGCTTACAATTTGGCCAAATAGGAATCCTATAACCAACCTTCCTAAGGTTTCAAAGAGCATAAATGTAAAAATACTGGCATCTACAGGAAAATTTCTTTGAAGATCAAAGCCGATAAGTTTAGTACTGCTGAAGCTTTAATCAAGGGCTTGAACCCAGTGCCAGCTGTGATGTGGCAACCAGACCCTTCCTAGTCGTGCCTTACTCTATGGACCATGTGTGTGTTGTGTTTAAAGCTTTGCACTCTGTACTCACGCTTCCACCTCTGGGAACAGCTTGAGTTTATTAGGGAAGATTTCAGACAGCAGCAGCCGCACGTAACGACAGCCGAGTGCCTTTAGACGTGACTCCAGGTGCTGAGCAGGAAAGAAAGAAACAGTGTGTTAAACTATATAAGGAAGGCAGTTGGGGTCGGCAGTCATCCAAAACGTATCCCAGAGTGAATAACTGTTTAAGTTAATTAAACTGGGAACTAACAAAGTAACTCACATAATAAAAAGCTAAATTTACTTAATCATTTTGCAATACAATAAACCCTACCTATGCACTCCAAACCACTCATTCATTACCAGATACTTACCCAGGGGGGTAAGTATCTGGAATAGTTTACATCATTAATTACAGAAATACAAAAATATTTGTATATTAGAAAAACATTTGCTTGTCCTTGACTTAAAGGTGTAGTAAGGATGTTCACTATATAAAGGGAAGTAATATTTCAAGCACACGCTCATAAGATATCCATGTTTGAAACAAATAATGTAATAAAAGCCCCACCCACCCACCGCATTCTGTAAGACTAGATTGTCATTTTTATCACTGTATGACCTACATCAGGTGAAACAACAGTAAAATACTGTAGGAGTATCCTTTATTTCATGTTTAGTTCTCTTTTAAGCCCCTTATGGGACTGGTTACCAAGGATAGACTGCAGACTTTTATTTCATCCTAAATTGTTCGGAGACCACAGTTTCCCTTTAACAGGTTTCTCTAGGAAATACTAGTGGTATAAGGTAGGGTTTGTGAAATAGGTGGCCTTCCAGTGAATGTCTGAAGCTCTGTGTAGGCATTAAATTGGCAATTAGTAGGGATTAAATAGGCTATTATAAAACCAAATTATTGTGTAAAATAACAAACACGACAAAAGCAGAAGGTTAAGAAAGGGCAAAAGCTGCATATGGGATAGATTTTCAGGTAGTATGGGAACAGAACAGGCATGTCTAGGGAGCTACACTGGAGAAAGACTCAAAGGCAAGAATGCCTTTGTGTAATATAAAAACAAATGACAGTTTTTACATAAATGCCAGCGTTACAGCTTGTGTGTCTATGCTGCAAAACTATGTCATACACAGTTATTAGGTATCTAATTCATCTACCCCCTCCACCCCCAATCCTCTATTAAGCTGAAGTGTGAAACTTTATACGGATCTTGGGAAGGACAAACACAATGGGCAGCTCAGAACTCTCCTGAGGAAACCAGCTGAGGAACCCATGATAGAGCAGCTGTTAAGGAGCTCCGAAGTATCTTGTTTTTATTGTTCATAAAATACTTCAAGCTTAGCTATTGAAAACCTATAAAGCAATATTGTAAATGTCAGAAACAGAGCATAATCTAGAATTCTTTTCTAGCCTGAATCCTCAAGTACCCCTTAAAACTTCACAGGCGTCTAGCTAATGGCCCATGGGACAATTGAAGATCTGAGAGACAGACCTTAGCTGCCAAGTATTTTATGGTTTTTGGCTAATAAGAATTATAATTGTAAATTTGCTGAAACAGCCATTGCTACCACTCATGCAAGCCCTAACTATTTCTGTATAAAATTTAGTAAAGATCACTTGTGTTCTGGGTTGGATATGCTTAAATTCAGCTCAGAATGTTTGAGAAAGTCGGAATTAAACAACCTTTATGGACATATGAAAAATCTGAAGGTAAAGGCAGGCACTGTTCAGCATGGCTTTTAAGTATATCTTTGCTACAGCATGGTGCATCAGACACAGTGACTCACACTCAAGGAGAACATATATATCATGTTATTAAAGATAATCAAAAGGGAAACATAGGAAGTAGGAACCATTTCTGTTTGGATCAAAGACCTGGCTTTATTGTCCATCGTTTCAAAAGGAAATACATGTGGCAGATTAGTTATTAGTTCAGATGCAACAGGAATGGCATTTTCTAGTCACTCAGGCTCTATTCCCCCCTACTGGCCACCAATCATTTTACACATTCATCGAAGGAAGCAATCTTACCAGATTGGGGGACAGCAACAGCACAAAAAAGGTTTTGCAAGGAAGAGAAAAGAAACATAGTGGATGTGAGGTGGGTAAAATCAAAATAAGGAAAAGCTGATAAGATGCCAATGGAAAGATTGAATGGAGGGAAACTGAGGAGGAGAAAATTAAATGGGGGGCAGATTGGATGCAAGAGGCAGATAAGATAAAGAAGAGACTACAGAGCAATAAAATCTGGATGAAGGAAAATATTTTGGAAAAGAAGAGAAACATTTTGGATGAAAGAGCAAAAGAATAGAATCAGAAGGAGAAGGTACATGAAGGACTAGAAAGCAAAAAACAGAAGAACAGGTAAAAGACAGAAAGAGAGACAGCAGTGGAAAGAAATGGTGTGTATTGGTGAATGTGTAATAGTGTGCATGAGTTTGAGTACATATGAGTGTGTTCCACAAGTGTGCATGAAAGCGTTGCAATCAATTTTCGGAGCGAATGCAATCAGAATTATTTTTGCAAGCCACATGCGCTGGTGTACGCTAAATTGCGCAGATTGCAGTGAAAATGGATGGTAATGCCGTAAACCGAGTGCCATTGTAAAGTGGCCCAAGTTTAACTGCCCCTTGGTACAGAGATTACTGGCCCCTTTATTGCAGCAGTGGCCCGGCCCCTAAAGTGACTGTCACCAACTGACTGGCTGTTCTGAAATATATATATTTCACGTTTTTCATTACATATACCATAATCATCATTTAAAGAGTTTTGGAAACCCAAGGGGTCTGTTTTGAGGGAGGACTAGTTGATTATTTTTTATGTAAAGGTGGCCATACATATATCTGATATACTTACCCGACCGAGCGCTCAGCGACGTTCGTTCGATCCTGCTGGAACCGCTTCTCCCGATCTTCTATGCGATGACCGCGACCGCAAAATCCCATTCATTTTGTGATCGCATGTCGGTTGCATAGAAGATCGGGAGAAGCGGTTCCGGCAGGATCGAACGAACGTTGCGTGAGCGCTCAGTCGGGTAAGTAATATCGGATATATGTATGGCCACCTTAAAGCAGAATGAGGAAATACACAAGTGCTAAGCTCTGTGTTCTGCTTCACTTTGTGCCTAGATTCCCAGGCTGGAAGTTAATTAGGCTTCTCTGTTTCCCACATGGAATGGGAGTGGATAGATAAATAACCAACAATAACCATTCCAACCTCATTTAATGAGAAGTGCAAATAATAATTGCGGTTCTGTAATTGCAGCCAATAGATTAATGAGGCCTGTCCTCGTTACACAGGGTAGACAGAGGTATACTCATTAGCTGAAACACAGCAGGGTGCTGAAGGGAATAAAATAAAAGACCCCCTCAAACACAAAGACCTAATCACTTTCTTACTATGCATGCACAGTAATCCTACCCAACCCCCCAAACGCACACACCAATCTCCACATAATGGAAACTGACTAACATTTGGAAATCCCTCTCTCTTTAGTATAAAGACATGCCCTGCAAAATCCATTCCTGTGCAGGTCCAAAGAAACCCCAGTCCCACACAGCAATTTCCTACACCTTTTCATTAATACCATCAGGGCTATTCAATAAAAGTTCTAATTGTTAAAAATGGTGCTAATTTTGCCCCAACCAATTAGATGTTAGCTTTCAAATGTTAAATAATATCTGATTGGTTGGGGCAAAATTAGCACCATTTTTAACGATAAGAACTTTAAAGGGCATCTATAGTTGGAAAATGAACTTTTTTTTCTTTCTTTCCATGTGTTCTATAATTCCCCACAACCCAGAGTGTCTTACTTTTTTCAGATTCCCTCTCTGTCCTGAGATACACCAGTTAGAAGAATACGTGATTGCATTCCTCTACTCCTACTTGGACTGTCAATCAAATCCCTGTGACTTGATCCCCCCTCCCTGCTCTGTAATAAACATAGAGATAACAGCATTAGCAGGGGGAGAAAGGTAGCTTTGATGTTAGATATAAGGCTGCACTTGACCCCCCTTCTTAATAGCTTTCACTGATTGATGATGGGTCACAAAGTGAGAGATCGTAAACTGTAACTGATCTCCTTCTTCCGTGTCTCCAGGACAGCTAGCTTTCTATTGGCCACTGTGCGTGGGTGTGTTTTTCAGGATGTTTAACTTTTAACTCCTACTGCAACATAAAAAGCTTGTCGGTTAGCCGGAGCTGAGACATGGAGGAGGGAACAGAGGGGAGGGAGAAGGGGGAATGCTGCACATAGATCTGACACCAGTGACAGATATAGGATTAAGGCAGCACAGAGTACATGAATTTAACTTTGCAAAGGGGCAATGTGTTTTTTTCACTATAGATGCCCTTTAATCGACTCTCCCTGATATTTCTTAATCTTGTATCAAGGCCACTTGTTAGCAAACAGCCCAGCTTTTGTTGAAGGTTTGCAACAACCAGGTACCTAGAAACTGCAATCTTTGTATTTTTTAAACCATGCAATGTCCTCACATGTAAGTCCATTCACATAGTAGTATCATCTAATGATAATCCTTATTATGTGATAATCAAATCAATAATAATAGCGACTGACAACCAATTTGGACTGGAAAAAAATGAAATTCCAGAAAATGTAATTTATTATAAATTTATTATGTAATCAGTACATAGTTTGATAATATTGTTACACATATGGTCACCTTTCACTTTCAGTAAATAGAAAATGTGCCAGCAAGCATCAGTCCAAACTTTTAAGATGGATTACATGGCCAGAAAAGAACCCAGAAATTAAATAATTTTTACACCATTCTGTAGGATGATCTTATACATATTAAACATCCAGTATTTACACATAGAAATAAGGGTATTCCTGTACAACATGCACTTCACTAGGACAATTACTTCAGGCAATCTCCTGACCTCTCTGAATTCCCTAACATTGATGTGTTTTATAAATGTATGACAAATGAATGCAGGAGAATGGAATCAGGAGGTAGTTTATATAATCTTACAGAGCTATGAAAGAGGTGGTTATTAAGAGATCGGGTGGGGGGGGGAACATAATCCTATGGCCTGAACATATGTATCTGACAGAGGCAAGGAAGCAACTTAACAATAAAGACAACTATACCCCCCTGCCCTCTAACCCTACCTTTGTTTTCCAAAAAAGGTTGAAAAGTCTACTTGACGATGCTATAGAAGATGGGAGTGTTACACAAAAGGAAGCAGAATTTCTATATCAAGAATATCCAACAACGCCAACTTTTTATATGCTTCCAAAGATCCATAAAAATATTCTGCGACCACTAGGTAGACCTATCATATCTGGTATAAATAGTCTGAACGAGAATCTCTGCCTTTATGTGGACACATACTTACAGCCCCTTCATAACGTGCGATGTGGAGTCTTTATATTCCAACATTGGTCATGAAACCGGAATCGAGGCCTGTCGATACTTTATGAATATGGAGCATAGGACAGGAAAGGATAAGACAGAGACGGTAATTAAACTTTTGAGATTTATTCTATATCAAAATGAATAAAATGAATATCCATCTTACATACGATATTTCAAACACAGAAACCACTTTTCTGGATTTAAAGGTAAAAAAAGAGCAAGGCAGATTAAAACTGAACGGTTACGAAAAAACAGCTACAAATTCAATTCTACATTACAACAGTGCCCACCCGTCATCAGTGCTTAAGGGTATTCCTAAGGGTCAATTCTTATGAGTGCGTCGCAATTGCACTACTTTGAAGGATTACAACAAGGCAGCGGTGGAATTGGAAAATTGCCTAATACATAGAGGATATCCAAAAGCCCTATTACCATCCAATAAGGATTTTGCATTAAAGTTCTCACAGAATGATTTGTACCCAGGGAGAAATTGAGTGATGACAAAGTAAGATTCATTACAACCTACAATACGGGGTATACACAAATTCAGAAAGTGTTGGAAAAGAATTGGCACATTCTAACCAGTGACACTAGAGTGTCAGAATTTATACACGACAGGCCATCTATCACTACAAAAAAGGGGAAAAAATCTGGGTGATGAATTAACTTCTAGTCACTTTCAGAGAACCCTGAGCCATAGAGCAGGTGTGAAGTTACAGGGTACGTTTCCATGTGGCAAATCTTTATTCTGCCCCTATATGATAAAAAGGGAATATGTTACCAGCTCCAAGGGGGAAAAGAAATTTAAACTGTTTGACTATCACAACTGTGAGTCCCGTAATAAGTATACGCTTTGCAATGTACATGTAAGAAGCTCTATATAGGGAAAACCATACAAAAATTTAAGCAACGTTTGTCTAATCATTTTTCCAATATTCGCTTAGCAGGAAGGGACAGTGGAGATGGTAAAACGGTCTCCAGTGTGACTCAGCACTTTCTTCAGTACCATGGTGGAAAAGTTAACGGTATCTCTTGCTTTGTATTACAGCAGATTAAGACCAACCTGAGAGGTGGTGATGTGAATAAGATGCTATTGAAATCAGAGACAAAGTGGATCTACCAGCTAAGGAGTCTAGCACTAGAGGGGATAAATGAGGAAATGGACTTCATTCCCTTCATCTGATGTCAACCGACGACATTGCCTGGGACCTAAACATCAGCCTATGTTCGGTTCTTTAGTCTAATTCGACTTTGAACCAAATTAATGTGATAAGAGCTGCATGGGATCTTCATCGCAAGGGAAAAATCCCCTGTAAAGTGAGATCTTTTCTGAGCAGAGAGCACTGCTTTAAATCTATATGAGCATGTTAATATTTTTAGGGGGGGGGGCGATCTACTGCTTTTGAGCTCACTGGATTTATTCAAATACTTGCCAAAGAACTCAGGATATTTATCTCTATCATGATAAACTTTGAAATATTGGATGTACAATGGAAGAACCATGGAGACTTACCTTTGTTTAAGCACCTATATCAGTCTGGATTATGGATACTTATCAGTCTGGATTATGGATATTTACCTCAGTCTAAACATCGATAACTGTCTAATGGCCATGAGATATCTGAAAAAAGAAAGAATCTCAGTCCTAGTGACTTTATTTTGGAATAAATGCTCTCTGGAGAATGTTACCTTAATAGACTATACTTAGTCTCTGTGCGGATTTGTATCTCTAAAGGCGTCCTATATATGTCTTGTATATGATCTTTTCAGGGTGATTTATGTAAATATGAGGTCTATACTTTCAAGAAATGTAATAATTTTGGTATGTAATGTTTAATATTTTTGGTGTTATTAGGTCCTTGTTGTACTGAAGCTCAAAAAGCCCATGCCCGATTTTCTATATTTTGCCTTAAAGTATTGCCCATACTATACTTGATGTATTGGGTCTTTAAGTTTGCCGGCAGAAAGACCGGCTGTCACTATATCTCATATGTGACATATCACGGCACAAAATTTAAATATGAGCATGCGCAGAAAAACCTTAGTATTTACATAATGTACGTCATGACGCTTGGGCGTCGTGACGTCACTACGCCATTGCGTAGAACGACGCGATTGAATACCCACAAAAGAAGTGGATGCTCTCGGTGCCTATATATTAAAGAAAGGGACATGCTTTTGTACCTTTGAGAAAGCCCGAGGAGTCAGGCGAAACGCGCAAGGGGGACCTACCGTGTCCAATTATAATAGCAGTCATATGGAGGACAGCAGCTTCGATACCCTTTTCCCATGGGACCTACCTTCTGATAAGTGCTGAGTTACATATAGGGACAGATGAGTATTGCTTGTTAATTGCATAGCTGGTGGCAACTTATGCCACCCACTATATTGCTCTGTCAGTATTAATGTATTGTATGCACTAGCACTTTATATATATATATATATATATATATATATATAGCTGCTAGCCCATTATGCTGCTATCTGTACATAATATGGTTTTTTAATTATTTTTTAACATGATGTCCTTGCACACTGGTTATCCCCGATGTGTATGTGTTTACATACTAGAATAAAGGATTGTATATTCTACTATTTGAAACCTGTTGAGTGCTGAAGATCTCTTTTTTTCTTTTTGTAATTGTCATGAGTTTTCTTACTCTGTTCAGCACCTTCCCAGCACTGAGTATATGCTGAGTTTGACTAGTGCCATACCACTAATTATTTTTCCTGATAAGCAGATCAACCTCTACTTGGAACATCCGGGAAATTTCAAATAAAACATTGTCTGGAGTGTCACTTCTACTCGTACTTTAAAGCATCACACATGGTCTTCCTGACCCTGACCACCACCTATTGTCATATTAGTATCAACTACTGGGTCTCATCAGCATAGGAATTATTAAGCTCCATGCAAATTACTTTACTTGAGTCACTTATTATAGGCCATGTGATTTTTAGTCCACCTTTCCTGGGAAATATATGCAGATAAATCCTGCAGGAAATTCCAATCTGCATATATTACATTTAAAAGTAAAACTCTTAAAACAAAGTACTTTTATTTTTTGCTAAGTTTACCAGGGCTTATGGACAAATCATTGATTTACACATTCGGCTGGGTACACATGGACAAAATTTTCGTCCTGATTGACCGTTCACCATAAGTGATTGGTCAGCTGTGACAAATCACTGACAGTCATGGTGCAAGTCCCCGAGGCCGACACTTCACTTAGGCAGTGATTTACAGACATGTCCAAATCGTTCATCCCCTGTCCAAATCACCTCATATATTTTTGGCAGATTTTTTACACAGAGATGTTGGCCCGCAAAATCTGCTTGTGTGTGCCCATCCTTAAGAATTCTGAGCAACTTTAAAAGGCCAAAGAATAAGAACCCCTAAGGGTAGTCATGTCGAATGGTGTGATCCTAACATCCCCACAAGATCTCCAAATGCACGCATTCGAATAGGCATAGACCTCTACACAGCCACACAATCAGGCTTTGTGAACAAGAGCATCATTCCCACAGACACACAGCAATCTACTGAAATAAAGACAAAGAGCAAAATACACAGTAACCTTTGCAAATGTCAAACAAAAACACAACATCTTGAGATAAGGCTTTGCAAACAACCTGACACAAATCTCTTCATATGAGCAAAGTCTTAACCTTTCCATTGTCCTGTGACATTAATATCACTCACATGTCTGCCAACAAGATGCTTTTGTCTATCGATGTGGGGTGTAGAAACCAACAGAAATGTAAGAATGTAAGGCCAAGAATTGCTAAAAATATTTACATCTCTTTTTTTGCAATGAAGGTGACTATTTTAGCATGCAGGCCCCATTGTGTTACAACTGGTTTGTTCAGACAGCAAATCCACCCTCCTCAATTTGACTTAATAGTCCAAACACAAGACTGCAATGTTGAATGAATTGCCAGCTATTCTGCCAGGTGATGAGGTTTGCATAAAACAAAGTGCAATGAGATTTGTGTCAATCATTACAGCCTAAACAGTCACTGCAGCATGGAAAACAGGATAAAACAAGAGAAATACTAATTCAATATGTTATTCCTGCATCTTTAAGATTCATGTCAAAGCAATGATTACATGTTGAAGGAAGTTACCAAATTGAGATAGATCACCTAGTAAGGTGCAAGGCACAGGCTGCCTCTGTGCTTATGGATGTGGGAGCATCCTCTTGCCAATACTTATGTGCTGCCTTCAAAACCCAGGCAGTACTATACAGCCTTGTGCATTGATTACTTGCTTGAAGGGCCACCAATCACTCAGGACTTTTTGAAGACATCTGTATTAAATCTCCAAGTCAATGCCTGGAGCCCTTACAAAGTCACTTTCTTACTGGAATAATAACGTTCTGAGACCCAGTAACAAGGGAATAAGGTAGCACCTAAGAAAGGGAGCAAGCAGCTCCCCAAAACATTGTACATTATGTAGTATTGGATATAAATTCTAATTCATTTTATTGTGCTTCTTCACGTATCACTTTATTTGGTCTGTGCATTTTATCACTGTACAAGTTCAGTAAGCTTGATTTTAGGAAGTGTTAGTTTAACAGAGACAAAATGGTTAAGATATTGAGAGCAAAACAGGCCAAGGTCGACCGAAGAACTGGGGAGTAAGACTGAGAAGTGAGCAGTGGGGCATGAGGGATGGATGGAGAGAGAGTAAGAGAGAGAGAGGGGGGGGGGCAAAAAGGTTTAGATGGGAAAGGAAGAGATACAGAGGATAAATGACTAAAAGGAAGACAGATGGAAACAGAGCGAGGCTGATATGTAGTAAGGTTATGAAACAGATATGGAGCGTAGGAGTAAAATGTCTTTATACAGAATGAGCATGAACAAATAGGTGAAAATCTTTGGCAGACACAGAGAAGTAATATAGTTTCCATGTACCATTCATAACCTGTTCACACTCTACTTTCATCAATGGGGGATATAAGCATCAAATTAGTATTCCTAATGAGCCATATTAGAGAACTACAACACTGCATGTCCATCACAGACTTTGTAGGTAAAAGGGCCCATACCCTTTACTGGGTGGGAGTACTCCGGGGCCAACCAACTTGAGATTTATCATTGACTGTATACATGCATACTGCAACTATTCTTTGTAATAAGGCAATGTTCTGTTTGCAGTCACTTACACTTTTATATGTCACTGTCTACATTCAATTTAATTCAAATAATACTGTTTACACAAACAGAAAACTATTCAGTTTTGTACAGCCACCGAACATTTGTTATTGACCAGTAAGAAGTATGGACTATTTTGCAGAAGATGTTTCATGCATCTGCTGTACAAAAAAACCACAAGGAAAGCGATTCCTTTCCTGAAAGATTTTAGCAGTTGGCAGTGAAAAGCAAAAACCCAGATCTCTTATCCAAGGGAGTGACCCTGGTCTATAAACATTACACAGGGATTCCATGATGACACACAGCATATTCCCCTCACATGACAATACACTGTCTCTGTGTATTACCACCTGACTAATAATTAAGATGGATTCATGTGGCCAGTTTAATGAAATACTTAAAATTATAAAGGAATGGCATTGACCCCACTGGCTTATTACTTATTATAGAAAAGGAAAAGTGAAAATCTAAATTAACAATGTCTAAAAAAAAGTCTTCCTGGAGGGAGGAAACGTAATTATTTTCATGTTGAGATCAGATAGCAGATAAAGACAGGATTGGAGACAGGATTGGGGACAGAATTGATTACCCTGCAGGCGTATTATAACCTCTTCATTATCACAGAGGCCTGGGATACATTGCAATCTGTGTATTACTAGCTACCAAATACCATGTAAGCACTTACAACATTTGTAAGTGCGATTTGCAAGGAAGCGAACAGTGCGTTTGTCCTCGTTCTGTGTGCATTTATGTGTACCGTATATAAACCGCGATTTTCAGGCTAAAAAAATAGCCTGAAAACCGAGTCTCGGTTCATACTCGAATCAAAGACTTACCTGCTCCGACGGCCGAATGCTCCGCATCCTCTGGTTGCTGACATCACTTCTCGCGCCGGAAAGTGACATCAGCCAGCAGAGGAAAGTGGAGCAGGCAGCCGCCGGAGCTTAGAAGAGGATCCAGAGCAGCCTGCAGGGGAACATGTGGAGCAGGTAAGAGAAGGCAACTGTGGGGATTTAGAAGGCACAGTAATTCCTGCAGTGGCTATTCCTTGCCACTGTAGATGTTTGGAAACTAAAAGCATGCTGGGAGTTGTAGTTTCCAAACATCTGGAGTGCCAAGGAATGAGGCTTTAATGTCCTTTTGAATGGACATAAGAATTCCCATACAGTAATAGCCAAATACAGTATGGCTATTACTGTATGGGACTTCTGATGCTCATTTAAAGGGCAACTAAAGCCTAAAACAATACAGAATTAGAAGGAGAATGTTATCTATTGCTGCCTTCTGATTCTGTATTGTTTTGAGGCTTTAATTGCCCTTTAAATGGACAGCAGAATTCCCATACAACAGTCCCATACAGTAATAGCCATACTGGATTGGGCTATTACTGTATGGGACTGCTGTATGGGAATTCTGCTGTCAATTTAAAGGGCAACTAAAGCCTCAAAACATACAGAATCAGAAGGCGTTGGCATAATTTTTTACCCTCGGTTTATACTCGAGTCAATCACTTTTACTCCTTTTCAGAGGTAAAAGTGTGTGCCTCGGTTTATACTCGAGTATATACGGTACGTCTGCTTTTAGGTGCGTGTGTCCACGGTTGTCTGCATTTCTTTTAGAAGACGTTTTTAAAATTGGAATTGTGATGTCACTTCCTGTATGGGCATGGCCACACTGCGCCGCAAACGCAATCGCACACGGCAATTGCATGCAATTTCATGTGCAATTTTGTTGTGTTTGAGCAACGTTTTTGCATTAGGCATAGGAAAATATATATATAGCATGCGATTGTGATTAAAAATGCGGAATGCAAATCACAATCGCATGAGAAATCGTACTCAAAAACGCGTGTTTTTTGCGCGTTGCCGCGTTTTCAATGATCTGAAAAAAAACCCGCAAGCGCAATCACATACGCAAACGCAAGAAAAACGCGATTGTGTGGCCTAGCCCTATTTGTGGTTTTTGTTGGAGTGTTTGGAGAGAGAGTAAGTGTTTTGCAGTGTGGTAAACTACTGTTGGTAAAATGTTATCTGATGAGATGGACTTTGTCAACCAATGTCTGGAGATTTTGGCTTTGTTACTAATAGTAATGATAATGCAAAGGCCAAAAGTGATCCGGAGATTCAGGATGCACCCTCTGTTGAGAGAGAGAAAGGACAAAGTGTTGTTCTGGACCCTGTAAAATGATCTGCTCCAGCATCCAGAATTTTTTTTCTCCTACACCAGGATGTCCATCCAGAGGTAAGATAAAATTTGATACTGCTGTTTCTTCAGTTCTCTTCCCAATACCATTATCTACCTGTCTGTCCTAATGTATTATTGTAAAAAAATTAAGTGTATGTTTTCTACAGTTTTGACGATTTGTTGGAGATCACGAGGGATGTGCAGCAACAGCAAGATACCACCTTTCGAAAAAGTATCACACAAACAGAAAGACGGATGATCTCCTTGCGGTATGTATGCAGTAAACTTTTTTTTTTTAATTTATTGCATACGATATGTAATAATTAGTGTGGGTAGAGGTGGATTTGAGGAATTGGTCAGGATTAGGAGAGGGGTGTTGTGGGGAGAAGGAATTGAGCAGGAGGAGTGATGGGGAGAAGGGAGTTTTTGGGAAGAAGAGGAGGGGTGGGGAGGAAGAAGAGCAGTAGTTTTATATTTACAATATTAATCTTTTTTTTATTACAGGTTTCTGGCTACTGGACAGTCTCTACATCTGGACTTCAGTATGGGAAAGAAAGTGTTCAAATGATTCTACACCAGACTTGTAGACTAATGTGGCAGAAGTTTCAGCCCCATCTCATGGCCTTTCCCAACAAAGACAAGTGGGAGTACATACGTCGACAGTATAGTGAGAAGCTGTAGTTCCCCAACTGTGTAGGTGCAATCAATGGGAAACATTTAAGGATGGTTATATCCCCTAAAGCGGCAGCAGGTACTACAATTACAAAAAGTGCTTCTCTATCATGCTGCTTGCTGCGGTGGATGCTGACTATCGATTCACCTACCGTACATAGATGTGGGTTTGTATGGTAGCTGCAGTGACTCTAGCGTGTTTTAGCACAGCCAACTGGGAAAGAAATTACATCTTGGGCAGGTGGATCTACCCCCTCCCAAACCATTGCCTGGTACGGAGCACCCTACCTACCCTCATGTGTTTGTTGCTGATGAGGGGTTTGGACTTTCTGAGCATCTGATGAGACTTTTTGCTCAAAGGTCTTTGAATGATGTGAGGAGAGTCTTCAACTACTGACTCCGAGCACAGAGAGTGGTAGAGTGCTCTTTTGGCATGCTGGCCAATGAGTGGTGAGTCCTCCATACCTTGATACAGATGAGCCCAGTTAAAGCCACATGTTTTCCTCACAACTATGTTAGAGACAAGGAGTGTGCATTTGACGATGGACAGCAAACTGTAGTCACCTTGCCACCTCTACATACAGCCTGCCATTGCTAGAGGACCATAAAGTGGAATCATATAAGGGATGCACTTTGTGATTACTTTGTGACTCCTGCAGGGTCCTTACCCTTGGCAAGAACTGTATTTGTGAATTTGTTTTATAATAAACAAATTATAGGCAAGTTGTTTTTTTACCCTATGCTAAAAGTCTATCTCTACTCAAGCACACTCACAACGCTTGTTTGTTTTATGTTGTATAAAGAAAATCCAGCAGTTAAAACTAGAATGCACATAAAGTACTAAGTCCATTGGGACCTGTTATAGGAGGAGCGAGAGATCGGGTAAGTTGCTTGATTATAATTGTTAGCTCAGCATATCGAACTGAACTGTCATGAGCTGATGGTGTAGGGAAGGGTTGTAACGGATACCATGACGTTTGCTGTTGAGATTGTTGATGACGCATAGTACGATAATATTCAGAATACTGTTGCTGAGAATAATGAGAATAAGATGGTGGTTCAAATATTGGTAGTTCACGTGGTGGGGATGTGTTGGTAAGTCATGTGGCTGATGATGCATTGGTAAGTCACGTGGGTGGGAATGCGTTGGTAAGTCACGTAGCTGAAGATACATTGGTGGTTCAAGTGGCTGATAATGCATTGGTGGTTCATGTGGCCGATACATTGGTGGTTCACATGGCTGATGATGCATTGGTATCATGTGGCTCAGGATGCATTGGTAGGTCATGTGGCTGAGGATGCATTGGTATGTCTCGTGGATGAGGATGCATTGGTGGTTCACGTAGTGGTTGACTTTGTGGCTCAAAGAGATTGCCTCTGCTAGGCCTATTGATTAATTACATTATTTCAATAGTGGGTGCACACCACCCCTCTTCTGGAACATTTTCGAACAAAGGAACAAAACTCATGACAAAATTATCGACTTTGGTCTTTACCTGTTCCGCCTTCTCTTTTCTTTGTTCAATCATGTCCATTACAAACTTCAGTGATGTCATTAGTTGGGTATCTTGTTATTATTATTGTGGATTTATATAGCGCTAACATGTTCCTTAGCGCTTTACAATTACATGTATACATTCACTTCAGGCCCTGCCCCAAAGAGCTTACAATCTAAGCACATTTATTTGACACATACAACCCATCAATATGTCTTTATGTTTGTGGGGGAAACCGGAATTCCCAGATGAAACCCACGCAAGCACGGTGAGAACATACAAACTCCTTGCAGATGTGTCCAAAGAACTGAACTCAGGACTTCAGCGCTGCAAGGCATCAGTGCTAACCACTCAGCCACCATGCTGCCCCTTGTTGCTTCTTGCGCCTCATTGCTCTGGCAACAGAGGAATTTTCTATTTGTCATACAGGCCTATGGGAGGTAGAGGGATGTGGAGAAGAGGGAACAACAGTTATCTGGAGAAGAATTATTTTCTATATTTGCTTCTGTAGCTTGGTGCTCCTGTTGGACTGAAACAACATCCGCCCTCCCTTCTGCTGGTGCTTCCTTAGGCAGGTTAACCTTTGAAATGTGGGTGAAAGGTAAGTTATTGATCCAAACAGAGAAGCCCTAGGTGATTTTTGCTAGAATTTTTTTTGAACTTTAACTTACACTGCAAAATCCATAACTGGAAGGAGGAAGTCCAGCATGGCGGCAAAGATAAGAAGATTCGTTGGCTGGATACAGACCCACTTCTTGAATCCTCCCGCTCTGCATTTAGTTCTTTCTTAAAGGGACACTAAAATGAAAAAAATGACTTGCCTTTATCCTTTTCTATATTTTTAGTGCTGCCAAGAACTTGATCCCTTCTGCTGACAGTGCTCCCTGTCACTAGATCTCCTCATGTCCTGTTCAGCTCACTCCTATTTAGTATGTCTCCTCTCTATGTATCCACCCCCTCCCAAAACTGAGGCAAAGAGTGTGGAGCATGTGCAGTGGAGATGATCTGTGCCTCACTTCAGCCAATAGCATTCACTCAGTGATTTTGCGAAAGTGAAAGTAAAACTGCTATGGGAAGGTAAGCAGCACTGGGAGATGTAATCACTGCTTGGGGGGGGCTTTGTAATTGATTTCTTTAGGTACAGTGCTACATTGGAACTTAACTAACACAGACAGCAGCTAACTGCAGGATTGGGTTTATCTGCACAGAAAGAACACAGAGAAACAGACAAAGCTTATTTCCTTTCCTGATCTTAATGCTGAATCAATTAGCCATACAGTGACGGAGAAATAAGCTTTACTTTTATAGAATGGATAGTTTTACATGTAGTGTGCCAGGGGGAGGGGCTGTATGATTGACAGTTCTTTATTGACAAGCTGTGCCCCGTCCCCTTTAAAAAGTAAAACTCCTGGGGCTAAAAAAACAAGGGATAGGAAGATCAGAGAAGAAACAAAAAGCAGATTTAAGATTGGAGGTAATTAATCCTAATTACCATGTGATTAGTTTAAAAAGGATTTGCCTCAGTTTACATGTCCTTTAAATGTGCCTTGGATGGACTGCTATCTAGTCTTCATATCACATACTGGAAAGCAGAAAAATGTACATTGTATATACTTTTTATATTTTTTATATAGATGTCAAGTGCATCATATGGGATGATAGAAAGAATGATGATAATTGCTTGAGGGTCCAGGCAAACAAAACTATACAAATACAACTATTCAAAAACAAAGGTACAACATTTTATAAATACCACGTTATTGCAGTGTATTTACCTCTTTTGTCTTTCTCTCTGGATCAAACAAATCCTTTGCAATCCCAAAACATAATTGGCGTGTCCAATGACTGTCCATATAGTGGCTGTGAAACTTGTCATAGAGTTCTGGGTGTTACTGAACTTTAGCAACTAGCTCCTCTGTGCTTAGTGTCTTATTAGTAGTGGCCATATTACAGCCACAGATGACAACACACCACAGTAGAACACCAGCAGACGCACCAACCATTTCTTTTTTTCCCCCACACTCCTTTGCTACACCGCATTTTGCCTTGGAAATGGAAGTGACCAAACAGGAAATAGTGGTTTTGGTAAAAAACGCTATAAAAATCGCATTCAAAATTGTTTGTGTTTTTCTTGCTTTACCATTGACTATTATTACAGTGCGATTTGGACACAGACGGAGAAAAAGCTGTGCACGCATGCAAATATAAAACAGCCTGCATAGGATCGGAATGCATCATACATAGTGGGAACGGATTCTTGCGAATTATATGAAAAATATTAAATTATGTTGCGGTTCGCAAAACGGTTGCGTATAGAAAAGTGGATAGAAACGCACATAGTGGGACCTAGCCCTTAGTGCTTCTTCCTATTTTAATCATGTACTTCATTCAGTATCCTTTCATTACCAAATAACAGGGACAGAATTATTACTTCTCCAATGCATTTAAACATCTTAATGCCAAAAGCTTCAAATAGATTTGTTTTCATTCTCACTATATATTTTGAGATCCATCTGACCAGATTCCTGCAAGCAACTTCCTGTTTACTTACTGAAAATTGCAGTTTTCCCTCTTGTTGAGGATTTATTGTATTTCCCCTTAAAACATTTTGCAAATAATCCTGTCAATATCTATTTACAGCAGGTGGAGAAGCTTTAGCTTTAGGCTTAAGAAAAAGGGGGGAAATGCTTTGCTTTTATATTAAGAGCTTGGTGGCCATCTCTGCTTTGTCTGCTTAACCAGAAATAGATTTGCTAAAACTTACTACACAAAATTGTACAGAATAAGGTGTCAGTGAATTAGAAACCAGGTCTCGGGATTTTCATTGTGTGAAAATAAATAATGAACATTCCTAAATAAATCCATATTATTAATTAAGGTACTGTCATTGATTATATTATCTATTTTTTTAGTAACACAGAATGTCACCCACAGGTGTTTTAATTAAAGTAATTTATTAATAAACTTTATTCCAAGTAGCTCCTGGAATCTGCCCACTTGTCTCATTTAAGGCAAAGATACGTGCAAGACAGAGAAGAGCGAAAAGAGAGGAGAGAAAAGAGACAGAAGAGAAAGAGAGACAGAGACGATAGAGAGAAGAGAAAAGAGAGAGAAATAAGAAAGAGTAGAGAAAAGAAAGAGGGAAGACAAGAGACAAGAAAAAGTGAGACAGAAGATACAGAGAAGAGAAAAGAGAGAAATGAGAAAGAAGAGAAAAGAGAATAAAAAGAGAGAAGAGAAAAGAGGGATGAGAAAAGAGAGAGAGAAGAGACAGAAGAAAAAAGAGTGAGAGAAGAGACAGAAGAGAAAAGAAAGAGCGAGAGAAGAGAAAAGAGGGAGAAGAGGAGAGAGAAAAGAGTGAAAGAGAAAGAAGAGAAAATAGAGAGCTCCCCAAATTAGATAACTCTGGGACTGATGCAAAACCTCTTGTGCTATTAATCTGCAGCAACCAATCAGATGTTATGCAGTAACCCAGTGGAGGTTTTTGGTGTTTGGCCTGTATACATTATAATGCTTGACTTTGGGTGAATGCATTGCTTCAGTCCACAGATTCCGCTATGTCATATATGCTATACAATCAGATTTACTATAAGCTGGGTACACACAGTACAGATTCTGTCTGTGATCATCTTAATATGTGGCTACACAATGGTCCAGAGTGATTTCTCTATAATAAGTATAGGGAGGATGTTTCGTGGCTGACACACACTTACCAATAACGGTCAGGTCCGTATACTACAGTATAGGGAGACGACAATGAACGAGAGACATTTTTGCAAAAACCAACCATTCACAAAGGTGAACATTCTTCATCCTCAGGAACAGTAGCTTTTCTGGACACCCACAGTACCGACAGGATCAACCCTGTACAGTAAAGGTGATGTTTGGCCTAAAAATGTATTCTAAAATGTTTGTGTAAAACCTCACCTATTTTACTCACTTACTGTTTAATGCTTCTAATATCAATGCTATCTGACTACGTTAATTCAGATTTTGGCACAGAGCAATCTGAAATAAAAGTGGGGTAAATGCAATGAAAGTGTGTGATATTATCGGCTTTATAGAAGCTGGTGCCAGATTTGTTCATATAAAAGTATTGTATGTATTTATTTCCTAGGGATCCTTTGAGGCATCAAAACGAACCATCCACCATGCTAAAAGTAAAACAGAATGAAATGCTATTCTAACAATAGGGTTAACTGTATAGTAATACTATTAACTCAATGCACATGACTTACTGGATTTTGCTTAATGATATAATCAGCTGCAAGACATCATTCGGACATCAAAATCAGAGTAAATCCTGTCCCATCTGCTGTAATTCAGTTACTGACATACTGAAAACTAATAAATAGCCCCTTTGAACTGTAGGCTGCCAGGAACAGTGATATGGAATGGAATGTCTAGATCTAGATAGACTTACAGTAAACACTTGCATACTAGCAACTGCTCCATTGTAACGTTGAGAAGGAGAAAGGAGGAGGAATGATCCAGAGTTTAAGGCTGGGTACTCATGGCTAATTTTTCATCCTACATCCGAAATGATTCGCTGTCGGTCGCGGTGAAAATGGGCCGGTCTATAGGAGACAGCAGGATCGCCAGTGATTTACCGACATGTCCAATTGGTCGGTAGCAATGGTGTTTCACTGGTGGAAAAAAAAATTGCCTCGTGTACCCAGCCTAAAAGGAAGAAGGGAAAAGGTTTGATATTTTGTTGCTGTATCTTTAATGAGCAAATAAAATTTGTATTTGTTTTAGAACAATTATATTTGAAAAAAAACCAACAACTATGTATATATTTATTATGTGCAGGGAGATCCCTTAACTGGTATCAGAAAAGAAAACATTACATTTACTGGTGGTTTGGTGGTTGGCATAATAATCAATAGAACTTGCATTAGTGCTTCTAAACTGTTTATGTCTTGTAATTAGAACATAAATATTTGAATACATTTTGGTAGCTTATAATACATAGGGTTATAACATATGCATCCATTGTATCTGCTGTAAAAAGGGTTGGCTAGGTTACATAGGTCATTTTCGGTTGAAATAAAAGACAAAAGTCCATCAAGTTCAACCCCTCCCCACAAAAAGAATAAAAAAACAGCCCCAGCCAACCCAACAAAAAATCTTAAAACAATTCCCACAGCATCAGCCTTGCCCACAGCTAGTAACCTTTTCTGGATAAGCCCCAGAGCATAATGCTTCTATAGCTAAAAATGGATATAATAGTGCTGCTACTTGTAATGCTCCATAATAGAGGTCTGCTCTAAACTGGATCTCATTATTCCTGTTGGCTCTTGAGTAGACTTCGAGTAAGGCTGGGGTACGAATACCATTTCCTGATGAAGGGGGGACCAAGATTGGTCGGGGCTGTTGGCACCCACACCACACAATAATTTTGGACGACTGACCAATACACGAAAATATCATTCGGTCAGCTTAAAATATTGTATGGTGTGTACCTAGCCTTAGAGCTTAAGTGCTATAAGCTAGGGATGGCAAACATGAAGACAAGCCAATCCCAAAAGTTCAAATGGGTATACATTTGTTTGAAAAATATAACTCCCAGCATTCCACTACAGCACTTACAATATCAGAAGGCTTTCAGGGAATGCTGGGAGTAGTAGTTTTCACACATTTGGATGCCTGCTAGTTGAAGACCCCTGCTATATATTTTAGTGGTATGGTACCATTGTTTCTATGAACATTTTTGGTTATGAATAAAACATTTATTTAAACTTTAGACTGTTTTTTTAACTTCCCTGTACAAATTTTAGGAAGAAAGACTAAAAGCAGGTCGGTTTTGGGTATGAAAGCTGTCGGGTCGGGTCGTGGGTATGAAGCGGGTAGAAAAGTGGGTTGCGGGCCGGGTGCGGGTCTGGAAAATTAGCCCTGTGCAGGACTCTAGGCAGCACTCCTCTAAGCTCTATGAGACTCTGCTGAGGCGTCTCTTTGTACAACAAACCAATAAA
The DNA here is from genome assembly GCA_019447015.1 of Hymenochirus boettgeri. Taxonomy (NCBI): domain Eukaryota; kingdom Metazoa; phylum Chordata; class Amphibia; order Anura; family Pipidae; genus Hymenochirus; species Hymenochirus boettgeri. Next base: position 96,043,185 of record CM033470.1, on the reverse strand, counting down.
CAATCCAATGGACACAGCACTCATTTGCTTCAAGGGAATCTATTGGGGTTATTCAATAAAAGTTCTTATTGTTTAAAACGGTGCTAATTTTGCCCTAACCAATCAGATGTTAGCTTTCAAATGTTACATAAGTTTTGATTGGTTGGGGCAAAATTAGCACCATTTTAAACAATAAGAACTTTTATTGAATCTCCCTGTAAACCTTGTACAATACCCCCCAAAACCTGGACATCGTTTTATACGAAATCTTTAATTCAGCTCCCAGCCAGAGATATTATACTTACAAGCTCCACTATCCTCTCTCGGGGAGATTCAATATCGATTCTTCTGTTACTTACCTTAGCCCGAACCCACGATACAATAACGGACGTAAACGAGATTACGTCAGTTTTGCATCACAGGATCGGGCTAAGGTAAGGAGCGGGACTTTAACGCTCCACAAGCCATAGCGTTAAGTTTCACGCTACAAAGTAGCGCAAAACTTAACACTACGGGTTTTAGATCGTTAGCACAGCGCTATTTCCAAAAACATTCGGAAATGGCGCTATGCTCGAAAATCCGTCCAAAACCCAAATTTTTTTAGGGTTAACGTGGGTTTTAGACGGAAAAGGGCCATATTGAATCTCCCCCTCTGTCTCCACTGTTCTTTTTTTGTTCCATGAGCAGCCGCACTGGTGACTGCTCCGGGAATGGCAGTCAGTGATTGGCTGTGATGTCACTGTCACGGCCGACACTGACTGCCTTACCTGGAAGTGCAGAGCCGCGGCGGAGGATCAAGGAGGAGAATGTAAGTATTATATCTCTGGCTGGGAGTTGAATTAAAGATTTTGTATAAAACGATGTCCAGGTTTTGGGGGGTATTGTACAAGATATCGATTTTTGTAGAGAGGGGTGGACATTCCCTTTAATTTATTGAATCACCATGAGCATATACGATGTTTCGAAGGTCACAGCCTTCTGTTTCAAGTTTACATGGTGTACTGACACTTGCAAAAAACAACCGTATAAACCCTCCCCACAGGAAGTAGTCACTAAATTATTAAACACATTTTACCTGACTAGTCATCGTACACAAAAGTCAAACCTTTAAAGGAGATGTCTTAAAAACAATGTTGCCTACCTACATCTGTATATCTCCAGTGTAAAACCTGAAAGCTTGCACATACCATATATTCTATTGCTTACATTTTTTGATATTGAAAGTATACATTTGATTTTCTTAATAAATTGAATAATGTGAATATAGCATAGAGGGACAAGATAATACTCTCAACTTTTGTCGTTTCCTCATAATACAGTACACCTCTATACTCCATCGAGGGTACAGAGATTACTGGTTAAAGGCCAAGTGCATACAGAGACACAAATTGAATTTTTACTCAAAGGTTTGCAGATCATTCTGCATAACAGTTATTTTTGTATTTATGGTGAATACTATGCTGAACTGAGGGGTACTGCCATAGGATCCAATGTCACCCCGTCATATGCCAATGCTTTTATGCTTTGGCAAGAGGAGGACATCGTCTATGGGCTTCCATCTTTCTCCAGCCATTGCATTGCATTGCATGGTGGAGACACATAGACAATGCCTTCCTCCTGTGGTGAGGCGACATTGGATCACTCATGGCATTCCATGAAGAAATTAATCATATCCATGCACAGGGCCAAGGACTGAAACACGTCGATGTGATGTGGCACGAATAAATTAGCATTACCAAAATCCCAGGAGTGCTCCATTCTTAAGTTTACATAACTTACTGGAAACAACCGGGTTGATGTGGGGGTCAGGTGAGAGTGCCGCTCCAGTTAGTATTGTCTTTATTTTATATTGTCCTGTGCCTTGTTTTTTAGCTCTGGGAGTTTTACTTTTTAAAAAGGGCGGGGCACAGCTAGTCAGTAAAGAACTATCAATTACACCCTCCCCCTAACACACACCTTCAAAACCCAACAGTTTGAAGGTAAAAATCTTACTTGATTCAAGCAGTGATAACAGCTCCCAGTGCTGCTTACCTTCTTATTGCAAAGCAATTTTACTTTCACAAAACAAAATCACTGGGTGAATGCTATTGGCTGTAGGTGGGCACAGATCATCTCTAAGGTACATGCTCCACACTGTGCCTCAGTTTTGGGAGGGGGTGGATACACAGAGAGGAGACATGCATACTAACTAGGAGTGAGCTGAACAGGACATGAGGAAATCTAGTGACAGGGAGCACTAAGAGCAAAAAGGGATCAAGTTCCTGACAGCACTTTAAATAAGAAGTCATTTTTTTCAGTTTAATGTCCCTTTAATGTCACTCTTCCTGCTCCATCACAGTGGAGTACACTGCTATATAAACCCAGTCACAGCAATCACCTCAGGCAGCTGCAGGGTTAATGTTGTACAGTTCTCTGGACTACTCTGGATACAGACTGGATACTTTTTGAAACAAAACAAATGCTTTGTCTCACTCAGAGCTAAATGTACAATCTAACAATCTATATGCACCAAGAGTAGTTGTATACACAAATAAATGACCAGGCACTAACTCCCAAAGTGAATATAGGTAAGTAAATTGGGTGCTCCAACCACTAAAATTATAGTACAGCAACAAGAGAACAGAAGTGGATTACAAAGGGCACACCCAAGCGATAACCTTACAATTAAAATATCCTTTAATGTTTGATTATGGGACAATATATAAAGTGCACAAAAAGGTTAAAAACACATACCCAAGCCCACAGTATCATAATAATCAGTGTAATACATAGGTACAAAAAGATATATACCGGTATACTCATTCAACCACATGCACACATGTATAATAAAGCAATAGCAATAAACATAGCAAATCTAAATATTATCTCTCATAGTATAAACCCAAAATATCAGGGAGAGACACAGAAGAGCTGCTACACCCAGTGGCAGAGTACTATATATTCAAAAACATGAGGGTCTCACCGACATACTCAGAATCTGGATACTTGGAGAGGATGCATATTAAAAAATTGCCGGACGCGTTTCGTCCGAGTTTTTGGACTTTGTCAAACGGCAAGTGACTGCTATACCCATGCACTATATATACAAGTAGGCCGCAAGATGGAAGTTGGCCAGCAGAAAACAGTGAGCAGGCAGAAAGGGGGGATTCCAGACACCAGAGCCCCCCCCAAAAAACTCCACTGGGTTTTATATTACAGATTATATTATAATGCATTAATTAAACAGAATTTTTTTTATCTTTCTTTGGAATATTGGCAAACATGGTAAGTGGTTTGGAGAAAAAAAACCTAAAATATATATGGTATATCATTTTACTCTGTGCAATCTGTCAAATATAGATGAACTGTTTTCCAATTCCGTCGATCCTTACCTCTAGGATTTTTGGAGATCCCTGGCGGCCCAATGTGCCCAAGATAAGTCCCCAGGTTTTGGCATTAGCAGCAGCAGAAATGGCTGCCTCTCTATTCTTAAGCATTGTGTTGTGATCATAATATTCCCGAGAAAAGACCTTGCTGTATGGATCATACCTGCAATAATACGGCAATCAAAGTAGGGATTTTGTGGCTACACAATACTACATCCATATACGTATATCTGGACTAGGCATATAAGGTATATGCTTATCAAACATTCATCTGCAGTGTGTGACAGATGATCAATTGCATTTAATGGGGTAAAGTTTCATATCTCTCCATGTCAATCTTGTGCATTATAAGCAATAAGGTCAAAATAAAACACTCATAGTATCTGAAATGTCACCCTATGACTAATGAGTTGCTTCAAACAAAAGAACATAGAAGATACTGCACAGCACATACTGTAGTATGATGTATTTACAACAGTATGAGTTCCCTGAAAAGAAAAAAAAAAACATTCACACAGGACAGACCATTCATACTGAAAACCTTTGATTCAACAGCAGTTTTGTAAAATAACCTCTCAAAGAGCATCAGGAACTGTAGTTTCTACCCATAAACTAGTTTTAGCCTGTCAACTCCATTCCTAAAAAGCACAATGCAGAATAAAAACAGATGGACGGCTGATTGTCTGAAAGTTCATCCCCTCCCAATATTCCCAATATTCACTAGAAGAACATTTACTTTGCTCTGTTTCATATGACAAGCCCATTAGCCATGTTTCTACCCTATTCTACATTTCCTCTACTAGGAACCTAAAATGTGCAATTACTGTTCTAATCTCCTTTACAGAGAGTTATTTGCACAGTTGATATTGTAAAAATGGAAGGCAAAATGCATACATAATTACTTGCATGCATTTTGCCTTCCATTCTAACAATATCAACTGTGCTAAATAACTTGTATATTTTCTAGAAAATTAATATATATTTTAGGTACATTTTAGGAACTTTTCCCAGTAGAGAGAATGTAGATTAGGGTAGAAACAGGGCTAATATCTTTTTAAATAAATAGGTTTCAGTTTACTTACAGCATCATACCAAACACACAGCGTTATTATGGTCTTAGAGAATAGATGAAATTTTGCCCTTTTTACCATTACCATGTATAACAGACTCAATAGAATTCAACCCAGAGAACTCAATGCTTGGTAGAGAATATGCAGAAGATTTTCTCTACATCAGAGTTTCTGTTTTCTAGGATTCCAGCACTCCTAACAGTGCCAGGGGATGAGCAACATATTGTATACTGTCTCTGGGGGACTAGGCCAGAAAATATAATAAACACCAGCCGCAGCTTAGACAGCTAGCTAAACAAGAAATGTTCCACAGGCAATAAAAACAAGTTAGAAAAAAAACACATATTTATTCAGTGGGTTTCACATGCTGGTAGAAAGTCTTTGTTTACCTGTAGGCTTTTGTATCTGGATTGGAAATCATAACAGACTCCAGGTGAAAGCGTCCATCTCCCAGATACCTGCAGTTGGGAAAAGGCGGAAAAGGTAAAAATAAAGATATCTGAAAGGGAATATGCAGCATAGGGCCCTCTAAACCTAACAATGATTATAATATAAAGTATGGCTTCCATAATTCATCAGCACTCACAGGCTTGCAGGGAAAGTTAAATCCTGATGTTCTCTTTCTAAATTGTGTTAATACCTATGGATTTAGCATTCATAATCATCTCTTTGTAACATACAAGCCAAAGACATAGAGGCAAATTATTTCTGTTGCTACTTTGCCTAATGGGTTCAGGGTTCAAATGTTCAGTTTCACCCCTATACAAACAGTATACACATAATGACAAAACCTACTTTGCTTCTTGTGGTTTGTTTTATAACTTTCCCTCTTTGCAATAAATACCCTGCTGGAAACCACCACTGTCTGGGGCACTGTCTGACATTGGTGTTTCTATAAAGGTAAGTATTTGAAAACAGCAATCTTGTTTGTTCAGGCTCTTTCTGACATCATTTAGTGATCGCTCCTTTATAAGGTTTGGGAGCAGTGCCTTTGCTCTCCTGTGCAGTGGGAGATCTCCCGGTTGTTCACCTCTTCCCTCTGTGTTTGAACAGAACAGACTGTGCAGCTACTGCTGAGGAGCCTGTCTGTACAGACATTGTTGCCAACTGTTCCAAATTGTCTTATGTGTGCAATTCGCTTGTCACCCACACATACTATACCCCTGACTAAACCTTATATACAAAATAGTCTCAACCAAACAGGCCACCCTGTGCTAGTGCTCTACACAAACAATATCAACATTTCACTGATTAACCATGGCTCTGAATGACCAATTGGGTAAAAGATGATCAAAACTGTTACTGGATGTCCCTGGAGAATCTGAAATTGTCAGAGCCACCATACCTGTCAACTTTTCCAATATTAGCCACACTCCAAATCTACCCAAGACAGGACCTATTGTACATAACCATGTACCCTAAGGCCAGGCCTCATTATAACACGGAAGAAAACACAACCAGAGCTATTTATAGACAAACACTCTTCCCCCATTGTCCTATCTATTGAATATCTCTATTGCTGCTGTTCATAAATAGCATTGTCTAATCAGGTGCTACTAGGCAATATTGAATAGCACTATGGCAGTTGCTTGGGTGACTTCTCCAAATCTCATGCAGTCACTCTGTCTTAAAAGTCATGCTACAGCCTTTTGAATTTGTTAGCGTGACTTTTAAATAATGTGGATACCATTGAGGATTGCAACATGTACTGAAACATTTATAGTGGAACACTGGCCTAAACCCCCCCCCCCCCTCTAGGGGTCCCCAATACTTTGCTGCCTATATATGGCCAGTAATAGAATGAGTAGCAGTTCCATTTGACAAATAAAAAGAAAGGTTTAGCAGCAGCAGCCAGGGAAGGCAGATTGATTTTCTGGTTATTCGGGAAACAGCAGGGGGAGAAACAGAGCAAAGCAAAGGGAAGCGAACAAGCAGTACTTGGTATCAATGATATCCAGCAGCATCTCATGTATATTTTTAAGAGTGGAAAACATTTCTGAGGAAGAGAGCAGCTGCTGTTAATCTCCCTGTCCTCTTTTTATTTTAGTGTTTGCAGAGAAAATCACAGAGCTGTAACAAGTGTGGAATTGAGGTAGACGTTTATAACACAGGATTAAGGATCAGATGCTGATCTTTCTTCCCTTAAGCATCTGTGGATAGGGAATGTAAAAAATAATGAGGTATCCCAGTATCCTCCTCACTAAAATATTTTTTGTCTTCTAATAATTAGCTGTGTTATACCAATCTCAGATTATGCACTGTGTAGTAGCAGTTAGCTGGCCCTGCTAATCACAGCAGCACATAAGTGGAACCCAAATGCTCCTATTTATCTGCATGATGCACATCCACAGTGGATAAAAATTAACTCTTGTTGTTCTTCTACTTGAGTTTTTTTTAACTTCTACTATTTGAGTTTTTTTTTTTTACTTGCCAGTGACATCAAAAAGGCTTTAAAGGACTGTGTTGTCTTTTGACAAATAAATTACAATGCCTTTCCTGTTTTGCTCTTGGTATTTTACCCTTTGCCAATCTCCATATATGTGACTACCTACCTCTACACTTGTCTAGCCCAGTGGTTTGCCTTGCACAGTGCACATAACATATAGTAGATACTGTAGCTTAATTCCCAAAAAAGGGGTTGCCCAGTAGGCTTGAGGTACTTATGACTTAAATGTACATATAAAGAACATGTTTCTATCATCTTCCTAACTGCTGGAGGCAGTAGTGGATTAGAGTTGCAGTTTGAAACATCTGGAGGTCTGAAAGACTGGACCCCCACCACCACACATTTTATGTATTTTTCATTCTCAGGTTCAGGCATCAGCCTTTTCTCTCTCCCAGGAACCCAGGTGAATGACTTATTACCACAAAACAAAGCCAAGCAAGAACAATAAACTGGATAAAATACATTTAAAACCTTATTTTCCTCTGACATTACATAGGGCACCTACTGACTAAATGTAATTATCATTTCTACTTTATTTTCTGATTTTTCAACAGAACACTCATAGAGCCACTTGGGCACACAGTGCTGTACGTAATAACAAGAGGATGGAAACATGGGAATAAGTGTAAGTAATGAAGAAATATTACATAAAAAGGGAATGCATACATGCCTAGATTGGATATCACTCCTGTACCTTGAATTATAAGGATTGGGGACCTTTCTTTTACAGTTAAAGTAGGTATGGAAAGTATCCAGATACAAATACGAAGGTCAGTTGTGTTAACAAGCAGCTTGTGTATAATTCATAACAAGATTTATTAGAAAAAACTAGTTTCACATTAATTTGGAAGGCCAGGATCAATAATATCTGGTAACTAGATAGCATTCAATTGTTGGCTCTCATACGGCAGCCCTGTGTAATAACACATCGAGCCGTTACAATCGTTAAAGCATAAGCGGTGAATAATGTTTTCCATAGGCACTTTATGTAAGTTTACAGTAGCCCTGTTTAAGGATGATTCCGAAGCCCCTTATTGAATGTAAAGGAAACACATGGGGCCGACTTACCCAAAGTCGCAGTGTTCTTTAGCTACACAATTCAATATCAGTTAACACGACTTTAACCCTTTGACTGCATCAATTGCGCTGGTATAGCAAAAGACAGCCGGAACAACAATTTCAATATGCAATTTATAGCACAACTACTTAATGTCAGCTAATAGCTGGAATTAAAGTTGCGCTGTCTCTAAATCCCTTTCAGACGCAAAACGCATTTTGAATTCCCAAAAAGAAATTTAGTGATTGTAAATCTCCCTTAGGGCTAGGATACACTTGCTCATTTTTGGTGCGTTTGCGAATGCGATTACGCAATTTATTCTTAAATAGGAATTACGTCAATGCACAGAAATGCGCATCAATGCACATACAATCCCGTGCGATTGCATGCGCGGCGCAGTGTGGCCGTGCCCTTATTGTGTTTTTGCAATGCATTTATGTTGGCTATATTTCTATCCTAATCATTTATTATTGGAATGCACGTGATACGCACCAAAAACTGCGCATGCGTTCAGATTGTGGGTCAGTTCCAATTGTATTGCACTGCAAGAAATGGGATAGGATCTCAAAGCACATTTTGAAAAGAAACATCTTTTATTACATGGCTATTCCCTACAAAATGAAGCACATCAGGTAAAACCTGAAATTAAAACCTTGGCATGGAGTATGCACAATTTCATACAAAATCACATAAAGCACATACAAATATTACTGCGTGTCCAAAGAATGGAAATCTTTTTATATCGATCTGTTGGTCCCTTAGGCTACTCATACACGGATCAATATTTTTGATCAATTTTATCACTTTGATCAGATTGGTCAAAAATATATTGCTGTTCACACTTCCAATCGATAGACTACTTGACAATTTTAAGTAGTTTATTGAGCCAAATTTAAATGGACATGCTGGGAATTATCCCAGTGATCCTACCCTCAACTGCAGCATCTCGATCACATTTCAACCTGAAATCTGCTCGATAACAATGGTGCAAGATGGTACATCAGTACATTTATGCAGCTGACTGAGCTGTGTATGGCTAGGAGTGCTATTCTGCATAATTGTACACAAGTATATTTTAACCAAAGTTATTATATCAAATGGCCATTTCATCTAAAGGACAAGCCCAGGAACACTAACCAGACGGGCTTACTAAATTAATAGAAGTTGTCACGGGCTTACTAAATTTATAGAAGTTGTCATTTACCGTATATACTCGAGTATAAGCCGAGGTTTTTAGGTTTAAAAATAAACCTAAAAACCTTGTCTCGGCTTATATTCGAGTTACATCAAAAATGAGCTGGATAATGGTTTTTCACTGGTAAGGTTTTTCACTTACCAGTCCATTAGGTCGCCTGATACAGCTGCCTGATATGCCGGGAGACCGATGCCAGGAGACCGATGCAGAGAGAACCAGCGGGTACTGGTATGTGCACGCGGGCACGTTAGGCGCGGGCGCGCCATTACGTACGGACTGTACCACCGTAATCTGCCGGAATGGAGGAGCAAGCTTTCCTATTCTCCTGTTCGGTCCTGTGGGACCGGTAAGTTACCATATATTCAATTATTGCCTGGTTACTGGTTATTCTTACTGGAATTTGGGGGTACAAATGCCAATACAAATGTTAGGAAACTACAACTCCCAGCATGCTTTGATTGCTGGGAGTTGTAGTTTCCAAACATCTGGAGTGCCAACAGAAAGATGGGTTACAGAAAGATGGGAAAGGAAAGGATGGGTACCTTGGCTTATACTCGGGTCGGCTTATTCTCGAGTATATAGGTACCTCATTCACCTTTGCTGACACCTCAAATAAAAAATTATATAAATCCCGCAAAACTAAAATAATTAGAAAGCTGACAGATGAAGGGCTAATCTGTTATGCAGCAGAATGATGCACTTCCCATTCCTTTACCTCTCAAATGTTTCTACTTCCTTTTTAAGCTCTCCAGGTTTTTTTCCCCCACAAGCTTTTACATGCTCAGAAGAGACATGTGGAGGAATAACATTCAGTCATTGGCTCGGTTACACCCATGACAGACAGCTGCTAACTGGAGGAACCAGGAAGCAGAAAGAGAGATAACAGCATTTCAGGTTATACTTAAGCTGGGTACACACAGTACAGATCATTGAAAGACGACAGACAGGATCTGTAAGATCCTGTCTGTCATCTTTTAAAGATCTGCATACACACAGTCCCGAGCGTTCTCCCTATAGGGAGAACACTCGGGACTGTGTGTTTCCATCGGCCGTGCTAGACTCCTCTTTGGAGTCATTGGCATCCTCTTTGGAGTCTAGCGCGGCTGATGGAAATTTTCTGTCTTTCCTGAACGAGCGTTCGGCTGACCCGATCTTTCGGCAGTCGCACGCTCATTTGGAAAACAAAGGTACACACAGTAGCGATAAAGCACCGATACTATCGGATCCGACGGTATTGGGGCTTTGTTGTTACTGTGTGTACCCAGCTTAACATCTCTAGAAATTGTAACTATAACAGGTTTGGGGGTGTGTGTGTGATTTACCTATAAAAAAATTTCATTTGAGGGATGAACTTGGCAAAACACAATGTTGATTTGGTGAATTTTATTTAAACATAGCACATTGTTATAGAAAACTTCTCTGTGAAACTCTGTGTTAAATATTATTTGTATGTGTCGGCTGCTTTGTCTCTTCATGATTCTCATTCTCTCCCCTTTGTCCCTCTCTCAATTCTCTGTCCATCACCCTGTGTCTCCCTCTCTGCGCTCCGCCGTAACTGTCTCTGCCCGCAGTTTGCCGCCGGTAATTGAGTCGTATATCAGGACAGATAATAGATGGGAGGCCAGAATGTAATTGGGGAAGAAAAATGTCTTAAGCCTGCATCATGGGAGCATTAATTTTATTTAAGGACAGCAAATTAGAACGCGCTCCTCTCCCATCACCTAATTATTTTAGGTAATGAAAATGCTTAATGTGGTGTGAATTCCTTGAATTACAAACAAAATAAATAAATATCTGCTGAAGGAGAAGAAAGAAATCAGAGAAACTTCTAATAAATAAAAAGACTGAAAGAAAATTGACTTTACCAGAAAGTCAGATAGAAATATGACGGACAGAAGATATGGAAAACAAGACGTATTAGAAGGGATGTCCCATTTTTGCTGTTGTTGCTGAACTATAACACTCATCATCCCCTACCATCTAGAAAAATGGAGATGAACAGCAGCAGAAGGGGTCTCAGGGTGGCCATTTCTAATATATACAGTAGAAACAAGCATTTCATCTTTGCAAACAAGGCCAAAAGTGTGCATGCTGTGCTTAGCAACCTCCTCCTATTCTGTGCTTTTTCTAGCCAAGAGCTACTTAGCGCTGCTATTTTTAACTTTTAGTAATACGCTGCAGTGCCAAGGCACTTACAGTCAGTCAAAGCTGCACTTGCTAAAGTAGTCTGTGCATAAATTATGCATATTCTTCCTATTTTCACAATGCTAAACTATACAGGGGTTTCTCACCATTATAGGTTACTTGGCAGGTAAAGACTTTTAACCACCACATTTGTAATTATCAGATATTTAAATGCCCCAAAAAGTCAGACCAAAGGATAGCACCGAGAAGTCTGTTCAACATATTAAAGAAAGTTACTGAATAGCTTACAAGAGAAGCTTTTCTATTTAAAGAGCTTTCATCGTCACATAATGGTGTTCTTGTTCTTTTTATCAATCCTGTTTAACACAGCCAATGTCAGCCATTATCTGTGCTGTACAATTTCCTAATACATAAACGTTCCATTTTGTATTAAATGATGTTTAGAAAGAGCTGGAGGCTTGTGTGGTTTCTGTCAGTGCATTTCAATTCTCTCTCGTTCTTCTAATTTTCTTGAATGACAACAACACCAAATAATAAAAAAGATTCATTGGCACCTTATTTCTAGCCAATACATTTGAAGTACAGATCTTGTTTTACATGATTTTGCATTTCTTTAGATGCCTTTATTTAGTTGCATAAATATGCACTCACCCATTTAGTCTAAGGGCTTTTAGAAAACAAACACACACAGGCTTTTAGAATAAAAACACACACACACATATTAGACTTTATTTGGTTTCGATTTCTCACCAACATAGCATGTGCTGCACTTTTTGCCTAATGTGCAAAATCCTATTGTGTGGAGTTCTTGGTAATAAAGATGTCACACACCTAGATTAAAGGCATTTCCAATTTAATGTGATTAAATGCATTATTATTCTCTGTGCACATGTTAACTGACATTAACAGGGAGATGTACGGTAATTAAACTTCTTTTCATAAAAAATTGTGCTAATTTTGCCCCAACCAATCAGATGTTAGCTTTTAAATGGTAACTAACATCTGATTGGTTGTGGGAAATTAGCACCATTTTTAACAATAAGAACTTTTCTTACATCTCCCTGTAACTCTGTTAAGCTGGGTACACCCCATCAGATGCAAAAGTAACCATGGCCAACAGTTCACTGTAACCGATTGTGTGGTCCACCTTGAGCCTGGGCGTAGTGGAGGAATCTTTAAAACTGTACTTAGCTTTAGTCTAGTTTTTTTTAGTTCCACAGTTCATGATATCAATCTAATATCTTGTATTGGTGTGGACATCGGGAGATACTTCACATTGTGTATGGCCAGTATTAGGTGAATGCCACACAAAGTAGATTTACAACAATAAAAAATCTGGCACATTTTTTTTCTGTTTACTTGAATTGTAAATTATAGCTAGGTGTATTCATAGCTGATGTAGAGAAGAATTTATTATTCCAAAAATTTTTACTATTTACTATGCTTTTGTTTTATAAGGTATAAAAATGCTCAAACAAGAAAGACCAATGACCAGAGCATATTACCCTGCTACGGTGGGCACAGTATCTCTACAAATATGTTTAAAGGAGAGCATTAGAAAAGCAAATACATAGTGGATCGTTGCCAAACATCAACTGAAGACAGTCTTTAGCAATATAAAAAACACCAAGAAACAAGGTCAAATGGGAGTAAATGTAAAGGATAAATAGGCATAGTTCCTTCTGTTTATTTGTGCTCTCTTTTTTTATTCCCTGACGCCAGTGGTCACACTAAGATCGGACTACATCCTTTTAAATTTCTATGTGCACCTCTCTGACTCGCTGGTTGAATCATATTAGCCATAATGAAGCATTAAACCACTCCTTCTCTTTTCTATGTCAGACTCTTCCTCTAAATCAGATTCACCACACATTAAAATTGTAACAGTGTCTAACATGCTCAATTACAGATGGAAACAAACCCCCTCAACCCTATCAGGTTGTTTAGATTTAAGTTCCCTGCAGTCAGGGCTTCTCAATACCCCACCCCACACAGTTATCGCTGCTACACAAATATTAAAAGGGGAACTGTGGTCCAAAAATGGCTTTAGGTAAATTGAGGTAAATTGATAGGAATTGCTCCCCTGAGAATTTTTTCCATTGTTTATTTTGCACAGTTTTGAAGATATTTACATTTTTGAGTGTGATATGGCAGCAGCATCACCAGGTCCCCTGCACTTCCTGCTTCCTGCTCTGAAACTGTCATTCAATCTGTCCTGTTTCTCCTCCTCCCCTTTGCAGCCCCCCCTGGTCCCTACCACTCATGGACCCCATGGTCCCTCCAGTTGCAGGCTCCCATGGCCCATTATCTTACAGCCCCATGTGGCCCTGCCCACTCGTGGGTGCTGTGGCCCCGCCCACTCGCGGGTGCCTAAGCCCCGTCCACTCGCGGGTGCCGTGTGTTACTCAGACCCCCCCCTACAGAAAACTCTGTGGAAACAGCCTTTTCAGGCAGAGTGAGAACTGTTTTCACACAGTGAAAGAGAAGGGCTGTAGATTCCCTTAAGCTGTGCTCGCCAGCGGCACTGTGCAGGAGAAGCCTCAGGAATGTCACAAGTCAGCCTCCCACCCATTAACTTTCTGGTCAGTCATTTCTGTATATCTTGGGCTGTGGAGCATGTAGAGAGGTGGTTGATGGCTCATTTTAAAGGTAGGAAACTTGTCTTTCATTTAAGCTTTTTGGAGACCACATTTCCCCTTTAAGTCTGATGTCCCATTTCTACCCAATATTTAACTCCAAAACTAGAAAGTGAAACAACAATACAAAAGATTAGATTATGGAAAGTTCTTTAAGTGACTGATAAATACATTTGTCAATGCCCTTTAAAGGAAGAAATGTGCAAAATTACACAGGATAGCCAGTTCTCCTTATACAGAGAAGGACGATGCAACTATGTACAGTATAAATATCCCACCTGAAACCGGTGAAATAGATGGTACTGTAGCGGTGGGAGAAAACCTCTTTATCTACTTCTTTATCTATCTACCTCTTAATCTACCTCTCTATCTATCTATCTATCTACCTACATCTCTATCTCTCTATCCATCCATCCATCTACCTACATCTCTATCTCTCTATCCATCCATCCATCTACCTACATCTATCTATCATATCTGTCTGTCTATCTATCTATCTATCTACCTACCTACCTATCTACCCATCTACCTACTTACCTACCTCTTTATCTATCTCTTCATCTACACCAACATCCATCCACACATATTTACAAACACACATATATTTGTGATAATTATATGATAATTGTCCCACATTTGCTTTAAGGTCAACACGCTTTGCTGCCCATTATAATGTTAACAGACTTTTTATGGAAAATGTCCATACCACCAAAGCCGAAGGTTTTCCATACAAAGGTTTTTCTACTTGAGATTTAGGGCTAGGCTCCACTAGGCAGCACACAAGAATTGTGCGATTTATGTGCGCTACCATGAGTTGTAATTCCTTTGATGTTACCCTATCGCAGCGCATGCAATGCACACCAAAAATGGCATAAAGAACATAAACAAATGGTAACCACAATACTTAAAGGTGGACATCTAGGCCTGCATTGCTTTAAAGAAAAACAATACAAAACTAATACATAATAATATTAGCTGTCTTGCTACATGCAAGAATTAGCTGCTATGTGACAAATGTATCCTGTGAGGCATTCTGGGAATCCACACCTTATAGTCCTAGTCTGCTTGCATGACCACAGACAGCCCCAGGGCATTGTCTACTGGTGTATCTCTAAAACAGCGTGATCTGCAGAGCTGTTATTGAGGCAAAATCATGCATTGTGACATTATCCTAACAATCCCCACAGAAATACCAGCCAGAACTATTACTAGTGTTTCTGTCACTACAATTTCTGCTTGAACAATGTTGGGATTTTTTCCTTTGCACACGTGACATTAACCAAAGCCAGGCAAGTGAGTCAAAAAAAAGAGTGAATCACTAATGAATGTATCAGTACACAAGGGATATATTTAAATTCTGTCTTGCTATGGGTCTGTGCTGCCTGAGACTGCACAGCCAAGAGAAGTATGTAACAAACTGGCCTAATATTGTTCTGTATAAAAGGAATTTACTGTCATATTGAGGGTAAATATCAAGTTAGTCCGGTGCTACTCATTACACTTTGTAATGGACCTAATAATCTATCTGTACAAAAACAGATAAATCTATAGCACAGTTTCCTTCAGTTCCCATATAGTAACATCTCTTTGTATTCATTCTCTCCTTTAGCTGTGCTTTCCCTGCAATGCATTAGAAGGTGAGGCTCAGGCTCGCATCGCTCACCGCACAGCAGTCGATACTGATAAATATTGATGAAAATAATAAGATATTGGGAGACAGAGGCTTTCATGCTGTAGGAGTCTTCAAACCACAGCACTTTATGTACACACCAATTAAATACTGGCAGCACAACATACAGCATCATGTGCTATTAATATAAAGGTAGAGTTTCAAGCAGAAAAAGAATTCACACACTTGTAATTCAGGCCTTATAGTTTCATTACAGAACAAGTTTGGTTTTTCATTGTGTAGAGCCTTTTACCTAGTGCATTTTCTGCACAATTAGCATTTGCTAATGAACAGGCGGTAAAGGCACAATCGTTGGACTATGTATGGCTGTTCGTATGAAAATCTTGCAGTTTTTCCTACCGGAAATCTGACCAATACCAATTAAAGTTGTACATATTATTTCAGAATGACCATGAATTTGGTAAAAAAATATCCATTTCCCCACAATGTTGTGGAAAAATCTGGTAAAAATTGTTAGTCACATGAAAAATTCCCTGTGATATTTCAACCGAATTGACTCAAATGTTGAGATCCAATCAGGTGGAAAAATCATCTTGTGTGTGCCCAGCCTTAGTGTTATTCACAATGGAGAAGACTGGAGAAGATATGATCCCTTTATACAACTACATTAATGGCATTAATAGTTTGGAGCATTGTCAACCAACAGTTCTTATCAGAAGGCATATGGACATCATTTAAGGTTAGAGAAATAGGGGAGTTCTACAGGTTCAGAAAGGGTTTTATACAGTGAGAATAGTAAGGGCTAGGCCACACTAGCGCATTTCTCACACGCTTATGATTGCGTTTTGCGATCCGTTAGCTCATGAGAATGGCATGCCATATTACAAGTTACATACTGTGTCATCACCATTTTTTTTGCAAATCACATGTGCAAGTTAATGTTGTTCTATATGGATTTATCCAATTGAAATTTGGAATCTGAAAGGAATTTCCCGTTAGGCAGGCATTATGGGTAGGGTAAAAAGGTTGGGCTAGATGGATATTAGCCTCCTGTGCTACTATGTATGTATATAGTCCTAAACTGAAACATTTTTCTTTTTGTTTTGCTGTTTTAAGCTGATTTCCTTGAGAGAAGATTACTGTCTTCTTGTCTGAAATAAACCAAAGGAACTATAAAGGTTTTAGAATTGTTTTTTTACAAAGCATTCTTTTATTGTTCAAATGTGCTCATTCACGTAAGATCAAATTATTTTAAAAAACAAGCATTTCCTGCACAGCATTGTCTGCTTGCCTTAGCACCTTTCATAAGCACATCATACATAATACCCCTTTAAACTGAACCTAATAATTTGTATTTACTGAATGAGATGCTTATAGCAGGGTGCTCATTATCAGTGGAATTTGTGTAAATTGAGGCCGCAATTAATTTGTTATTGTCTTCAGACCTCGTTGTACTTTGCTGTAAAATGCATTGGCAAGGTTTAAAGTACAGCCACACTCAGCCTTTAAATAATTTGAGATGAAAATGAATGCATCTGAGAGGAAAAACACAATACACTGATGTTAACAAAAATCCCATTTATAATACATTAAAAAGCTCTACTTGCCGTACATTATGTTATTAAAGCTATGTATTAAATGTAAAAAAGAAAGAACTGCTTACTTAATAATAGTACAGTAAAATGTCATTTTACAAGCATTATAATCCTATCAGCAATCCAAGCGGTGCCCTCATTTATACTGTATACATTCAAGTTTATAAAATACCATTATACGTTGTGTGGGTGTGATCATTAAAGAGGAACTGTGGTCCAAAAATTACTTTAGGTAAATTGATAGGAATTGCTCTCCTTTGAGTTTTTGCAATTTATTTCCATTGTTTATTTTACATAGTTTTGAAGATATTTACATTTTTGTGTGTGATATGGCAGCAGCATCACCAGGTCCCCTGCACTTCCTGCTCTGAAACCTGTCAGTCAATCTGCCCTGTGTCTCCTCCCCTTTGCAGCCCCCCTGGTCCCTCCCACTCATGGATCCCATGGTCCCTCCAGTTGTAGACCCCCCTTGGCCCATTCCCTTACAGACCCTTTGTCCCCCCACCCACAGGTGCCACTAGCCCCGCCCACCCACAGGTGCCCCTGCCCAATCACGGGTTCCCCTGGCCCCGCCCCTCACGGGTGCCTAAGCCCCACCCACTCACGGGTGCCTAAGCCCCACTCGCTCACAGGTGCTGACAACCCCCCTAACCCCACCCCCCCCCCCCGAAAACTCTGTGGAAACAGCCTTTTCAGGCAGAGTGAGAACTCACTGTTTTCACATAGTGAGAGAGAAGGGCTGTAGATTCCCTTACCTTCTCTGCAGCTGCAGGTCCTTTACACAGCAGAGAGGAGGAAGGACTTCCTGTCTCCCCCTTGCACACTGAGGGAGTCTGAGGCTGCGCTCTCCGGCGGCGGCACTGTGCAGGAGAAGCCTCAGGAATGTCCCATGTCAGTCTCCCACCCATTAACTTTCTGGTCAGACATTTCTGTAAATCTTGGGCTGTGGAGCACGTAGAGGGGTGGTTGATGGCTCGTTTTAAAGGTAGGAAATTGGCCTTTCATTTAAACTGAACTTGTTTGGAGACCACATTTCCCCTTTAACATGATGTTTGGTGCAGGTCCCAAATAAGTTACATCAACTTACACAACTGCATCAACAGACTTCTTCAAACTTAACCAAATAAGTTATATCTACTTACACAACTGCATCAACTGACTTCTCTAAACGTGGTGAGGTGCAGCCTAAAATTTCTCCAGGTGACAATGGTTTACACTGTGGTACAGTCACTTTATACTCCATCTGAAGTGCTTGGTAAGCTGCCTAAAATGGAGATAAAATGGGTTAGAATGTTTGTTAGAGAGTACAATCTGTGTTCTGTCAAACAATTAAAGAAAATATTACTGCATTCCCTTAAATGTGGGATTTTCAAGCCATTCCAAGAACAACAGCAGTTGAATTACTGCTCCTAGAAGATTGCTTAAGTTTTAAGTTAGACAATAATATGTATTATTTTATATCCAAGATGTCTTCCATAACATTATAAGTGAGTAATCATACTTCCCCTGTATGGTAAACTTGTAGCCATACTATGACTACACAATGTGTGCTTTTTACCATAGGACAAATATAAAATTCATTAAACAAATCTTCTGATTTGTAATTAAAGCTATGTACAAACAGCTTTCAGGTATTTATATTGCAGTTTTTTGGGTATAGATTCCTTATATGTTCCATGTATGCTCTGTTACTACAATACTAATACTATTACTACTACCAACGATAAAAGTAAAAACTTTCCCTTTATTTTTTAAAGGCATGAGTGTGTCTGTGCTGCAGGTTTTAAAACTCTATAATATTGAAAGAGGACATTGGTGTTTCTAAAAATAGTTACACTTTTTAAGTATGACTGCCACGGAAATGAAAGGGTTGGTCAATAGTTTGTACCTGAGTCAGGTTAGGGGTAAAAACCTTTTTTGATGATTGAAGAAAATTAGTTTTATTTAATTGAAGTTTGCCTTTAAGTATAGCTGCCACAGGAATGGAAAGGTAGGTCAGTAGGTGTTTACGGAGGCTCTGGGGCATATGCACCCGGACCAATGATTTGTTAATGTGAGTGTTTAATTACGCTCCTGTTCTTTTACTATTCCTTAACATACGCTTTTTAATTAAAGTAGTTGGTGAACTTCATGTAGACACTGTTTTTCAAGTACTCTATATGTGTTTACTATAAGGCACTTTCTTAACCCAGATGGGTGGTTAATTAGGCAAAAGGTGTATTTTCTTTGTATTTGTAATAGGTCAGTAGGTGGATGTAACTGTCATGTTGGGGGTTAAAAAAACTAACTTATCTAATGATTCGTCAAAATTAGATTTTTGACTTTAATTACTCTTAAAGTATGGCTGCCATAGAAATGGAAGGGTAGGTCAGTAGGTGTGTGTACCTGTGTCAGGTTGGAGGGTATGTTTTTTGCATTTATCACCATAAATTATGATAGATCAAAAATTTTTTTTGACTATAATTACCCTTTAAGTATTGCTGGCACGGAAATGGAATGGTAGGTCAGTAGTTATGTGTACCTGTGTCAGGTTGGGAGGTATGTGTTTTTGCATATATGACCATAAAACTAGCTTTTATTGATGATAGATCAAAATTGTTTTTTGACTATGCTTACCCTTTAAGTATGGATGCCACAGGAATGGAAGGGTAGGTCAGTAGGTGTGTGTACCTGTGTTGGGTGGGGGTTTCGGGTATCCGTGTTTATGTTTAGGACCATAAAACTAACTAACTGTTTAGTTATAGTTGAGGATTATACTCATTATAGTCCACGGGGAAAATGTTGAAGTAATTTGCCGATAACATGTTAGCGCTTCTGCAGATTCCTTAGCTAGGTAATAGCACATTTCTCCTATGTTTGCCGCACGTCTGTATCAAGGAGATACAGTCCAAAAAAGAGAAAGAGAAAGAACAGGAATTTGGCTTTTCAAGCTAAATTAATTAATAACAAAATTATTATTATTCCCAGATCAAATGAATACTATAGATGACCAAGTTAATTTAGCGGAAATTTGGATTTTCTTTGCTGAAGCCCATAGTATTTAATAACCCCTTTTAAAATATTTTTCTACATGACCTCTTTACAGAAATATAAATGTTGTTTTTCTAGTTTTCTTTCAAGCAGAATAAGGTGGAAGAGTTTACAAACCTAGAGAAATCCAGTGGACCCTATCATCCCACCTTTTAATTCTTGACTGAGCTGCTCTTCTAAAAACAACACCATTTGCAGTAGAAAACCAATAGAATTAACAACTTAGACAAGCAAATAGGCCTAAATATCAGTGCTTCTAAAACATAAGCATTGTGCATAGTATATGCCCTTATCACAGTAAAATAAATGATGCCCCACTTGAATATGTTGAGAAGTTTATGTATCTTGGCGGTGCTGAACATCAGAAGTCTGCAGTGCATTCCCAAGATTTCAGTCCATCTGGAAATGTAAACATTACTGCTTTTCTAGGGCTTTGAATTCATGCATGTTCAAATAAGACCCTAAGAACATCTGTCCAATCTATAGAAATCAAGTGTCAATGTTTAAGGTAACTTGGCTGCCTCCTTATACTGAACCACAAATTTATAACAAAGGTTGACAACATCAGGGAGGAATGTTAAAAGAATATTATTTCTTCAGAATGTTTTATGAGGAAATCACAATGAAAGACAAGTGATGCATCATTTTAATCACCAATTCCTGGGCTGCAACATCATATTCTAGAAAGCCAAAGAAAAATGGCCAGTCTGCTCCCCTTTCTGCGATCCCAAGCTTGAACTAGTGTATCGTCCGTCTGTATGACTTTAGCAGAAAAGGGAAAGTATCCCTGGATCAACCAGGACTGCAGTATACGGTATGTATTAATACCTGTAATTCTCAATATTTTGTAGTTTTAGAACCTTACCTAGCCCACTTTTAAAGCTATTCAGTGAACTTGCCATTACCACATCTGCTGGAAGACAGTTCCAATTTCACCATTCTCACTGTAAAGAAACCTTTCCTAACCTGAAGATGAAACATATTTTCTTCAAATCTTAAAAGATGTCCACAAGTCCTTTGATCTGACCGATAAATGAACAATACACCAGAAAGTTTGTAAACAGCACTAACTTGTCTAACCTGCCTGCATAGCCAAGCCCCTCCATTCCCCTTATTGTTTTGACAAGCATGGGGAAAGGGGATTTCATACCAAAAATAAAAGTAAATTGAATTTATGTTTGTGCTTTAAAGTTCAGCTCTGCTTCAGTCGCTGTTTTGGATCTCAAACTCTTGTCTGCTAATGTAGGGAATAAAGGTCACTGTTTTGGATCTCAAACTGTGTGGTAATGTAGAGGTTAAACTATAATTGATGTTATCTGTTGTATCTGTCTGTGTATGTATGCCTATCCGTTTGAGGTTTTTTTCCTTAGTAAAACCTCAGATTAAATAAGTGGGTTTTGGGTTGCAGTTTGGTCTCTAAAAGGGCCTTACTTTTTTCCAAAGGGAAAAATCCATTATGATTAAAGGAGAACTGTGGTCTCTCCACTGATCAGGAAGTTAGGGGGTGGGAGGTTCTGAATCTGCAGTCAGAAATACTACTTCCAATCTGTGGTTGGCACTTGCTCAGTGCATTACTGAAGGGTAAGAGGGGGTGCGGAGAACAGCACAGCCCACAGCACTGCTTTTTTAATGCCTCCCACTTGCGGGCCCTGTGTCCCCTCCCCTTGCAGACCTAACCTGGCCCCTTCCCTTGCGGCCCCATGGCCCTTCCCACTCACGGGACTCTGTGGCCCCAGCCACTCGTGGGTTCTGTGGTCCATCCCCCACTTGCACCTCAGACCAATACCAGCCTTTTCAGCAGAGAAAGAATCAGACAAAGTTTAATTCTTTCTCTGCTAAAAAGGCTGCTTTTACAGTTTTCTGTAAGGGGGGGCGTGTATTGCTCTGAGGTGCAAGTGGGAGTGGAGCAATGGGGAGCCCAAAAGGCCACAGGAGGCTGCAAGGGAAAGGCCCAAGGGGGCTGTAATGGAAGGAGCCAGGATGGGTCTGCAAGGGGAGGGACTACCAGGCCCGCAAGTTGGAGGAGCCATGGGGCCCACAAGTGGGAGGGGCCACAGGGCCTGTGAGCGGGAGAAGCCATGTGCCTGCAGGCCTGTGAGTGGGAGGGGCCACAGAAGGCTGCAAGGAAAAGGTTCAAGGGGGCTGCAAGGGAAGGGGCCATGTGGCCCACAAGTAGGAGGGACCACATGACCCATGAGTGGGCAGGGCCACAAAGCACACAAGTAGGAGGGGCCACAGGAGGCTGCAAGGGAAAGGCCCAAGGGGGCTACAAGGGAATGGGCCAGGGTGGATCTGCATGGGTGCCAAAAATCCTCAGGAAAGCAATTCCTGTCAATTTACCTAAAGTCATTTTTGGACCCCTTTAATTAGTGAAACATTTTTCCATATGATAAAGGCCACAGTCACTATCTCTTACTCTACCTGTGAAATTAAACTTATGTAACTCAAGTGTTCATAAAGTATTGACAAAGCCACTACGCTTGGGCCTCACAAAGCAACATAGCAGAAGGAAAATGCTTATTGCATCTGTCAATATCTTGGTTATCTTTAACCACCCACACATTTCCAGGTCTCCTGTTACTTAAATTGAAAACTATGTCACAAGAACACAAATCCAACAGAATACATAACATGAAAAGAGTGAAGCTCTTTAAAGAATCCAACAGAGTATTTTAAATTGCCAGAGGATTTAGAGGTTTATAACCTATTGAATTCTTGTTTGTCCTAAAGCATCTACTGATGACAATATAAAGTGTACGCAGTTTTATTTAAAGGGATATGGACACCATGTCAAAACATTTTATATTTAGAAATTCAGTTTTTCCACTAGCATTCCTACATCCCATGTCTCTCCACTTTTTCTATTTCAATTGAATTCATCTCTCTGTTCATCTACAGTAACAGTTTCCTACTTTATTCTGCTTTGTGATAATTGGATGCCCTTTAAGACTTGGGATTCTAGTATCTTGATGAGTCAGGTGGACATGTAATAAAAGTTTTCAGATATATCTGATTCTCCTTTCTCCTGCTGTACTCGACCAGGCATATGTGTTTGTCCTCTTGAAAAGAGTCCTAGGTTGTGCTAAGAAAAAGAGTCATCAGGTACCAAAGCCTACAATTACAAAAACCTTACAATAAAACATCTTAAAGAAGGATTGTAGATGGATTTATTATCCAGGATCCCTTAAACGGGGGTCTTAATGAAGCACAAAATTATGCGTGTTTTTTTTTTATAGTGGGGCAAAAAACTTAATCAAAATGTTAAAATAGCAATTTAAAGGGATGAGCATGTGAGTGAGGACAGGAGAAATTAAGTAGAAATGATAAAATGAGATTGTAGTAGAATTAAGTTATTCTTTTCTTTTATTTTCAGAAATAAATAAAAACTAATTTAAAACTTCCTGACAGATAAATAAACACATGCTCTCTCAGTAGTGTAACTATAATTTATTTAAAGGGAAGAGGTATCAGGGTAAAATGTATCTGTCCTTTAAAGAAATTAAGTTATTGAGGTGCATCCGCTAAGTAACATGAGACCCCCCTTAACACACTGTAACATATACTGTATAAAAAACACATGAAAGCATACAGAAAGTCATTAATATACATGGTCAGGAGCAGTTGGAAATGGGAATTAACAAGACCTGCCAATCCCCTCTTCTTCTAATAGTATGTTATGTTCCTTATCTCCCGCTAAAATCATTCTAACACGCAATTTTAAACTGCTTGGGGCAGCTGTGTGCATGACTTCAGAAACACATGCAGCATCTGCAATTCCTTTCTTAGACTCTAGCCCTGGGTTATTGCAACTTCTAAATGGGAAATTTGCTGTTGCTCTCTGAATTCTTCTGAAAATATTGAGTATGCCCCTAATGCTTCCTGTGTGCTACAATTCCCTGGTGAGTCCCAATACCCCAGTCTGATACGGATTTCCTGTCTATCACTGATAACTGGTCAGTGCTGCACCAGAAAGATGTTAATATCCTCTTAGGACAATGTTCAGTTTAATGATTTTAAATAGTATAACAGGGCGAGTCAGATGGTAAATAACCTTGGCAATTGGAAATTTATATCAGTCTTCAAGTCCCAGAAAACAAGTAGCAGCCTTAAGGCTCGTACACACGATGTACGAATGAACGTTTCGGCTGATAATCGGCCTGTGTGTAGGCGCTTTATGGGCCGAAACGGTCGTTCGTCCGGGAATTGTTGAACGACCGACTTGGCGGATCTCCGAACGCACAACCGTTTCGGCCGATAAAGACCTTCATTCAAACACATCGTGCAATGCGGGTCAGGACCCGCGATCGTACGTGTGTACAAACCTTTAGAGATACGGCTGTTAAAATATCTGTCTGATAAGAAAATAAATAACGACTGTATTTAAACTGTTTCTTACTGTGGTCCGTAACCGATTCTTCCCTAAATATAAAAACACTTTTGCCCAGCAGGGCAGAAAAAGTAAGAAAGAAAACCAGTCTCGCGCTCCCATATTTCTAAATTTAACTCTGACCCTAAAACCAGTCATATTTCTTCCTGATCATCGCTGTTCCCCACAGTAAGCCTGTAAATTCCAGCAACATCCATCAACTTCTTGTGATGGTTTTGCAATTGCTGTTCAAAAAAGATAACAGAGCCCATTCTTTGATTTCAGAGGACAAAATCAAAGGATAATAATATAGACACACGGAAGTAAAATGTATAATGTTTCTGGTCAGGCACATCTAGATGAAACTGTTCTCACACACATTTCCGACAGTCACAAGGTTACAGCTAATATACAGGTCATATTAAACCGTGGGTAATATATCCTATACAACTTATATCAACAGGAAATTCTTCATCTGATCTGAACCAATTATTTTAGCTAATAAAACTAGAACAAACTGTTCACAGCAACATGTATAGACATTTTCATACCTAAACTGTACAGGTCATTCAAGGTAGGTCATTCTACAGATTTTATTACACTTTTTCCTGTTGTACGTGATGTTTAAAGCCTATAATTTTCAGTTTTGCTAATAATAATATATATATAGCAGTATATAGCGAAGCCCAGGAATGCAGTGTCACATGTATATAATCAGAGTAATTAGTAACATCATTGTGCTTTTATATGTTCCTGTGTGACTTGTAATTAACAGTAAGTGGTATATTATCCATACTAGTACAAGAGGTTACTCCGCTGCTTCGGTGTGATGGGGAATGTTGTTTAGTCGGGTAGGGGATGGCTGCACTGCAAGTTGTCCACTGAATTGTATATAAAATCCTCAGGAGTTTTTTGCTTGTGCCCAAGGGTATTAGTTGGAGGAAAGGGATAGAGATAAAAAAAATAATAAAATAGGTTAAGATCTCTGTAAAAAAAAAGTTTAAAGGGCATGTCCACTCCCCTCATGCCCTTTAAAATTTGCCAAGATTTGCCAAGCCACCACTAGGGGTATTGCAGGCTTTCTGTGCTGTTTTGATGCTTGCTTGTTCTGTATAGCCCAAAAAAACTTTGCACACAGGAATAAGGTTGCTTACAAACTTAATTACAGCAATTAAAAACAAAAAAAAACACTGAAAACCTTAAAATATTTACCTGTAACATTGAGCAGACCTCACAAGCTGTTGCTTGCCTTCTTTAAGGACGTTGCAAAAAATAGCAGGACAATACAGGGAAAAACTAAAAGAAAGTGTTGGGCGGACAAGACGACTTCACCCAAATAAAATAAGCGAGTGATTCAGGAGTGCTGGATTTCTACTTTACCATCTGAGCATCTCTAGTTTTCTCTTTAGTTCTCTAAAGCCTTCAAAATGCAACTATAGTGCACAAACTTTTTTATTGGTAATAACAGTATATTTAGCAGGGAGGTAAGACATTAGTCCTTATATTTTCTCCCCTAAACCCTGCAGTAAGCAGTCACAAAGTTTTTTGTGCAACAGCTCAACCCCCTACCATCCCTTCCACCTTTTACAGACACACCAGTGTGACTACAGTACTTTATGCAAGGGATAGTCAGATATGTACAGCTGTCAGCCACAGCAAGGGGAGCTTTTGACAATTCGTCCCTATGCAAAGTTGTCCTTTAAGCATTTTACAGACATTGGCAATAAAAGTAAAAGTATAATCCTATTTAGATTTGAGATTCTTCAGTACGGAAGATCTATGCTTTTCTTTAATAGACTGTTCTGGTTTGGCTCTCAAGTTGAGAGAAATAGCATGCTGAACTCATTAGTTTCATTATAAGATAGGAACATGGAACATATAGCAGGGCCAATCCCAATAAACGATATTGCCACGTGGAATGCAAAACATGATCAAGAACAAGGAAGGAAGGCCTGGCCCGTAGGCTATGTTCACAGAAGGCATTTTTTAACACAGCAAAACATCCTGTTTGCCAGTGGCGTCACTATGTTAAACCGCTATGTCAAAACATTCATTGCACATGCCCCGGATCTTTGTCAAAGTGCCCCGAATGTTTTAACACAACCTACCTAATGGAAGTGCCCAGAATCTCCGTTCACCCAGCAGTACTTCATCTGTCATCGCGCAGCCGCATTGTATTACTGGGAAAACGCCTCCCCTGTGCTACCTCTGCATCCTGGTATTGTCCCCAGCCAGCAGTGTCAGGTATGAACAGTTTTTTTTGTCTAAGAATTCACACTGCCAGCAGATAAAAATTAGTGGGGCCCTGGGGCTTGCCTGATCTGAGCACAGGACAGAAACTCCTCTTCCTTCTGCTGCTGAGTTAAGTTTTAGAGTGGGACTTCCGGAAGCAGTGACTGGAGGCAGAGGAACAGGAAGTCAGGTAAGCCTGTTCTAAGGGCTAGGCCCCACTAGTCTATTTTGGTGTCTGCTGCTTTAGCGCAGCGCTCATCCACACCAATAGACGAGGATGGGGATGGCCCATTACCTCTGCTGCCCTTCCGACCCTTTTCGCAGTGATCACCATTTTTGGTGTACATCGCATGCACATTTCACTGCGTTGCGTGATTCTTCCGTGCTGTCTGCGTGCTGCCTACTTGGGCCTAGCCCTAAAGGTTTGGGGACACTGTGTGACATTTATCTGCTGCCTTGGCTGGAAATGTGTTTGTGTAGGGGAGAGAGGGGTTACCAGTTTGTGTGTATTCCCCAAGACCCTCATTCATTGTTCTGATCTGGGCTTCCTTCAAAGTCCTGTCCAGACTGTCACAGTAATAGAAGCAGCACAGCAGAGTCATACGTTTAGATTTCTAGCCTGGACAGGACTTTAAAGGAGAACTAAATCCATTTTTTTACACTCCAGAATCTGAAAACAACCCCCCTAAAAACACCAATAAGCTATATAATATGACTTCAGTAAATTGTATTAAAATAAATGTAAGCCTGTTAAGAACTGAATTACGTATCTGTGTGTATGTGCAGTGTCAGACCACACCTCCTGACCTCAGTCACATGCTTCCTTGCTTTATCTGCCCCATAAAAGGATTGGCTAGAGATTATTGATGGGTGTGACCAACTGTAAGAATTTCTGCCATAGCTAAGGACTGAGCATGGGCAGAACATAATGGTCGTTGACCAGACTGTGTGACATTAGAATGCTGTGATGTTAAGCAAAAACCATATGTTATTTAGGTAAATTTCCCAGCGCCCATATCAAAATGAGAGGTAAGACACTGATTACTGGTTTTATATCAAGGTGTTCTGCCTTCTGGTTCAGTGTTGTTCTGTGGCTTTAGTTGTCCTTTAAATTAAGCTGTGAACAGAGCAATTCATTTGTGTCTCAGCTTTAAACTTTATTAGTTATAACCCTATCCTCCCTTCCACTGGCCTGTGGTAAAATCAGCCCCTCAACCAGTGTTAACTTCGCATACCTCCCAACATTTGAAAGTGTGAAATAGGGACAGTGAAGTGAAATGTGGTTCATGCCCACTTTTCTAAAGTCCCACCCACTTTTCTAAGGTTACGCACATATTAGAGACCACCACTCCCAAATTTTACATTCATCAAAAGCATTATGTCTTTGTGCAAACCCCCCCATACAAATTAAATGCCCAGTGAAAATTTACAGAGCATGGCATCACTGGCATCGGTGGGATTTTGCCAGTGTCACGGGACGGCGGGATTGTTAGGGAAGGTTAAAGGCAGCCCACCAGTTCATTAAAGGATATCTCCAGTAGTTAAAACCACATCTTGCTATAAACCTTTATTGAAGAACGGAAGGTAAAGGAACTGTATCTTACCTCCCGTTCTTTAATAAAATGTTATGAAGCTGGAAATAAAGTTAAGCAACTTGCCTGGTCCCTCACTCCTCTGCCAGGTCCCAGGACCTAGTATGCTATTTGCATATGCGATGCACAAGGCATAAAGAGTCCGTTGGGACCTGTCAGACCTCTCTTCTTTATCAAAAAATGGGAGGTAAGACATAGCTCCCGTTCTTCAATAAAACTGAATAGCAAAAAGTGGTTTTAACCACTGGAAATACCCTTTAAGTCAGCCTTTTATTTTTTTGTCTGTTACTGTTCTTAATGGGTAATTCCACCCCCAAACGAAACATTCAGATATAATAGAACACCTCCCAAAACTTAGACCTTGCAAAGTTAAAATCACTCAACTTGGCTCCTAAATATACTTACCAACCCTCGTTTCCTCAGCTCTCTCTGCTGCTGTTCTGTGCCTTTTTCCCATGCACGGAAGCAGCAGAATGGGCAGTAATTCCAGTAGGAAAGGACCTAGATGTCCGAAACATGTTTTGTTAGCACAATAAATGCACTGCCACTGCAGATGTTCGGAAAATACAACTCCCAGCAACTAAAGCATGCTGAGATTTGTAGTTTCCAAACATTTTGCGTGCCAAGGAATGGGGGTTACTGTATGGGATTACTGTCCATTTAAAGGGCAACTAATGCCTTAAAACAATACGGAATAAGGAGGATGTAGCTATTGTTAAAAACATTGCTATCTGATTCTGTATAGTTTTGAGGCTTTAGTTGCCTTGGACAGAAGAATTCCCATACAGTAGTCCCATACAGTAATAGCCATACTGGATTTGGCTATTACTGTATGGGACTACTGTATGGGAATTCTTCTGTCCATTTAAAGACCAACTAAATCCTCAAAACAATACAGACTCAGAAGGAAGTAGAAGACATATTTTCTACCCTCAGTTTATACTCGAGTCAATCACTTTTACTCCCTTTTTTCAGGTAAAAATAGGTACCTCGGATTATACTCTGTTTGTTTATACTCGAGTATATACAGTTTGCTGGTTATTACACTCTGCACCCAATTGTGATGAAATTGACACTTTGCTACCTGTATATGATGAAATTTCCATGGCTACCAGTATGCAATAAAATTGCCAGTTTGTAATGAAGTTCCCATTTGCTACCAGTATATAATGAAATTCCCATTTGGTACCAGTATGTAATTAAATTGCCAGTATGCTACCAGTTTATACTGAAATTGCCAGTTTGCTACCAGAATAATTGAATACTGTGCCTCTGTGTCATTAAAGGGGAAGTTCAGTGCAAACATATACTATATATATATATTAAGAAAAAAGAGCAGTATTTTCCCATTACAGTGAGATTAGGCTGCCCATCCAGTATTTTGTCAGTGTTTAAATAAATGCTTCCGAAATACTGACTTCTTGTTTGCAGGACCCCTAATAGAGACATTTATGGTTTTGCCCATGACCTAGCACCTGGGTTGATTCAGTTGCTCAGTAGAGATCTGAGCATGTTTGACCCATCCAACAGCCAATCATTAAAAATTACTGTTTGGAACATTCCTCGTTAGTGTGCATTCTGGAAAGAAAAGGGCCGTTACAGAATCAGAAATGTCAGCTCACATAACGTCAACAGCAGGGAATAGCAACGGATATAAATTCAATTTAATTATCAAAATGGAAGAGAACATGTAGAACAACCAGGTATGTGTAATAAAAATAATATTTTCCACTGAACTTTCCCTTTAATTTGTGTATTTCTGTCTACCTCTTATCTCTATCTCTGTATTTCTATTTCTGTCTTTCTGTTTATTTATTTCTCACTATCTGGCTGTGTATCTACCTCTCTGTCTATGTTTGTCTATCTGTCTATCTCTATTAAGTACCTAGTCCGTGTGGCTTAATTTGTGCAGGGAAGGGAGCGTGGCCTAAACATTTTGCACAGTGTTACGTGCAGCAAATACAGTGTCCAAGGTTGCCCCATATCTTCTTAGACCCAAGAGATTCCCCTGGCGTTTGCGATTTCGTGCGATGCTCTGCTGCGTTAACACACAACGCATGCCACTCTTTTCAGTGGCAATGCTGTGCATTAATGCAACGCCCTATATCGCAGCTCAATAGTGTGAACAGCACCATTCATTAACATGTACACAGCGTTTTGGTGCAATGTTACCGCAACAAAATGTGTTATAGTGTAAACAAAGCCTTAGGCTTGATAAGAAGCAGAAGCTTGCAAAAAAAGTGTTGGGGCCTCCACCTTGTGTGTGCAAGGGGAAAGATAAAAATAGAAATTCCCAACAAGAAACCCTCCAGCTATCTTTAGATGTCATCTTATAGTTCTGTGCTGTTCAGTGCAGCAAGTTGGACATCCTTAAGAAAAACACTGAATAAACTCATTCAATTATTGTACAGAGCAATAAAAAAAGAAAATACAGTGTTCCTACGTACATTTTCCATTAGCATTTTCTAGGCTAAGGGCGTTTTGCACATACGACATGCGCAAGGCCAGCTGAAAAACTTAAAATAATTTCACATGGAACAGCCTCCCCCCAGCAAATAATGATATGGCCACAAAGCATTTCTTTTTGTTTAAAAAAAATCTTTATTTTCCCAACAAATATGAAGTAGAAATAAGATATCCACCCTGTTATTGCACACATTATTTCCATGTAATTGGTCATTCATACGGCACAAAGATTGGATGCCATTCCCCTACTTTCAATTACATTACTTTTATTCTTTCACATTTTCATTGACCGTCCCTTAGCTAAACCCGATATAGAACGTGAACAGGAGAGAAGAGGTCACCCCACCTGGGAGTTTATCTTGAAATGTACACAGATTTGGAGAGCTGCTTTGTGAATCCTCATGAGATCATTTGATAGGCTTATAATAACATTCAATAACCTACACCTTACCTTGTTCCCTACAAGTCAGATATATTTCGAACAAACAAAAACTATTCATTGGCGGTATGACAAAACATTACGACTCACAATACACCTTTTGAACCAGCTTCGTCCTTTTATCTCTGCTTTTTCACAGCACTCAGAAAATTAGCAGACAAACATGGTATAGCAATATAAAGGTTGCCTTGGACTTCAGAGAGGGCTACAATCCTTTTTCTATTAAAAGATTTGTTTCCATGGACACAGCACAAATAGAACACCCAACTTAGGTTCAATAGATAGTATTTTCAGGTCAATTTTCAGGTGCTACCAAAGGAGGAGAATTCCAGGGCAAAATAAATCCAGAAACCAAACCGTGCTAATGAGAATTAAAAAAAAAAAAAAGACAACAACCCCCTCCAGGCAGATTGTTTATGTAGTAATTAGCACTTTTGTCCTGCTGGAAGCCAAGAATGATTGATCTTCTAATCTTCAGTGGAAACACATAAAAAAAAATCAGACAATAATGTTGGGAGCCGAAGTTCTTATTTTTGGCATTTTCTTGTTTTAAGAGAGAACAGAGAAATAGCAACAATATGTGGAAAACATACCAAAAAATCAAAAATATTTCCTAAAAAATGCAAATTGACTGAAAGGGCTACAACTCTTATTCCAATATCCAATTGTATCCGCTTATAATGCTTAAACACTTACAGTGCATAAACACTTGTCATATGTGTTCATGAGCAGTTGTTCCAGCAGACAATCTAGTTAATTCCCTTTAGCCTGGTATACATGGGTCGATATTTCTAAATAGCTCAATTGAGACCTGTACATGGACATCCAATTCAATAGACTGGCGATATCGTGCAGTCACATAATATTCAGACAATCCCATCTGTGGCCAAATTATCTTAGATTTCAGCAGGGTGCTATAGTTCAATCTGAATTATTGTCCAGAGATCTAAGGTGTATGTGGTGCTTTAAGCTGGGTACACACCATCTAATAATTGGGCCCGCCCGACCATCATTTCAGTGTATAAGTTGATGGGGTCGAAATATTCAATTGTTTCCTGGGATGCGACCAACGCCCAACCTTTGGTTCATCCAAACTGGACAAAAGGGTGATCAGACGTGTCGAAAACAATGGTCAAATGCTCGGCCGCAGCGCACAGTCAGCCATGACTACTTTTGCCGCAATCAACAGTACTTCGTCCTGGCCGATTGGTCGGGAGTGCCAAATGTTGGCCAACCCAGCACTAGGCAGTCTACACTGTCCTCCTCCAATATATTACCTTAAAGATGGTCCAGCACTACATTTTGACCCTAACCAGATTCCCCAAACCAACATCAAATTAAACTAAAAGTTTTCATCTGCCAGATTATATATGGACTTTCCTGTATTAAATAGATGCTGATGCCAGGAGGAAGCCTGACAATAGCCGTTTTCTTAGTGCTGGTGCTCCTCACAGAAATTATATTGAGAGGTAGGAATTATCAATCCTACTTCCCTGCCCCAGCTACTTTTCCTTTTAATTTAAGCGTGGACATTCCCTTTAATTATGACATTGAAATATATAGAAATGAAATACAATCAATGTACCCTGTGCAGACCAAGATTATAGTGTGTAGAGGGTGAACCTGTCCAGACCAGTTGCTCAGAACAACTCTTGCCCGAGGCTCCAAAATGCCAGCAAATATAGCCTGATCATTCTTAAGGGCAGAAAGGCAGATGCCAAATTAGATCTCCTTGACATACATCTGGTAGATGCATACAGCAGCAGTGTACTGCGGGACAGCGTAACCCTACCACCAAGAAAATCAATGCGGAAGCAAGCATACCATATTAGAAGTGATTAGAACCAACCTAGCATCAATTTTTGTGGGTAGGCGGTTGATAATGTAGCAAAGGGTACCCTAACATATTCTGAAGCCTAAGCCACTTATGCTAAAAAATGACCCTGCCCGAAACGCAAACATGCAAAAAAAAATGCATGGAAAACTAACGCACCCCACTGCAGCGCTCGAGTTTGAGTGGTACTGTTCACTTTTATTAGATATACATTTTGCTGCAATTTCACCACATGATATAGCACCGAAACGCACCCTAGTGTGAATGAAGCCTAACTTGGGTCTTTCACATTACTAGCCAATTAGTAAAATATAGGAGCCAATCCAAATTTATTAAATAGCTGCAAAATAAGATAATGAAAAGATCTGTAAGAAGGGAGGAAGTGCAAAACAGAGAGGTATCAGTCTTTTAAACAGCTGTTGCCACGTATTTTTACTGAGGGTAAAGGGAGGGTGTGTGTCTGGGCCCCAGCTTCCAAGCCTGCGGGGGGGCCCAGGCCCCAGTCTTTACACTCCTGTATAGAAGAATGATGGTAGTTTATTTATTATAGTTCTACTGACATTTCTTAGCCTGTTTCTGATATATTATATTTATTTCTAATGTGTTACAAACCTCTCCGTCAGGTAAGATGAAGTAAAAATAAAGAATTTAAATACTTGGAGCTTAATTGTGCTGAATATTTCCTTTTACTATTTCTCTTCAGCTATTTCTTGATAATTTTGTAATAACTATTTGGAAAGGTCGTTTTCTAACAGACAATTTTTCTTCTCCTGGGCTCAGTGACAAACGCCCTGGATGAAGCTGATTATTTCCCTTGATCTATAATAAAAGGAGAAAAATTTTGACCTTTGTATTATGACAGAGGATGTGACCATTTGATTTGTTCAGTGATATATTGGAGCGGACGCTTCCTTGATTAAGAAGGCTGCATCCCTGGAAATATTTGATTTGATAAATAAGCTTTTATACCTGAGGATCAAGGGCCTTATTTACTAAACAGTGCCGACCCATTAGGCATCTGGGCATGGTGGCAGTTTTTTTTGTTATTGTACCTTACATGTAAAACCAAGATGTGCTTGGTTAAACGTGGCCCCCGGCAGTCTCATTTATCCGTTTCTTTCAGAGGCTCTTTCATTCAATTTTGAGTCGCCTCAAAAGGTTTGAGCAAATATGTCCCACCAACACATTCATCACTTAAGACTTCCTTCATGTCAAGTTGGGACGTGAAGGACTTTATACAGCTGCCTAGCGAACGTACTAACTGGATTCCTTTAACCAGTTCACTGTCACATGAGACTGCAAGATGGGTAATAACTCAACACCCAGAATCTTCCTTCATATCAATAGGCTCATTCAAAATATATGTATGTTACTACTTTCTTTACACGGTGGTTGCTTTTATGATTTAATATATGGTAAATGTAATTGCGAATCACTAAATCGCAGATTCTTCACCAAATGTTTTTCGTATTCCTATTTCGTTTTTATTGAGAATTAAAGGAGACAGATTCTCAGCCTCGGTCTTTCATACACATCCTGCACTAACTTATGTTGGAGGCCCGTTTCTTGCTCTTGGGGGTTGTGGGTCTGTGTCAAAATCGTACGTGTGTACGACGCTTTAGTGTATGAGGTTTCTTAATTGGGTAATTAACAAAAAGGTGGAGCCAGAATGATTCGCTCTGAAGGTTTCATTCACCTTCACATAGGTACACTGTTCTGTATAAATGTTAAGGAAGTAATATCAAAGGGTATGCAGATGGAATGCAATCTCTGAGTCTGTGGCAGATTTAAAGCCATTCTTAGAAGGTATGGGTAGATTGAACACAATATAAAGGTGAGTCTGGTACAGTGTTTATCAACCTTTATATCTGTGGGGAACCCTTGAAACCCCTACATAAAATAATGATTTAAGACGATTATTTATTATTTTCTTTTTTGGCTATCAAATCATCAAAATACATAATATATACAAATTTAAATGATAGATCTATAACTATATCTCTATTTAAATAAATGCACTCACATATACCACAGGGGAGGGGTCTATACCAGTGTTTCTCAACCTTTTTATCCTTAAATCGAACCTCAACTTATACTCGAGTCACTCACTTGAAGATCCTGTAATCCGGCTGCTGCTCGCTTTCGCGTACACTCCTTCTGGCGGCTGATGTCACACACTCGGCGCCTGTCTCACTTTGCGGCGCCAAGTAGTGACGTCAGGCGCCAGAGTGGAGTGGATGCAGAGCCGGATTGCCTGCTACTGCGTTCCATGCTTCATGTCTCCCGGTAAGCTGTATACAGGAACAAACTTAGAGCCAGGTAACCCCCTTGGCTTTATACCATATATCCCTGCTTCTGTAGTGAATGAATGGCTGTAAGTAGTCAGTAGGGGAGGTTACACAGGCACAGTGTGTGTCTCAGTCAATGTCACAGTTGGAACTCCTAACAATCAATCTCATCCTCTCTTCATGTCCTGGCTTCACTTTTTAATTTACTGAAGAAGGATGCAAAGTAAAAATCTTTTATGTTATACATCTATCTGTCTCTCTATTTGATGTTTGGAAACTACAACTCCCAGCAACTAAAGTATGCCGGGAGTTGTAGTTTCCAAACATCTGGAGTGCAAAGAAAATGGGGCAACTGTGTTGAATAACTCCATTTAAAGGGCAACTAATGTCTAAAAATCAGGAGGATGGTATCTATTGTGAAAGATTGCCTTCTAATTCTGTATTGTTATGAGTCTTTAGTTGCCCTTTAACTGGATAACAGAATTCCCATACTGTAGTCCCATACATTAATAGAAATACTGGATTTGGCTATTACTGTAATGGGACTACTGTATGGGAATTCTTCTGTCCATTTAAAGGGAAACTAAAGCCTCAAAACAATACAGAATCAAAAGGCAGTAGTGGTCAAAATTTGGACCCTCGACTTATACTCAAGTCAATCAGTTTTTACTAATTTTTTAGGTAAAATATGTATATCGTCTTATACTCGGATCGACTTATATTCGAGTATATACGGTACTTATTTTTATTTATGTCTCAAACATCAATACACCAAACACATAATTCAAATTAAAAATATAGAACATTGATTAATATAGATCTGTATTCATCACAATGGTGGATCCATACACTTTGTTCCACAATTAAGCACCCCCATTCAACCATTGTGCGCATCTTTACTTACGTAGCCATCCCTCTTAATACCCGACTCCACATTATTCGTAATACCCCAATTGAGCACAGACATACAGACTAAGCTAGAATGAGAGCTACAATAAGATCTCTGTAAAATCCAGTGTGGTTAGGCGCCTTACTATATAATGTGATGTTAGGCTGGAAAAGTGCTAAAATCTACTAATTACAAATGGCAGGAAAAAACCCAAGGAAAATTAACAGTTTGGATAAAGACATAAGGTGAGTGTAAAAAAGTGTGTACATGTCCTTTAACTTCTGTTCATGGCATATACCTGGTATATTTTTTCCTCTTTAGATTGGGGCAGGCAGCACCATTCTCAACCACTGTACCCAATACTAATCAATTATTATAGTTAAAACAAAAGGTATGTTGGTCAACTTACCTGAAGGGCAGATACAAACTGCACTGTGCTGACAAAGGCTAAAGATGCTCCAGGTTGAAAGTTAAAGCGAATAGTGTCCACAAAATGAGAGGTATCAATCTTTATGTCCACAAAAACATACAACATGCGCACCCCTTGGGTTGCATCTATGGGAACTAAGGAATAAAAAGGCAACAGTTTTTAATGACCAAATGGACAATTACCTATTATAAAAAAAATACAAACAGCATCAAACAAAAAAATAAAAACAGCATCAAAGTTAGTCATGCAATGTGAAACAATTTGCTTCATGAGGAAAGTTTATTTGGTACCCATGGTACAAGGATTCACTTAGACTGATAACACAATGCAAAATATCCAAAATGGCAACATCGGACTCTCTTCTTTTCATAGCAATAAGTTGTAGGTTATCACAATCCCAAAATTACAACACAAAACAGTTGTTAGTATGTTGAAACTATCAGCTGGAGCAGAATAAGTTACTTGTGTCTTTACAAATTTCCTTTAATGCAGCAATGGGACCTATGTGTTGCTATAACTGCTGAACAATACTTTAGATTAAAATGAAAATCTTTGTGTTGAGAATAAATGTGGTTTAATGAAGTATTGAGTGGTATTGAATAAACAGAATAATCAGGGAATTTAGCCAAGCAACTAGTGGCTCGAGTCCTATAGACCTTGGATCTGGTGAATAGAAAGCAACAGCCAAAGAGAAGTGTGCTTTGCTTAAATTTGCCCAAAGTTATTCTAAAATGTGAAGCCAAACCAAGATTGTAAGGCAAGACAGGTAAAATACCTAACATAGTTCACAACCACCTTTTTAGCACAAGATTTGTCAAAATGTTTTCATTTGCATGGTATTTCGCATCTTGTACTGCAAGCGCTCTAGAGACCTAATTCCTGTAATAACTACATACTTTATATACAAAGTGGAGGACAACGGATAAGTCAAGGTTACAAACTTTTTGGTAGGAAATACTTGGGTGTTTTTTTGGCATCGACTTGCTTTGATGTAAACAAAATGCAATGAAGTTGTGAAACAAATATAAATAGTTTGGTCTACATGGTTAGAGAAAAGAAGAGCCAGTAGAAACGACAAAAAAACCCATTGAATAACTAGAAAGGGAAAGTTTAAGTATAAACTTTGAATTTGGCTTGAAAAACTGCATTTTGGAAGGGAATTTGTGTGTTTGTGCTGCAGATTTTAAAACTCAATGTCAATGAAGAGGACATTGTTGTTTTTTACTTACCCTTTAAATAGGTCACATGCATTAAAGGTAGGTCAGTTGGTGTGTGTGTATTCATATCAGGTTGGGGGATAAAATACTAACTTTTTTGATGATTGGTCAAAATGAGTTTTTTTTACTTAAGTTACCCTTTACGTATGGCTGCCATAGTAATAGATAAGTAGATCAGTAGGTGTGTGTACCCGTGTCGGGTTGAGAGTTAAAAAAAAACTTTTTTGATGATTGGTCAAAATTAGTTTTTTTGACTTTAGTTACCCTTTAAGTATGGCTGCAACAGTAATGGAGGGGTAAGTTAGTAGCTGTTTATACCTGTATCACGTTGGGGGTTAAAAAAACAAAGTTTTTGATTATTGATCAAAATTTGCATTCTTGACTTTAGTTACCCTTTAAAGTATGGCTTCCACAGTAATGGATAAGTAGATCAGTAGGTGTGTGTACCTCGGTCTGGTTGAGGGGTATGTCTTTTTTGTGTTTACAACCATAGAACTATCTTTTATTGAGGATAAATCTAAATTTGTTTTTTTGACTCTAGTTACCCTTTAAATATGGCTGCCACCGTAATGGATAAGTAGATCAGTAAGTGTGTGTACCTGGGTCTGGTTGAAGGGGTATGTATTTTTTGTGTTTACAACCATAAAACTATCTTTTATTGAGAATAAATCTAAATTAGTTTTTTTTTACTTTAGTTACCCTTTAAGCATGGCTGCCACAGTAATGGATAAGTAGATTAGTAGGTGTGTGTACCTGGGTCTGTGTGGGGGGTTGGGGTATCACCATTTGTATTTATGACCATGAAAACAAACTGTTTTGAAATATCCACATTTGAGGATTGTTACCATTATAGTCTATGGGAAAAAATGTCAGGAAATTCACCGATAACGCCGTAACGCTTCCGTGGATTCCTTAGCTAGAAGATAGCACACTTCTCCTATATGCCCCGCACGTCTGTACTGTACTGTCTCTAGCTCAAAAACTGTGGGAGGAGATATGGTCCAAAAAAGCAGAATAAAACGGAAGCAGAAAAAGAAGAAATAGAAAGAACAGTAATTTGGCTTTTTCAAGCCAAATTAAATATAGTTTACCAAAAAATAAAATAGAAAAGTATAGCTAAATAAATTAAGCTAAACAAAGTAAGATTAAAACTCTTAAAGGGTAAGTTCACTCTATCACATGCTCATCGCTTGGAAAATGCACTGTGTTATTATACAAAATGGCAGCATGCAGACGGGTTTTATAATGCACAGGTGTGAGCGCTAAACAGAGTTCCTATGGGCATTACTATCTTACTACTTACTTACTTACTTACTTACTATCTTTACTAGTGTAAAATAAAGGGGGAAGAGAAACAGGCAAATTAAATCATGCCAATGTGATAACTACAGAAAAAAAAAATATATTTAGTATATTTTTTACCATTCTTCAGGTAACTCATGGGTGGAAAAATTATTTATTAAAGAGACAATCGAGAGCCAATATTTACCTGTCCAATCAAACGTTTAAACGTTTGATTGGAAAAACCGGTGAAAAACCCATGTCATGTCTGTAAACAGCTGCAGAGGTCGCATTACTCTGTTTTAAAGGGATGCGAAAGAAAAACTGGACTGACTCTTAAATCTTCTTTTCAATAAAAAAGCT
This sequence comes from Hymenochirus boettgeri, assembly GCA_019447015.1. NCBI lineage: Eukaryota > Metazoa > Chordata > Amphibia > Anura > Pipidae > Hymenochirus > Hymenochirus boettgeri. The sequence continues at coordinate 96,003,640 of CM033470.1, read as the reverse complement.
TTTTTGTCTTATAGATAAAGCAATATATCTACTTTAAGGACAGCTAGGGGGAGCTTTAAGATAAATAATGATGCGTTCGGAAAACACTGATGGCAGAAAGGAAAGTCATATACTGAGATTGAATGCTTCAGTAGCAGCACTCACTATGCTTAAACAGATTACATGAAAAAGATCCAAGTGTACCTGTAAATGAACTGTAGACTTAACGTATCAAGTCCACCAATTAGTACAAATACAGCTAAAGCCACTAGAGGAAAAACTAGAACAGTTTCACTTTGGAAAATGCATCAATGAATTATTAGTATTATTCTACCCACCTCTATTCTCCAATATCCTATCCTTGTTCTACTGTAACTGGGACTTTCCCTCTTACCTGTTCACTGCTCCTAGTGTCTTGTGGCTTTCTTACATGATAAACACACACACTGACAGGAATACCTTTACAAAATTACTAATCAACCACTTCCAGGGTTCCCTTGGTTAGATCAGGATTAATTGCCTAGTCTCTTTTCATTTGCTTTAAATAATAAGTAAGATATATCGACTTAAATAATTAGAATCATCCAACTCAGGAAAAAACAAACTCAAATACCAAAATACCTTTAACAGTATCAATTCTCTTAATATTAAAATGGGACTAACTATAGATGCTTCTTTCTTTAACTAAACCCAAATTTTTACACTCCAGAATCTGAGAACACCAATAAACTGTAAAATAGCAATACAGTTAATGGGATTTAAGTAAATGTTACCACTTGAAGAATTGGATGAAATAACTGTGTGTATGTACAGTGACTGGCCACACCCCTCATTCACTTGCCTAATCTGTCCTGTAAAAGAATTGGCTAGAGACTACTAGTGGGTGTGACCAACTGTATCATGTTCCTGCAGTACCTTAAGACTGAGCATGTAAAAGAACATAATGGTCAGTGACCACCCTGTGTGATACTGGAATGCTGGAAAATAAAACACAAACTCCAACTTAACAACCATATCAAATTGAGAGGTGAGACACAAATTACTGCTTTTATAGCAAGGAGATCTGCCTTCTAATTCAATGTTGTTCTGAGGCTTTAGTTGTCCTTTAAATTACAAAAAAGTTACGGCTATAAAAAGTTAACATCGAAATTGCCTTTGGCTCACTTTTGTCTGGAAAAACGCTGTTAAAACCGTTCTGGATCCTCTGTCACTCGTATAATAGAGAGCTAGTCATGTTGTTTATAATGTAGACAGAGGAAGTACGAGTGATCTTATCTCTGCAAATTCAGTGACAATCTTCTAGCTGGAATACGCAAAGACTTTTCCTGAATGAAACACAATGTATTAAAAAGGGTCAGATTAAACCGTACGAGTCTGTGTTTTCTCCCTCCTTGTGTCTATATATAATTTATATGCACTTGAAGTATTTGTAGCAAAACCAGCAGCTTAAAGAGAACAAAAAAATGCAATACAAAAAGGTCTGGAAAGGATAGAAACTGGTTTCAGATGAGCTTTGCTTACATTTTTTATATTGAAACTTATTGAACTTCATACCCTGTAAGACAGACAACACCATTCACTACAATGAAGACACGAAAGGGGAAGTGAAGCCAGGTAATAAAGTAAAGGAGAACTAAAATGACCCTGCAAGAATTCTAGAATCGCTAAGTAACAAGTTGTCGCTCTCCTCTCTTATCTAAAACATTTGTATCACCCAAGGGCTGCCAAGAAACTACTGGGTGACATACCAGTGGCTTCATAATAATCATGTGTAAGCAGTCACAAAATAAATTGTAACTATAGGAAGGGCTGCAAAGAACAGCAAATGCCACACATGCAGAATTACACATGATAAATTAATGAATAACTATACTCTAAATATGTACTTTTTAAAAATGGAAAGTACCTGGGGAGGGAGGAAGGATTGATTATACTCACCTCATAATATAATTTTGTTAAGGAGCAATAGCACTTACAGTTTTCATTTGCCAGGTTAGTCCAGGACTATTCCTTTATTAAAGATAGTGCTGACGCCAGGAGGAAGATTGGAAGCATTTGGGCTGGTACTCCTCACAGAAACAATATTGCAAGGTAAGTATTATCAGTCCTATATATTCAGTTATAGTTTTTTTAAATAAACTTTATAGACACAATAGCTCCTTTAATAGCTACTGATTTCACCCGCTCCATAAAAATGAATAGTGATACAATATTATCAGCTGCAGAAGACTCAATGACAACAAAGAGAGGCAGCATTAATGATCTGTTTATCAGAGCCAGATTATGGGCAAGGCGACCGAGGAAGGTGCCTAAGGCTAATTTGGAGAGTGGGGGCCCAGTTTGGGACAATTCTGCTGCTCCAGAGTAATATAGTTCAGGGAACTTTTTTCATGTCTCGTTGCTTTTTTATCTCATGTTTCTTTTTAGTATCAGCTTTTTTGGCAGATTTTTAAAGAAGCAAAGCGTATAGGTCAGAAAGTTAACTCCCCCGCACTGCTGTCAACACAGAGTTTTCTTCTTATATCCCAGAGGCTGCTAGTGAGATGGAGATGCCAGGTTCCATTTTAGGAGGAATTACAGGTGCCCAGAATCCCTCCCTTTCTGCTGGCTTATAATTACCTCTTTATCTGGCACCTCGAGTTCATTAGAAAGTGCAAGAGGTGTCAGTCTGGAAGGGGATTAAAACAATGGGATCCAGGATGCAGACCTAAAGTAAAAATGTTATTTGTTTGGGCACAGGTTTGAAACAGATCACAATTGCAAAAATGTAACATATACTTAAAAGATCAAGGATTGCACCTGTAGCAAAGCATTAAACAGATTTAACATTTTGTACTACACATCTATACTTGTCATGGAACTCATTCATGATTTCTAATATCCTTATACTTTAAATAAATGGCATTATTCACGCAGCAAAAAGTCTAGGGGCAAGGGAAATCTAAGGATTTAGGGCTAGGCCACACTAGTGTGTTTCTTAAGCCCCTGTGATCCATTAGGGCACTAGAAACGCATGGTAGCGTATGCCTATATGGGTGGCCCCATTGCATGTGCTGCGTCCCATTTTCAGAGTGCAACTATCACCATTTTTTGTGAACCACATACCCTTTGATTTCGGAATATTGCAGAAATCATGGAGGTGAAACCCACACCAATGTGCGCACGTTTTTCAACCTTATTACCAGCCGGTCAAGTTTGGTGTTAGCCTAGTACTTTAAAATAAAAGAGGGTGTTGGCATGCATAGTTCAACACTGCCCATGAAAATGGTTTCAGGACACCATCCCTATGAACTCCGGTGCTTGTCCCTGATTTCAGAAAGAAGGTGAAAGAAGGGGAAAGATGAAGAAACAGAGTGGCATGGAGATATATTCAAGCACACTGGAACAAATGAGTTGCTCACTCACACTTTAATCCTTCTGTGCACCCAATAACACAACATGGCAGCGCAAGCACATCTTACCCACATATAAAACACGCAGCAGAGTTGCCATGCAACCCTTTTGCGACCTTGACGATCTTGCAAAAGTTAACGTGTTTGCATTATCTTGTGACTGTTAGAAAGGAGTATTGACCAGAAATTTTGTGCGTGAGATTTGTCTGCTCTAAATTCTTTAGTAAAACACAGTGTTCTCCCCAGAATTTTTTCCCAGTCGGGTGGTCCTGCCAAGCTAAAAGACGCGAGTTTGAAGAAGTTTGGCACAGGGATTATGATGCAGCTGATCATGCTCCATCATAGCAGTGGGCATGCTGAAACCTGAGACTTGGGGGCAGAGCAATGGTGCTGGTGTTTTACAACTCAGAGTGCTAGCAGGAAACTCCACTCTTCATACTTCTAAGTTAGGATAGACTGCAGCTAGACGTATGATCCGGGAGCCATTTCAAAGGTAGGAGTGTGAACTTTTTAATAGAGCTCCCCTTAAACGATATACCAATTAATTTACTCTATGAGGGAAACCACTGCATTTTCATAAATGAAATCATATAGGGAGCATATGGTAGCATTCCAATGATGTGTTCCTTGTGTAGTTCATAATTTTATTTATATAGACACAAATACAAAGGCATTTTTTAATAGACTACAGTTTTCCTTTAAGTTGGGCCAATAACCATAAATTAAGTTGATAGCTTCAGCCAATTACCACCATTGTCATTAGAAGGTGATTTCAGTTCAGTTTTGACATAACATCCTGCTAAAGTAAAGTGAGACAATAGTGACTGGATTTTTTTTTTTATTACAAACAACAAAGCTCAATGCCAGCGGCAGTAGGTTATCATTATTTTTAAAATGCTTAGTTTATATTATGCATACCCAGTTATTCTACGTATCCTCTTCAATTTTGAAAATCAGTTGAATTTATTCCCCTTATTATTCTGTTGTTGACATTAGTGAAATTATATTCCAAGTTCTAACGGTCCACTACCTTGGAATGTTCCTAACATTGATTTCTACTGATTGGCTGTTAGATTACTGAGCATCTGAATCAACCCAGGTGCTAGGTAAAGGGCAAGACACTAACAGTCTCTATTAGGGATCCTGCAAACAGGAAGTCAGTATTTCGGAAGTATTTATTTATACACAGACAAAATGCTGAATGGGAAGGTTAAGGTCATTAGGATGGGAAAATACTGCTCTTTTTACTGAAAAGCATATGCATTTGCGTATATATATATATGTATGTTTGCACATATATATGTATGTGTTTTTCATTACTATAAAATACACATTATAGAGAATAACAAAAAGATTACAGGTATGTTTATATGACATGCTTGCAGAACTGCCTTGCCCAGTATCATAATTGGTATTAACAGTATAATCTATAGTTATTTATTTAATGATTGTCTTTGAGATCAGTATTACCATTTAGAATAAAGTTTTCTGTCTGCATATCATAATTGAGGAGGGGGGGGTTCCTGTCTGACTTCAGCAAAAACACTTTATATGTTACCGCAGATTTTTAGTGACTAGGACAATGCAGACGTCTCTGACTGTTTTGCATATTAGGGTTGTCATATTTCTTAGAATCTGCAAATCACTAGGGATACAGGAACCATGTCCTTAGTGAATAAATCACTGTTGGATTTGAATAAATACTCAAATGAATCCAGGCCCCAACAATCCCCTCTGGGCTCAACTGCAATAAAGATCCACCCCATACTAAGATTTTAACCAGGACAATGTTATTTTAGATCTACCTCAATACAAAATATTACATAATGGCTAATGTACATAACATATTTCTATGGCCCAAATTTACAGTGACATTTTTAACATCCAATGACCACCTTTAATTAAAAAAAAAAATCTGTCCCTCTGCCCACTTGTTAAAAGGTATAGCCACCCTTAAAAAATACTGGTGAAATATCAGTTATCTGCCTGTAATCCCAACTCTATTTTTACCAATTTATTACTTGCATTTATAACCAGGTATTTAATGATTGATGAATGAATGAGAAAGTTCTCTTACATTCTTACAAAGGTATCTACCTCTTCCCTATGCTCAATGAGTTTTTTATAAACATGAGCATATGCAGAGTAGGCAGCAGGTGAAACAGCATTTAATCATTGGTTGTGATGTCAGCAGTCACGGTCTAGATTGCCTTCATGGAGGGAGGAGCCAGCTTACTCTTCCAGAATGGAGGCAATAAACATCTTGTTTATAATACATCTAAAAATGTGCTTAATATATCAGTTGGGGTTTGGGGCAAGTAACCGACATGTGACCTGTTTTTTTTAAATTTTTATTAAAGAGCGGTCTGAGGACTTGGGTAGCAGTTATCTAGTCCATGGCACAGTTTTTAGCCTAGAGTGAAATACAGCAGCCAGATTTCAGTCGTTTAGCCGCTTTAACTGGTTTGTTTATTTTATAGAAAGTAAAATGAAACAGACCAGAACAAAAAACAAACCTTAACCAACTTGCAAAATATACAACAGCATAAAAAAGTCCAGAAAAAGTGAAATGCCGATTGTGCTAACAAACTCAATCTTATTGATATCACCATCAGTCCTGTCCCTGAGATAGAGTTGGCGTGGCCATTCCAGCTTGGTGACACCCCCATCAGTCCTGTCTTAGGGATACAGTTGGTGTGGCCATTCCAGGTGGTGACATCCCCATCAGTCCTGTCTTAGAGATGGAGTTGTTGTGACAATTCCAGGTGGTTACATCACCATCAGTCCTGTCTTAAAGATAGATTTGGTGTGGAAATTCCAGGTAGTGACATCCCCATCAGTCCTGTCTTAGGGATACAGTTGGTGTGGCCATTCCAGGTGGTGACATTCCCATCAGTCCTGTCTTAGAGATGGAGTTGTGACAATTCCAGGTGGTTACATCACCATCAGTCTGTTTTAGAGATAGATTTAGTGTGGCCATTCCAGGTGGTGACATCACCATCAGTCCTGTCTTAGAGATGGGTAGTGATATCACCATCAGTCCTGTCCCTAAGACTGTGTAGATATTGCCCTTCCAGTGGAGTCTCTGTAAAACAGGACTGATTACGATTTGCCAAGTTTCAAATTACTGGATGAAGAGGAAACTCCTTTGATGCTTTTTTAATAAATCTTTTCTATGTTGCTAAAAATCAGATCATTATTGTTACCTTTTTAGCAAGCAAGAGACAACTGCTTAATCAATTTGGAGCATCCGGTTTGCTATGTCTGGCCCTGGCACTTCAGTCTGTACAATCAGCATCAATCCCAATTGACCTTGGTAGTAAACTTGTACAGCAGTTACATTATATTGCGCTGTTAGCATAAGTTTACAGTGATGACTTGTTCATGTATAAATCAGATTAATGCAAGTCCTATTAATTCTTTTTTTGAAGAAACCACTTCCAGGACAAAGGAAAGCCTTGCACAATTGTTCTGCTTGGCACAAGAAATTATAATAGTTGTGAATGAATACTGAAACCTTAATAATAATAACAATAATTATTCATTATATTCAAATGGTATCAGCATCTATACAGTACCATGAATAAAAATGTCGTAATAAGATAATTTATGTTTCTTGAATTAAACTGACTTGGACAGATCCTAATTTCTATCTCCTTCTACCTGTTGTGTTTTTTTTTTTTGCTTTTATCCACATCACAGTTTTGTACATTATGGGAATTGATTATGTTTTGTAAATACAGACTTTTTTCAGCGAGAGAGAGACAAATGAAGGGTACAATGCCAGGACAGAAACTCAGTCAGTCCTGAACTCCACTAGACCGTGATACAGAGTCACATATTGACACCGGCTTTCAGATGTTAATGTCTGTTCCATTATTGCATGTGTGGGATTTTTTGCATTTAGTTTTTACCCTCAGTCATCAATCTACGCTGATTTAGACAGGATGATGAGATGGCTGGAGCCATACATCTCAATATATAAACATTTCAGGTCTATTTTTTTTTTTTTCGTTTACCATGGAATTTGTACTAATGTTTTTTTTTTTCCAGCAAAATTATACAAAAAACACAATACAAAACGGCATCTTAAATTTAACCATAGGGAAGTGACATCTGTGATATCAGACCATATCAGTCCTCCATGAAATAATAAAATAAAAAAAATATAAAATAAATAAAAATAATAACACTAATATACCTCAGGACTAAATGAGGGGTAATTATGTCCAGGGAAATAATTAAAAGGTCCCATTTCCAGGGAGGTAGGAAAATTTTTTTTCCTACCTCCTTGGGTGGCTGCTGCATACATAAGCAGCAAGCAATGCTTGTGCCATGGTGAAAACACACCTCTTGCTGCAGTGGGCAAGTGTTATTATTTCCCCTAATGTTTAGAGATAGAAGAGATAGTGATGGTAAAGCTGTGAGCTGAACAAGATATTAAGGATGAAAAATTAAAAAAGACAGTGAAAGTATATATATAGATTAGCCACCAAAATAATAATTTAGTAATGTCTTGGTATGCAGCTTGCCTGATGGTACACTCTTCCTCCCAAAAGGTTTGCTGCGCCTCTTAAAGCAGTATGAGCTATTTACAAGTTTGGACATGCACAGAGATGGGGGCTCGGGAGCTGAACATTGGCTACATGGAAGTGTTCCATCTAAGTAGGTAAAGGAAAAAGAGTCAATCCAAGTCAGCTGTAAAGAAGGGAGAGAGAAGAAAAAGAAAGCACTCCAGGATCATTTATGAAGGGGATGGTCCCCAAAAAGCATCAGATGAGGCTCTATCATAGACCATGGTTTTAACAGTGTGTTGATCCTAATGAAGAATGTTTGTGAAGGCCCGAAAGTGCAGCATGTTTATTTTCATACATCTAATTTTGTTGCCTTTTAAACATAGAAAGACAGCAGTACATAGGATGACAAAAAGAAAGAAATGTGCAGAACTGGAGAGAGATTACACCAGAGCAGGGAGTTAGAGTTAAAATCCTACGAGTAAGACAAATACTGAAGGGGTAAATATATGGGAGTAATAACAGACATGGTATGCAGGGGCATAACTACCAAGGGGAGCAACCGCATAGTTTACTGGGGGCCAGTGATTCCTAGTTAGCATACTGAATGGCTAGTAGTGTTATTGGAGGGCTCGCAGAATTCAGCTCATCATACAGACCTGCATCTTTTCAATTCAATACAAATATATACAAAGAGAAGAGACAGAGTTCCAGAGACGAAGATCAGTGTTTCACTTAATGGGCAGAAACAAAAGACACCACGTAGCAGTTGGAATCAAGCCATTTCTATTCCGTGCGACATGCACTGCACACTGGTGATAGATCTCCCCCAAGGGGGCAGGTAATGAAGAAGAATCATTAGAAGAAAGGCTTCATTCCTACATCTGACATATTGATAAACCTAGTGAAGCAATCTATTGACTGAAAACGCTGCTATGTCCCAAGACAGAAAATTGTAAAATAAATACTACTGCCTTCAGAAGAGGGCAATGCTGAGTTCAGAAAGAACATTTAAATGTTCTTTGCAAAGGAACAACTAACACGCTGTGAATCCCTGAAGATATCTGAATTGCAGAAAGACAGCCGTATATGTGTTTGGTCCAATCATAATAACAGAACAGTAATTATGTATACATATCAATCAATCTGTTGTGGGTTTAAATGAGGATACCTTGGTTGTCTAAGGGATGCTGGGAACTGCAGTTCTCAATACCTGGGAAACAACAGGTTGACATTGTTGTAAAATGAAATCTTATTAAAGCACACATTAGCCTCTGTAGTTGCCAATGACATAGAAGAAGTGGTTAGCTACAGAAGAATAAAAGGAGAAATTTGATGGTCTAGAGCTCTGTTGAATGCGTATAACTTCTAAACAAGCTTAGAATTAGTCTCTAGATGTCAATCCAAAATTATAGGCTTGTAAAGTCTCCCATCTACTATGCACTTTCTCTGTGACATGCATGTTTATAAGCTGTGTCATAAGCCCACCCCCAAAAAACAAACTTTTCTAAGCTAGTTACATGCTTGCAATCAATATCGTGCATGATTCTGCCTATGAACAAAATCCTATTTTTATGGGTTTTGTGGCTAGCTTAAAAAAATTATTTAGATAATTTACTATGATGCAGTAGATGATAATGCTTGTCCAAGATTAGGATACAAGTGGGCATACTCGATCAAGTGACTTGCCTGTTGCTGGTGATGTCACAGCTCACTGTGTAAGCAGGACTGTGCTCTTGTATGTAGACCACGTTACCCTTTGAAGTCTAATAATACATCAAGTTCAGGAGATTTCCATGTAATGTGGACCTTCACTGCTCTATGTTTTTTGTTTTTTTTGAAAGCCAACAAATACTTTAAACCATTGCAAGTCGTTTATCTTCCCTATCTTTCCCTTTTCCACTGCTTCTTGCTTTTGCCTTGGTTGGAGAGACGTGTTATTAAATTGTATGAACTCTGACTTTCAGGCTCTTTGAACTACAAACTTTCGGACTTTTTAAACTTGCGGATTAAGGTCTCTATTAACGACACAAAAGCTATGGAGCTGCAGGGTATTAAAATTGATGTATGTTGAGCAAACATATAGATTATGTATAATGTGTCTATTTCATGCATTTGGGGTGATAAAACCCTTTTGCTGCTTAAACAAATGTTTTTTGAATGTACTGTATGTTGATTAAAGACCTTCCATGGAATAAAGCTAGCCATACATGGGTGATGGTTTTCCGATATGATTTCCAATCATCTGAAAGGATCAAAAATCTGATCTGAAAAACCTATTGTAGTTAGAAATTTTTGCCATGCCGATCATAGTTTTTCCGATAGACAGATCCCATCGCAGATCGGTTTCTAGACAAAAACACAGAGAAATGACTTTCATATTCTGATCAATCCGATAGAATTTGCCAAATTGATGGAATATTGATGTCATGTAGGAGGCAGTAAGAGTTTAGTAGATAGTTGTAGAAAAAATTCAACAGGTAGCATTCATCCTCTTTACAAGAATAAGCAGTGCAGTTACAGAATAGTATAAAGGAAAAACTTTAGTGGGTTCAGAGAAGGGCGACTATGTTAATAAGACGAGCACAACTTTAAAAACAGACTAGACAAGTTAAGGCTATTTGCACTAAAAACAAGAATGTAAACATTGGAATCAATGGCCCTAGTGTTGATGGTTACTAGAGATTAGACTAGATGGACTAGAACTTAACTCGAGTTCGAGCCGAAATATTCGAGTTCAAACAGACTTGGACTTCTCGAACTATCCCGGACCAGGGATTTTCGACTATTATCGAATATTCGAACGTTCGAGGCAAGCGAATATGCGAGTAAAATGTCTATTCCTATACGCGAGCATCGAATCTGCGAGTAAAATGTTTTTATACCCAGAGAGGGCCCCAAGAACTCAGTTCTCCCCCCCCCCTCCATCACCAAAACTCACTTGCCCGGGGAATTTACAAATCTACAAATCCGAAAGCAAACAGGTGTTTGCCCAAACTTGACCTCCGACCAAGTGATAATGAACTAAATCTGATAAATAACTGTGAACAAGTTTTTTTTATATCTATATCGAAGGGAGGTGGTGGCGGCGAAACGCGGACATCAGTCAGCGGGGCACCAATTGTAATACAAGCCGAGGGTGATGGCGATTTAGCCACTCACCATCAAAAGGGCCCTACTCATCTAATAGGGCTTCAGCACCCCTATACAAGAACCGCTCTGCTCCGCGACCACCACCAATAATGTATTATACCTGTGGCATAATTAGACACCAAGCGTCAACTCCTACTACCTCCCACAAATGAAATCAGTGACTTGCCCCCAGACCCCGATAGTGTACGGGACCTCCCCCAATGTAAATGGAAATGTTGTGTTACAACAATGATATGTAACTCCAGCGAGGAAACACATCTAATACACTCTGTGACACCAACTGTCTAATGGTAAAGAATGCCCTGCTGGAAACAACACCAGATATGATGTTGTCGAGGGGCAGCTGGGGCGGGCCCACAGTGACCGCTCCTAGAAGGTACATCACCACTTAGTCCCGACAGAGCTTGAAGTCAACACATATCATCAACCAAATAATACGACTGACCATTAGCACCAACACTGCGCCAACATACATCCCATCTGGAAAATGGCTCCACACCAGGGGCCCTAACCCAGCTGTCCCGGACCAACTGATGTTTCCCTTTCCTTGTCTATAATTTTATATATACAGAGTCTATACAGCTAAACAACAATTATCACAAAAGGTAAAACCTGGAGATCCCGACCCAAGCTACCAATGTAGCTACCCCCAAGGGTATATAGAATACTATACCAGTCCACTGATGGACTGCACCAATACATCTTGTCAAAACAGGACCCCCAGCAACGACCGATAAAAGGGCAACTGTGAAGCAACTCCCCTCCATCCCCCCATTCTACGTGCAACCTACAAACACCATCAGGTAACAATCCAACTGCACCACCAGTGCTTTAACTGTGTCATATGATCAACAAACCCCAATATTGCTATGTTCAATCAAATACGACTTGCCACCCCGAGAGCTAGTGCCCAATACCCCCACTACACCCAATAGAATATAACCTAAAGTCTTCTAGAGAATTCTCCCTGGACGCTGCTACCCCAGCATCAAAGGTACTACTGCTCATTCTCCCCCACGCCATCACGACACTAGAAGGTTATATCTCTAAACCATATGGCGAAAGAGAGCAACTTTATTTCTATGGGTATAAGGTTTTCTATTATATGTTTGAAATAATATAGTGTTTAGTTATACCTGTTTTTTTACTATTACTACAGTGGTCTGTCTGGTCGCTTGGGGTCGGGCGCGGAGTGGGCGGAACATGTTTACATATCTAATGGTAATGGGTGAGTCAATTAGTTTTTGAATGCTGCATTTCTGGAATATGCTGAGAGGTCTAGGCCACACGAAATAAACGCACACAAAGTGTTCACATTTCTCAAACAATATATGCCGGATATAGTGTGCCTGCAGGAGAGACCACCTTCTAACCTCTACGACCAGAAACCGTGGGTGGAATGGGTGCCCCAGTTCATGTTCATGATACCCCAGAGGGGTGTCAATTTGTTAAGGAAAAACCTTAAATACAAAATATTTACGTTTAAAACCGACCGAACGGCAAGTTTGTGTTCATGGCCACTGTGATCGAATCTATTCAAATAATACTAATTGGAATATACAATCCCCAGACATGGGACTTAATGCCCTACAAAATAAGCGTATTACTAGTCCAATACCCCGATGCCAAGGTAGTCTGTATGGGTGATTTAATACAGTCATGAACCCCCAAAAAGACAGCTATATCCCCGTGGCACAAGGGCCCCACAAAATACTAAAAGCTCCACTCTCCCTCTATACAATCCTGGGATTGGGTGGACATCTGGCGACACAGGCATCCCACCACCAAAGAATTTACATGCCATTCAACGACACACACCATTCGCTATCCCGTATGACTATATTTTCCTATCCAAGAGGAGGGTTCCATTGGTCACGAATATAACCCATCTCCCTAGAGGGATCTCGGACCACTCACCAATAAGTATGCACCTCATATCCCAGGCACCCTCGAAAAACCAGAACGTGGAGGCTCAATCCTTTCTGGCTTTCCCAGTTTCCCACTACCGACCCAATACCGGATTATATAACGGAATTCCTGCACTTCAACACACCATCCCAAGACCCCAACTTGATATGGGAGGCACATCAAAGCATATCAAAGAGGCAGACATACTCCACTATTTCATAATCAAAAAAAACAACACAACAAAACGAAAATACCTTACAATCCGCCCTCCTGAAAGCGGAAAGGAACACGTAGCCCACCAAATACTCTATCAGCCTGGCTACAAGCTCAGAGGCTGTAAAACAAACATGATTGTTGAAAAAGCGAATCGAAAGCAATTCTTTATTCGGCAGAACTATTTCGAGCAGGGAGGACAATCCGCTAAACTACTGACCTTCCTGGTCAAGGACCATAACCAGTCCCACACAATATTAGCTATCCAAAACCAAGAAAAGGTCTGGTATACTCTACACCACTATTCTAGAAACATTCCACAAATTCTACCAAGACCTGTACTCCTCACGCTGCACTTTCGATCATCAACAAATAGCGGATTATTATCCCCCTAGACTTCCCGCAACTGCAACCCAAACAAAGGTAGCACTAGACAGACCATTCACACCCGAAGAAATCCTCTCAGCACTACAAGACATGCCAGCAAACAAAGCCCCTGGCCCAGACGGCACCTACCAATAGAAATATACAAGAAAAACAGCAACCAATTAATCCCCCCCCCCTCCTGGACATGTACATTAATTCCCATGCAAAAGGATCCTCCCCCCTTCCCTAACAACGCGACAATAGTAATACTCCATAAACCCGGGAAAAAACCCTGAGAAATGCGGGGTCATACAGACCGATATCTCTGTTGACGACGGATTATAAAAACTTGCAAAATTACTGGAGTGAGAACAATAATAACAACAATAATCCATAAACCATGATATAACTGGAGATCGTGTGATAGCATCATTAGACGCCTGCAAAGCATTTGACTCCATAGAATGGCCATTCCTGATAGAATCCCTCAAAAAATTTGGCTTGGGCAAAGTATCACCTGGGTCAAGCTGCTATATGCAGCCCCTAAAGCCCAGGTATGACCAATGGAAAACCTATCGCCTGTTTTTCACTGGCAAGAGGGCACACGTCAGGGATGCCCAGTCGTCCCCTACCTATGTTGCCCTAGCCATTGAACCCCTTGCAAGCAACTGCGAGAAATAACACCATACGGGGACTCAGAATAGGAAAAACACCGAAAAAAAATAGGTTTATACGCAGACAATCTGATTCTTTTCTTGAAAAACACCCACCCCTCCCAACAACTGCATCAATCTTATCAATAACTTTGGCTCCTACTCTGGACTACTTATCAATTGGGACAAATCAACACTCTATCCCTCGACAGCCACCCTACCAGGAATAAACATGAACACAATCCCAATACCCATAGTTAACCATTTCAAACACCTGGGAATAATTATCCAAATCTCACACAATTTTACTCATTAAATATATACCCTACGGAGCACACAAAAAATAAGCTATCTTAAAATAAGCTTATCTTAATCTTTGGGGTAGAATTCAATTGATCAAGATATTCCTACTCCTAAACCTCTATACCACTACACCACTCCCTAACCTATATCCCTAAATCCTTCTTCATAAAACAAACTCCCTCCTCTCCTCCTTATCTGGAGTCCACAAAAAACCAAAGATGTGGGGGGCCTAGCCTTACCCAATTTTCAGCTATACTATTGGGCCTCTCAGCTAGCGTATCTACAAAGCTGGGTTAACCCCAATACTCCCCCTACTCCCTCAGACGCCATGCTGGGCGAATAACTAACTGGACCATTCATGGCATATATAGACAACCCCAAACCACACATTATTGGAAAGGCACAACGATCACAGACCAGCCTGTAAGATATGGCAACTTACCAACAATTTGCTAAACATTTCTGGACCCTACAGCCCCACCCCTCTCTGAGAAATAAAACCGTCTCCTATTTTGAGAAGCTTGGCAGGAGCCACGCAATGGGATGCACAAGGAGTACGCACCCTAGGAGATATAATACAGGGGGGGGCAAGTGAAATCATTCCAAGAACTGCAGGGAAACTCACAAAATCCCAAACACAACATTTCCGCTATCTGCAACTAATACATGCAATTAAAGCTATTTTCCCTAATTTACTAAACCAGATATTAAGCACCCAACAATTGGAGTGAAATGCATCAAGGTCTAAGGGGGGTTATATCCAGACTAATACATGCCTACTCAACGCCAATCTCTACACATTAACACAACTATTAAAACAAAATGGGCTGATTGTTTGGGGGATATATCGAGGTCCAATGGAACGAGGTATTCAGTTCACACAGCGATGCCTCTCCCGCGACCAAAAATAAGCTAATACAATTTAAATTACTCCACCAAACGTATTATATTCCCAAGCAACTCCAACACATGGAGCAGTCCAACCACACATGCTGTCCCAAATGTCAATTACAAAATGCAGACTTTACCCACCTTTTGGGAATGCCAAAAGTATATTTTCTGGCAGGAGGTAGTTGGTATCCTTACCCCTCTTACCCCACACCCATTCAACACGGGCGGCCCTCTTTGATATTCGGTTTATTAGATGAAGAGATATGGTCCAAACACGAAAGGGTCTTCCTGCAGGCGGATGATTATATGCACAGAAAACAATAGTGTTATGCTGGTCTCACACAAGAAGCCAAAAACTAAATGGGCGGAAACTAATAAAACAATGACCTCCCCAAGCTCAAATCTATATCAGCACAGGAATTGCTCTGAGAAATTTAATAAATTTGGGGGAACTGGATGGACTCACCCCTCCACGATAATCTAAAACACCCCGCCAAACACCTATGCCTGGCACACGACAAATGCAGCAGAGACCTGACGTCTCCGCGCGCGACCCTGGGCGGCCGGGCCGCAAGATTACGGACCACGACGAGAGTCAACCAGACGGACAGGTTTTAGAAGTTTATATAACAGTTTATTAGTTCAAAAGTTTTTAAGCAAGGAATGTATAACCAATGAAACAAAACAAGACAGAACCATCATGGCATTATTTATTCAAAGGCGAAGCATGTAAAAACTGATTTGTGTACTATCTATTGTAAAACAATGTTATAGTAATGCAAAATACTCATGGTAACATCAATAAAAAGTATTAAAAAAAAAAAAAAAATTATGGTAACTGAATGTAAATGGCTGTGGGACCTGGGAAATGGGGGACATGTTTGAATATCCAGCGACTTTCGAAAACTGATTTTACTTCACGTGCGCTATTTTCAACTCTCGCGTTTAATTATCGAAAGTCGGTCTGGGATAGTTCGAGTTCGTTTGAACTCGAATAGTTCGTCCGAACTCGGGTTCGAGTTCTAGTCCATCTCTAATGGTTACATCATTGTTGTATTTCACGGTGTTTTAATATCAGTTAAATCGTTTATTACTGTATAGAATAATATAAATCAGCCATTCTGGGGAACATGTACATTTTTTTTAACTGAACTCATTTACCTGCTGTTGAAAACCTGGTGATGTTTTAGGATAGATCAAACTGAATAGATAAAATCAGGAGGTAGTTAATTCTGAAGTTCATAATCAACAAATAAAACGAAAAAGTCAGCATATTCTGCCATGCTGCAAGATGAGGGATAACCCTACAAAAGAATTTAATTTTAAACACACTGATATAAAAGGACATTAAATTCATGTTCACAAGGCTGAATCTTTGTCTGCTCAGTAAATCAAATGAGAGAGAATAAAAGAAGTAGTTCAGAGGACATCCTATGAAGAAGCATAAGTCACAAGACTCGGTAATGAGGCTCTCGATTCTCTCGAACATGCAGTGCCATAAAGCACATTATGACAGATAGAGGTGACAATCTCTTGAATCCTTGGAGGATTTAGCCTGTAAGTAATCTTGTGTTGTAGTTTCAATCAGTGTATTAACATTACCAACTTCTGCAGTATCGTATTTACACAGTGGCATAACAAAAGAAAACATTTGTGTAGAGACAAGAAAAGATAGTTAAAATAGTTGTGAATGGAAGAAAGAGGATATGCTTATCTAATTATTGGGCCCTAAAGTAAGGATATTCATAAAAAGTCACCTCTCAGACACATGAAGTACTACAATCTATGTACAGCAAACTTCAGATAATCTACAGAAATTTCCACCATGAATGATGCTTTAGCTCTGTAAAGTGTCTGATTTCACTGCTGCTCCCTGGGAGTAGCTTCATAGGGTAAACACGATACAAAATAAAGTCAGAATGTTTTTCATTCGTCTCTCTTAAACTAGGAAAAGACAAATGAATTGTTTACGTTGAACCTGAACATTTCATCAACGTGAATATTCATTCCCAACCCATCCGTTTACATTTCGATACTACAGATTCTCGGTAAGAAACAGCAAGAAATTGTTTTTTTTTTATAGTAACCGATCTCAAAATTTTGAGCACTTTCTAATATCAAAGTAAATATTCCAAAGCCTTTCCACAACCGAAATGATTACATTAAAAAAAACTATTCATACTGTCATAATTGCAAAGTGAAATTTGCACGGTGTAATACAAGTACATTAAATTAAGTCACAAAATGAGTTGATTGCTCTCTAAGAAGAAGAAATGAATGAGACACCTGTCGTCAGCCCTTTGTAAATACAAAAATCCGAGCTGTGAGAAAGTCGGTGGTAGAGGTCTAAATCACAAGCCCACTGAAAAAAACTGTGCACAACATTGTAAATGCAGCACAAAACGAGATCAGATATGCCTAAACTTTCTACCAGAGGGGAAAAACAGAAGCTTGTTCTAACACCAGCCATTGGCTTGGTGCTGAAATTAATAAGGCAATGAAAAATATAGGGACCCATACACACAACATACAAATCGTCCAATTATGAGCATTATACGATAAAAATCAATATGTCCGATGGGAACAGACCAAACCAGCATCAATTTTTGTGGGTAGCGGTTGATAATGTAGCAAAGGGTTACCCTAACATATTCTGAAGCCTAAGCCACTTATGCAAAAAATGACCCTGCCCGAAACGCAACATGCAAAAAAAAATGCATGGAAAACAACGCACCCCATGCAGCGTCTCGAGTTGAGTGGTACTGTTCACTTTTATTAGATATACATTTTGCTGCAAATTTCACCACATGATATAGCACCGCAACGCACCCTAGTGTGAATGAAGCCTAACTTGGTCTTTCACATTACTAGCCAATTAGTAAAATATAGGAGCCAATCCAAATTTATTAAATAGCTGCAAATAAGATAATGAAAAAGATCTGTAGAAGGGAGGAAGTGCAAAAAAAGAGAGGTTATCAGTCTTTTAAACAGCTGTGCACGTATTTTTACTGAGGGTAAAGGGAGGGTGTGGGTCTGGGCCCCAGCTCCAAGCTGCGGGGGGGCCCAGGCCCCAGTCTTTACACTCCTGTATAGAAGAATGATGGTAGTTATTTATTATTAGTTCACTGACCTTTCTTAGCCTGTTTCTGATATATATATATTTATTCTAATGTGTTACAAAACTCTCCGTCAGGTAGATGAAGTAAAAATAAAGTTAATTTAAAATGGGAGCTTAATTGTGCTGAATATTTCCTTTACTATTTCTCTTCAGCTATTTCTTGATAATTTTGTAATAACTATTTGGAAAGGTCGTTTCTAACAGACAATTTTCTTCTCCGGCTCAGTGACAAACGCCCTGAGAAGCTGATTATTCCCTTGATCTATAATAAAAGGAGAAAAATTTGACTTTGTATTAGACAGAGGATGTGACCATTTGATTTGTTCAGTGATATATGGGAGCGGACGCTTCCTGATTAAGAAGGCTGCATCCCTGGAAATATTGATTTGATAAATAAGCTTTATACCTGAGGATCAAGGCCTTATTACTAAACAGTGCGACCCATAGGCATCTGGGCATGGTGGCAGTTTTTTTTGTTATTGTACTTACATGTAAAACCAAGATGTGCTTGGTTAAACGTGGCCCCGGCAAGTCTCATTATCCGTTTCTTTCAGAGGTCTTTCATCAATTTTGAGCGCCTACAAAGGTTTGAGCAAATATGTCCACCAACAACATCATCACTTAAGACGTCTTCATGTCAAGTTGGGACGTGAAGGACTTTATACAGCTGCCCTAGCGAACGTTACTAACGGGATTCCTTTAACACAGTTCACTGTCACATGAGACTGCAAGATGGGTAATAACTCAACACCCAGAATCGTTCCTTCATATCAATAGGCTCTATTCAAAATATATGTATGTTACTACTTTCTTTACACGGTGGTTGCTTTTATGATTTAATAGATGGTAAAGTATTGCGAATCAACTAAATCGCGATGTCTTCACCAAATGTTTTTCGTATTCCTTTCGTTTTATGGAATTAAAGGAGACGATTCTCAGCCCGGTCTTTCATACACATCCTGCACTAACTTATGTTGGGAGGCCCGTTCTTGCTCTTGGGGGTTGTGGGTCTGTGTCAAATCGTACGTGTGTACGACGCGTTTAGTGTATGAGGTTTTTAATTGGGTAATTAACAAAAGGTGGAGCCAGAATGATTCGCTCTGAAGGTTCATTCACCTTCACATAGGTACACTGTTCTGTATAAATGTTAAGGAAGTTATCAAAGGGTATGCAGATGGAATGCAATCTCTGAGTCTGTGGCAGATTTAAAGCATTCTTAGAAGGTATGGGTAGATGAACACAATATAAGGTGAGTCTGTGACAGTGTTTATCAACCTTATATCTGTGGGGAACCTTGATGAAACCCCTACATAAAATAATGTTTAAGACGATTATTTATTATTTTTCTTTTTTGGCTATCAAATCATCAAAATACATTAATATATACAATTTAATGATAGATTATAAACTATATCTCTATTTAAATAAATGCACTCACATATACCACAGGGAGGGGTCTATACCAGTGTTTCTCAACCTTTTTATCCTAAATCGAACCTCAACTTATACTCGAGTCACTCACTTGAAGATCCGTAATGCGGATGCTGCGCTTTCGCGTTACACTCCTTCTGGCGGCTGATGTCACACACTCGGCGCCTGTCTCATTGCGGCGCAAGTAGTGACGTCAGGCGCCAGAGTGGAGTGGATGCAGAGCCGGATTGCCTGCTAGCGTTCCATGCTTCATGGTCTCCCGGTAAGCTGTATACAGGAACAAAACGTAGGCAGGTAACACCCTTGGCTCTTTATACCTATATTCCTGCTTCTGTAGTGGATGAATGGCTTGTAAGTAGTAGTAGGGAGGTTACACAGGCACAGTGTGTGTTCTCAGTCAATTGTCACAGTTGGAACTCCTAACAATCAATCTCAATCCTCTTCATGTCCTGGCTTCACCTTTTTATTACTGAGAAGAAGGATGCCAAAGTAAAAATCTTTATGTTATACATCTATCTGTCTCTCATTTGATGGGAAACTACAACTCCCAGCAACTAAAGTATGCCGTGAGTTGTAGTTTCCAAACATCTGGAGTGCAAAGAAAATGGGGCAACTGTGTTGAATAACCCATTTAAAGGCAACTAATGTCTAAAAATCAGGAGGATGGTATCTATTGTGAAAGATTGCCTTCTAATTCGTATTGTTATGAGTCTTTAGTTGCCCTTTAAGGATAACAGAATTCCCATACTGTAGTCCCATACATTAATAGAAATACTGGATTTGGCTATACTGTAATGGGACTAATGTATGGGATTCTTCTGTCCATTTAAGGGAAACTAAAGCCTCAAAACAATACAGAATCAAAAGGCAGAGTGGTCAAAATTTGGACCCTCGACTTATTACTCAAGTCAATCAGTTTTACTAATTTTTAGGTAAAATATGTATATCGTCTTATACTCGGATCGACTTATATTCGAGTATAACGGTTTACTTATTTTTATTTATGTCTCAACATCAATACACCAAACAACATAATTCAAATTATTAAAAATATAGAACATTGATTAATATAGATCTGTTATTCATCACAATGGTGGATCCATACACTTTGTTCCACAATTAAGCACCCCATTCAACCATTGTGCGCATCTTTACTTACGTAGCCATCCCTCTTAATACCGACTCCACATTATTCGTAAATACCCCAATTGAGCACAGACATACAGACTAAGTAGAATGAGAGCTACAATAAGATCTCGTAAAATCCAGTGTGGTTAGGCCCCTTACTATATAATGTGATGTTAGGCTGGAAAAGTGCTAAAATCTACTAATTACAAATGGCAGGAAAAAACCAAGGAAAATTAACAGTTTGGATAAAGACATAAGGTGAGTGTAAAAAAGTGTGTACATGTCCTTTAACTTCTGTTCATGGCATATACCTGGTATATTTTTTCCTCTTTAGATTGGGGCAGGCAGCACCATCTCAACCACTGTACCCAAAACTAATCCATATTATAGTTAAAACAAAAGGTATGTTGGTCAACTTACTGAAGGGCAGTACAAACTGCACTGTGCTGACAAAGGCTAAGATGCTCCAGGTTGTGAAGTTAAAGCGAATAGTGTCCACAAATGAGAGGTATCAATCTTTATGTCCACAAAAACATACAACATGCGCACCCCTGTGGTTGCATCTATGGGAACTAAGGAATAAAAAGGCAACAGTTTTAATGACCAAATGGACAATTACCTATATAAAAAAAATACAAACAGCATCCAACAAAAAAATAAAAACAGCATCAAAGTTAGTCATGCAATGTGAAACAATTTGCTTCATGAGGAAAGGTTATTGGTACCCATGTACAAGGATCACTTAGACTGATAACACAATGAAAATATCCAAAATGGCAACATCGGACTCTCTTCTTTTCATAGCATAAGTTGTAGGTATCACAATCCCAAAATTACAACACAAAACAGTGTGTAGTAGTTGAAAACTATCAGCTGGAGCAGAATAAGTTAATTGTGTCTTTACAAATTTCTTAATGCAGCAATGGGACCTATGTGTTGCTATAACTGCTGAACAATACTTTAGATTAAAATGAAAATCTTTGTGTTGAGAATAAATGTGGTTTAATGAAGTATTGAGGGTATTGAAATAATAAACAGAATAATCAGGGAATTTAGCCAAGCAACTAGTGGGTCGAGTCTATAGGACCTGGATTGGTGAATAGAAAGCAACAGCCAAAGAGAAGTGTGCTTTGCTTAATTTGCCCAAAGTTTTCTAAAAATGTGAAGCCAAACCAAGATTGTAAGGCAAGACAGGTAAAATACCTAACATAGTTCACAACCACCTTTTTAGCACAAGATTTGTCAAAATGTTTTCATTTGCATGGTATTTCGCATCTTGTACTGCAAGCGCTCTAGAGACCTAATTCCTGTAATAACTACATACTTTATATACAAAGTGGAGGACAACGGATAAGTCAGGTTACAAACTTTTTGTAGGAAATACTTGGGTGTTTTTTTTGGGCATCGACTTGCTTTGATGTAAACAAAATGCAATGAAGTGAAACAAATATAAATAGTTGTGGTCTACATGGTTAGAGAAAGAAAAGAAGAGCCAGTAGAAACGAACAAAAAAACCCATTATACTAACTAGAAAGGGAAAGTTTAAGTATAAACTTTGAATTTGGCTTGAAAACTGCATTTTGGAGGGAATTTGTGTTTTGTGCTGCAGATTTTAAAACTCAATGTCAATGAAGAGGACATTGTTTGTTTTTTACTTACCCTTTAAATAGGTACACTGCATTAAAGGTAGGTCAGTTGGGTGTGTGTGTATTCATATCAGGTTGGGGATTAAAATACTAACTTTTTGATGATTGGTCAAAATGAGTTTTTTTACTTAAGTTACCCTTACGTATGGCGCCACAGTAATAGATAAGTAGATCAGAGGTGTGTGTACCCGTGTCGGGGTGAGAGTTAAAAAAAAAACTTTTTGATGATTGGTCAAAATTAGTTTTTTGACTTAGTACCCTTAAGTATGGCTGCCACAGTAATGGAGGGGTAAGTTAGTAGCTGTTATACCTGTATCACGTTGGGGGTTAAAAAAAAAAAGTTTTGATTGATTGATCAAAATTTGCATTTTTGACTTTAGTTACCCTTTAAAGTATGGCTTCCACAGTAATGGATGTAGATACAGTAGTGTGTGTACCTCGGTCTGGTTGAGGGTATGTCTTTTTGTGTTTACAACCATAGAACTATCTTTATTGAGGATAAATCTAATTTGGTTTTTTGACTCTAGTTACCCTTTAATATGGCTGCCACCGTATGGATAAGTAGATCAGTAAGTGTGTGTACCTGGGTCTGGTTGAAGGGGTATGTATTTTTGTGTTACAACCATAAAACTATCTTTATTGAGAATAAATCTAAATTAGTTTTTTTTTACTTAGTACCCTTTAAGCATGGCTGCCACAGTAATGGATAAGTAGATTAGTAGTGTGTGTACCTGGGTCTGTGTGGGGGTTGGGGTATCACCATTTGTATTTATGACCATGAAAACAAACTGTTTTGAAATATCACATTTGAGGATTGTTACCATTATAGTCTATGGGAAAAAATGTCAGGAATTCACCGATAACGCCGTAACGCTTCCGTGGATCCTTAGCTAGAAGATAGCACACTTCTCCTATATGCCCCGCACGTCTGTACTGTATGTCTCTAGCTCAAAAACTGTGGGAGGAGATATGGTCCAAAAAGCAGAATAAAACGGAAGCAGAAAAAGAAAAGAAAGAAATAGAGAAAGAACAGTAATTTGGCTTTTTCAAGCCAATTAAATATAGTTACCAAAAAAATAAATAGAAAAGTTAGCTAAATAAATTAAGCTAAACAAAGTAAGATTAAAACTCTTAAAGGGTAAGTTCACTCTATCACATGCTCACGCTTGGAAAATGCACTGTGTTATTATACAAAATGCAATGAGCATGCAGACGGGTTTTATAATGCACAGGTGTGAGCGCTCAAACAGAGTCCTATGGCATTACTATTTACTACTTACTTACTTACTTACTTACTATCTTTACTAGGTGTAAAATAAAGGGGAAGGAAAACAGGCAAATTAAATCATGCCAATGTGATAATACAGAAAAAAAAAATATATTTAGTATATTTTTACCATTCTTCAGGTAACTCGGGTGGAAAAATTATTTATAAAGAGACAATCGAGAGCCAATATTTACCTGTCCAATCAAAAGTTTAAACGTTGATTGGAAAAACCGGTGTGAAAAACCATATGTCTGTAAACAGATGCGGCAGAGGTCGCATTAATCTGTTTTAAAGGGATGCGAAAGAAAAAATGACTGACTCTTAAATCTTCTTTTCAAAAAAAGCTTTTTTGTCCTATAGATAAAGCAATATATCTATTAAGGACAGCTAGGGGGAGCTTTAAGATAAATAATGATGCGTTCGGAAAACACTGATGGCAGAAAGGAAAGTCATATACTGAGATTGAATGCTTCACGTAGCAGCACCACTATGCTTAAACAGATTACATGAAAAAGATCCAAGTGTACTGTAAATGAACTGTAGACTTAACGATCAAGTCCACCAATTAGTACAAATACAGCTAAAGCCACTAGAGGAAAAACTAGAACAGTTTCACTTTGGAAAATGCACTCAATGAATTATTAGTATTATTCTACCCACCTCTATTCTCCAATTCCTATCCTTGTTCTACTGTAACTGGGACTTTCCCTCTTACCTGTTCACTGCTCCTAGTGTCTTGTGGCCTTCTTACATGATAAACACACACACTGACAGGAATACCTTTACAAAATTACTAATCAACCACTTCCAGGGTTCCCTTGTTAGATCAGGATTAATTGCCTAGTCTCTTTTCATTGCTTTAAATAATAAGAAGATATATCGACTTAAAATAATTAGATCATCCAACTCAGGAAAAAACAAACTCAAATACCAAAATACCTTTTAACAGTATCAATTCTCTTAATATAAAATGGGACAAACTATAGATGCTTCTTCTTTAACTAAACCCAAATTTTTACACTCCAGAATCTGAGAACACCAAATAACTGTAAAATAGCAATACAGGTAATGGGATTTAAGTAAATGTTACCACTTGAAGAATTGGATGAAAATAACTGTGTGTATGTACAGTGACTGGCCACACCCCTCATTCACTTGCCTAATCTGTCCGTTTAAAGAATTGGCTAGAGACTACTAGTGGGTGTGACCAACTGTATCATGTTCCTGCAGTACCTAAGACTGAGCATGTAAAAGAACATAATGGTCAGTGCACCATGTGATACTGGAATGCTGGAAAATAAAACACAACTCAAATTAACAACCCTATCAAATTGGAGGTGAGACACAAATTACGCTTTATAGCAAGGAGATCTGCCTTCTAATTCAATGTTGTTCTGAGGCTTAGTTTTCCTTTAAATTACAAAAAAGTTACGGCTATAAAAAGTTACAACATCGAAATGCCTTTGGCTCACTTTTGTCTGGAAAAAAACGCTGTTAAAACCGTTCTGGATCCTCTGTCACCGTAAAGAGAGAGCTAGTCATGGTTTATAATGTAGACAGAGGAAGTACGAGGATCTTATCTCGCAAATTCAGTGACAATCTTTCTGCTGGATACGCAAAGACTTTTCTGAATGAAACACAATGTATTAAAAAGGGTCGTTAAACCGTACGAGTCTGTTGTTTCTCCCTCCTGTGTCTATATATAATTTATATGCACTTGAAGTATTTGTGCAAAAACCAGCAGCTTAAAGAGAACAAAAAAATGCAATACAAAAAGGTCTGGAGGATAGAAACTGGTTTCAGATGAGCTTTGCTTACATTTTTTATATTGAAACATTATTGAACTTCATACCCTGTAAGACAGACAACACCATTACTACAATGAAGACACGAAAGGGAAGTGAAGCCAGGTAATAAAGTAAAGGAGAACTAAAATGACCCGCAAGAATTCTAGAATCGCTAAGTAACAAGTGTCGCTTCTCCTCTCTTATCTAAACATTTGTATCACCCAAGGGCTGCCAAGAAACTACGGGTGACATACCAGTGGCTTCATAATAATCATGTGTAAGCAGTCACAAATAAATTGTAACTATAGGAAGGGTGCAAAGAACAGCAAATGCCACACATGCAGATACACATGATAAATTAATGAATAACTATACTCTAATATGTACTTTTTAAAAATGGAAAGTACCTGGGGAGGAGGAAGGATTGATTATACTCACCTCATAATATAATTTTGTTTAAGAGCACATAGCACTTACAGTTTTCATTGCCAGGTTAGTCCAGGACTATTCCTTTATTAAGATAGTGCTGACGCCACGGAGGAAGATTGGAAGCTTGGGTGGTACTACTCAAGAAACAATATTCAAGGTAAGTTTATCAGTCCTATATATTCAGTTATAGTTTTTTAAATAAACTTATAGACACAATAGCTCCTTTATAGCTACTGATTTCCACCGCTCCATAAAAATGAATAGTGATACAAATTATCAGCTGCAGAAGACTCAATGACAACAAAGAGAGGCAGCATAATGATCTGTTTTATCAGAGCCAGATTATGGGCAAGGCGACCGAGGAAGGTGCCTAGGTAATTTGGAGAGTGGGGGCCCAGTTTGGGAACATTCTGCTGCTCCAGAGTAATATAGTTAAGGAACTTTTTTCATGTTTCGTTGCTTTTTATATCATGTTTCTTTTTAGTATCAGCTTTTTGGCAGATTTTTAAGAAGCAAAGCGTATAGGTCAGAAAGTTAACTCCACGCACTGCGTGTCAACACAGAGTTTTCTCTATATCCAGAGGCTGCTAGGAGATGGAGATGCCAGGTTTCCATTAGGAGGAATTACAGGTGCCCAGAATCCCTCCCTTCTGCTGGCTTATAATTACCTTTTATTGGACACCTCGAGTTCATTAGAAAGTGCAAGAGTGTCAGTCTGGAAGGGGATTAAACAATGGGATCCAGGATGCAGACCTAAAGTAAAAATGTTATTGTGGGCACAGGTGTTGAACAGATCACAATTGCAAAAAATGAACATATACTTAAAAGATCAAGGATTGCAACTGTAGCAAAGCAAGCATTAAAACAGATTTAACATTTTGTACTACACATCTATACTTGTCATGGAACTCATTCATGATTTCTAATATCCTATACTTTAAATAAATGGCATTATTCACGCAGCAAAAAGTCTAGGGGCAAGGGAAATTAAGGATTTAGGGCTAGGCCACACTAGTGTGTTTCTTAAGCCCTGTGATCACATTAGGCAAGAAACGCATGGTAGCGTATGCCTATATGGGTGGCCCCATTGCATGTGCTGAGTCCCATTTTCAGGTGCAAACTATCACATTTTTTGTGAACCACATACCCTTTGATTTCGGAATATGCAGAAATCAGATGGAGGTGAAACCCACACCAATGTGCGCACGTTTTTCAACCTTATTACCAGCCGTCAAGTTTGGTGTTAGCCTAGTACTTTAAAATAAAAGAGGGTGTTGGCAGCAAGTTCAACACTGCCATGAAAATGGTTTCAGGACACCATCCCTATGAACTCCGGTGGTTGTCCTGATTTCAGAAAGAAGGTGAAAGAAGGGGAAAGATGAAGAAAACAGAGTGGCATGGAGATATATTCAAGCACTGAAAAATGAGTTGCTCACTCACACTTAATCCTTTGTGCAACCAATAACACAACATGGCAGCGCAAGCACATCTTACCACATATAAACACGCAGCAGAGTTGCCATGCAACCCTTTTGGACCTTGACGATCTTGCAAAAGTTAACGTGTTTGCATTTCTTGTGACTGTTGAAAGGAGGTATTGACCAGAAATTTTGTGCGTGAGATTTGTCGCTCTAAATTCTTTGTATAAAACACAGTGTCTCCCCAGAATTTTTTCCCAGTCGGGTGGTCCTGCCAAGCTAAAAGACGCGAGTTTTGAAGAAGTTTGGCACAGGGATTATGATGCAGTTGATCATGCTCCATTCATAGCAGTGGGCATGCTGAAACCTGGACTTGGGGCAGAGGCAATGGTGCTGGTGTTTTACAACTCAGAGTGCTAGCAGGAAACTCCACTCTTATTACTTCTAAGTTAGGATAGACTGCAGCTAGACGTATGATCCGGGAGCCATTTCAAGGTAGGAGTGTGAACTTTTTAATAGAGCTCCCTTAAACGATATATACCAATTAATTTACTCTATGAGGGAAACCACTGCATTTTCATAAATGAAATCATATAGGGAGGATATGGTAGCATTCCAATGATGTGGTCCTTGTGTAGTTCATAATTTTTATATAGACACAAATACAAAGGCATTTTTAATAGACTACAGTTTCCTTTAAGTTGGGCCAATAACCATAAATTAAGTTGATAGCTTCAGCCAATTACCCCATTGTCATTAGAAGGTGATTTCAGTTCAGTTTTGACATAACATCCTGCTAAAGTAAAGTGAGACAATAGTGACTGGATTTTTTTTTTTATTACAAAACAACAAAGCTCAATGCCCAGGGCAGTAGGTATCATTATTTTTAAAATGCTTAGTTTATATTATGCCTACCCAGTTATTCTACGTATCCTCTTCAATTTTGAAAATCAGTGAATTTATTCCCCTTATTATTCTGTTGTTGACATAGTGAAATTATATTCCAAGTTCTAACGGTCCACTACCTTGGAATGTTCCTAACATTGATTTCTACTGATTGGCTGTTAGATTACTGAGCATCTGAATCAACCAGGTGGCTAGGTAAAGGGCAAGACACTAACAGTCTCTATTAGGGATCCTGCAAACAGGAAGTCAGTATTTCGGAAGGATTTATTTATCACAGACAAAATGTGCTGAATGGGAAGGTTAAGGTCATTAGGATGGGAAAATACTGCTCTTTTTACTGAAAAGCATAGCATTTGCGTATATATATATATGTATGTTTGCACATATATATGTATGTTTTTCATTACTATAAAATACACATTATAGAGAATAACAAAAAGATACAGGTATTGTTTATATGACATGCTTGCAGAACTGCCTTGCCCAGTTCATAATTGTATTAACAGTATAATCTATAGTTATTTATTTAATGATTGTCTTTGAGATCAGTATTACCATTTGAATAAAGTTTTCTGTCTGCATATCATAATTGAGGAGGGGGGGTTCCTGTCTGACTTCAGCAAAAACACTTTATATGTTACCGCAGGATTTTTAGTGACTAGGACAATGCAGACGTCTCTGACTGTTTTGCATATAGGGTTGTCATTATTTCTTAGAATCTGCAAATCACTAGGGATACAGGAACCATGTCTTAGTGAATAAATCACTGTTGATTTGAATAAATACTCAAAGAATCCAGGCCCCAACAATCCCCTCTGGGCTCAACTGCAATAAAGATCCACCCCATACTAAGATTTTAACCAGGACAATGTTATTTTAGATCTACCTCAATACAAATATTACATAATGGCTAATGACAAACTATTTCTATGGCCCAAATTTACAGGACATTTTTAACATCCAATGACCACCTTAATTAAAAAAAAAAATCTGTCCCTCTGCCCCACTGTTAAAAGGTATAGCCACCTTAAAAATACTGGTGAAATATCAGTTATTGCCTGTAATCCCAACTCTTATTTTTACCAATTATTAATTGCATTTTAACCAGGTATTTAATGATTGATGAATGAATGAGAAAGTTCTCTTACATTCTTACAAAGGTATCTACCTCTTCCTGCTCAATGAGTTTTTATAAACATGAGCATATGCGAGTAGGGCAGAAGGTGAAACAGCATTTAATCATGGTTGTGATGTCAGCAGTCACGGTCTAGATTGCTTCATGGAGGGAGGAGCCAGCTTACTCTTCCAGATGGAGGCAATAAACATCTGTTTATAATACATCTAAAAATTGCTTAATATATCAGTTGGGGTTTGGGGCAAGTAACCGACATGTGACTGTTTTTTTAAATTTTTATTAAAGAGCGGTCTGAGGACTTGGGTAGCAGTTATCAGTCCATGGCACAAGTTTTTAGCCTAGTGAAATACAGCAGCCAGATTTCAGTCGTTTAGCCGCCTTTAACTGGTTTGTTTATTTTATAGAAAGTAAAAATGAAACAGACCAGAACAAAAACAAACCTTAACCAACTTGCAAAATATACAACAGCATAAAAAAGTCCAGAAAAAGTGAAATGCCGATTGTGCTAACAAACTCAATCTTATTGATATCCACATCCGTCCTGCCCTGAGATAGAGTTGGCGTGGCCATTCCAGCTTGGTGACCACCCATCAGTCCTGTCTTAGGGATAGAGTTGGCGTGGCCATTCCAGGTGGTGACATCCCCATCAGTCCTGTCTTAGGGATACAGTTGGTGTGGCCATTCCAGGTGGTGACATCCCCATCAGTCCTGTCTTAGAGATGGAGTTGTTGTGACAATTCCAGGTGGTTACATCACCATCAGTCTGTCTTAGATAGATTGGTGTGGAAATTCCAGGTAGTGACATCCCCATCAGTCTGTCTAGGAGACGTTGGTGTGGCCATTCCAGGTGGTGACCATTCCCATCAGTCCTGTCTTGAAGATGGAGTTGTGACAATTCCAGGTGGTTAACATCACCATCAGTCCTGTTTTAGAGATAGATTTGTGTGGCCATTCCAGTCGGTGGTGACATCACCATCAGTTGTCTTAGAGATGGGTTAGTGATCACCATCAGTCCGTCCCTAAGACTGTGTAGATATTGCCTTCCAGTGGAGTCTCTGTAAAACAGGACTGATTACGATTTGCCAAGTTTCAATACTTGACTGGATGAAGAGGAAACTCCTTTGATGCTTTTTATAAATCTTTTTCTATGTTGCTAAAAATCAGATCATTATTGTTACCTTTTTACTGAAGCAAGAGACAAATGCTTAATCAATTTGGAGCATCCGGTTTGCTATGTGGCCCTGGCACTTCAGTCGTACAATCAGCATCAATCCCAATTGACCTTGGTAGTAAACATTGTACAGCAGTACATTATTGCGCTGTTAGCCTAAGTTTACAGTGGTGACTGTTCATGTATAAATCAGATTAATGCAAGTCTATTAATTCTTTTTTTTGAAGAAACCAATTCCAGGACAAAGGAAAGCTTGCACATTGTTTGCTTGGCACAAGAAATTATAATAGTTGTGAATGAATACTGAAACCTTAATAATAATACAATAATATTCATTATATTCAAATGGTATCAGCATTCTTACAGTACCATGATAAAAATGTCTGTAATAAGATGAATTTTATGTTTCTTGAATTAAATGACTTGGACAGACCTAATTTCTATCTCCTTCTACCGTTGTGTGTTTTTTTTTTTGCTTTTATCCACATCAGTTTGTACATTATGGGATTTGATTATGTTTTGTAAATACAAGCTTTTTCAGCGAGGAGAGACAAATGAAGGGTACAATGCCAAGGACAGAAACTCAGTCAGTCCTGAACTCACTAGACCGTGATACAGAGTCACAATTGACACCGGCTTTTCAGATGTTACTGTCTGTTCCATTATTGCAGTGTGGGATTTTTGCATTTAGTTTTTACCCTCAGTTCATCAATCTTACTGCTGATTTAGACAGGATGATGAGATGGCTGGAGCCATACATCTCAAAATAAAAACATTTCAGGTCTATTTTTTTTTTTTTCGTTTACACATGGAATTTGTACTAATGTTTTTTTTTCCAGCAAAATTATACAAAACAAATACAAAACGGCATCTTAAATTTAACCATAGGGAATGTGACATCTGTGATCAGACCATATCAGTCCTCAAAGAAAAATAATAAAATAAAAAAAATAAATAAATAAATAATAAAAATAACACTAATATACCTCAGGACTAAATGAGGGGTAATTATGTCCAGGGAAATAATTAAAAGGTCCATTTCCAGGGAGGTAGGAAATTTTTTTTCTACCTCCTTGGGTGGCTGCATACATAAGCAGCAAGCAATGCTTGTGCCATGGCTGAAAACACACCTCTTGCTGCAGTGGGAAGTGTTATTATTTCCCCTAATGTAGAGATAGAAGAGATAGTGATGCGTAAAGCTGTGGCTGACACAGATATTAAGATGAAAAATTAAAAAAGACAGGTGAAAGTTATAATAGATTAGCCACCAAAATATAATTTAGTAATGTCTTGGTATGCAGCTTGCCTGATGGACACTTCCTCCCAAAAGGTTTGCTGCGCCTCTTTAAGCAGTATGAGCTATTACAAGTTTGGACATGCACAGAGATGGGGGCTCGGGAGCTGAACATTGGGCTACATGGAAAGTGTTCCATCTAAGTACTGGTAAAGGAAAAGAGTCAATCCAAGTCAGCTGTAAAGAAGGGAGAGAGAAGAAAAGAAAAGCACTCCAGGATCATTTATGAAGGGGATGGTCCCCAAAAAGCATCAGATGAGGCTCTATCATAGACCATGGTTTTAACAGGTGTTGATCCTAATGAAGAATGTTTGTGAAGGCCCGAAAGTGCAGCATGTTATTTTCATACATCTAATTTGTTGCCTTTTAAACATAGAGAGCAGTACATTAGGATGACAAATAGAAAGAATGTGCAGAACTGGAGAGAGATTACTACCCAGAGCAGGAGGGTTAGAGTTAAAATCCTACGAGAAGACAAATACTGAAGGGGTAAATATATGGGAGTAATAACAGACATGGTATGCAGGGGCATAACTACAAGGGGAGCAACCGCATAGTTTTACGGGGGGCCAGGATTCCTAGTTATGCATACTGAATGGCTAGTAGTGTTATTGGAGGGCTCGCCGATTCAGCTCATCATACAGACCTGCATCTTTTCAATTCAATACAAATATATAAAAGAGAAGAGCAGAGTTCCAGAGACGAAGATCGTGTTTCACTTAATGGGCAGAAACAAAGACACCACGTAGCAGTTGGAATCAAGCCATTTCTATTCCGCTGCGAATGCACTGCACACTGGTGATAGATCTCCCCAAGGGGGCAGGTAATAGAAGAATCATTAGAAAGAAAGGCTTCTTCCTACATCTGACATATTGATAAACCTAGTGAAGCAATCTATTGATGAAACACGCTGCTATGTCCCAAGACAGAAAATTGTAAAATAAATACCTACTGCCTTCAGAAGA
Organism: Hymenochirus boettgeri; assembly: GCA_019447015.1. NCBI lineage: Eukaryota > Metazoa > Chordata > Amphibia > Anura > Pipidae > Hymenochirus > Hymenochirus boettgeri. Next base: position 95,970,573 of record CM033470.1, on the reverse strand, counting down.
GGGCAATGCTGAGTTCAGAAGAACATTAAATGTTCTTTGCAAAGGAACAACTAACACGCTGTGAATCCCTGAAGATATCTGAATTGCAGAAAGACAGCCGTATATGTGTTTGGTCCAATACATAAAGAACAGTAAATTATGTATACAATATCAAATCTTGTTGGGGGTTTAAATGAGGTACCTTGGTTGTCAAGGGATGCTGGGAACTGCAGTTCTCAATACCTGGGAAACAACAGGTTACATTGTTGTAAAAAATCTTATAAAGCAACATTAGCCTCTGTAGTTGCCAATGACATAGAAGAAGTGGTTAGCTACAGAAGAATAAAAGGAGAGAAATTTGATGGTCTAGAGCGCTGTTGAATGCGTATAACTTCTAAACAAGCTTAGAATTATGTCTCTAGATGTCAATCCAAATTATAGGCTTGTAAAGTCTCCATCCTACTATGCACTTTCTCTGTGACATGCATGTTTATAAGCTGTGTCATAAGCCCACCCCCAAAAAACAAACTTTTCTTAAGCTAGTTACATGCTTGCAATCAAATATGTGCATGATTCTGCCTATGAACAAAATCCTATTTTTATGGGTTTTGTGGCTAGCTTAAAAAATTATTTAGTAATTTACTATGATGCAGTAGATGATAATGCTTTGTCCAAGATTAGGATACAAGTGGGCATACTCGATCAAGTGACTTGCCTGTTGCTGGTGATGTCACAGCTCACTGTGTAAGCAGGACTGTTGCTTGTATGTAGACCACGTTACCCTTTGAAGTCTAATAATACATCAAGTTCAGGAGATTTCCCATGTAATGTGGACCTTCACTGCTCTATGTTTTTGTTTTTTTTGAAAGCAACAAATACTTTAAACCATTGCAAGTCGTTTATCTTCCCTATCTTTCCCTTTTCCACGCTTTTTGCTTTTGCTTGTGTGGAGAGACGGTGTATTATAAATTGTATGAACTCTGACTGTTCAGGCTCTTTGAACTACAAACTTTCGGACTTTTTAAACTTGCGGATTAAGGTCTCTATTAACGACACAAAGCTATGGAGCTGCAGGGTATTAAAATTGATGTATGTTGAGCAAAAATATAGATTATGTATAATGTGTTATTTCATGCATTTGGGGTGATAAAACCCCTTTTGCTGCTTAAACAAAGTTTTTTGAATGTACTGTATGTTGATTAAAGACTTCTATGGAATAAAGCTAGCCATACATGGGTGATGGTTTTCCGATATGATTTCCAATCATCTGAAAGGATCAAAAATCTGATCTGAAAAACCTATTGTAGTTAGAAATTTTTTGCCATGCCCGATCATAGTTTTTCCGATAGACAGATCCAATCGCAGATCGGTTCAGCAAAAACACAGAGAAATGACTTTCATATTCTTTGATCAATCCGATAGAATTGCCAAATTGATTGGGATATTGATGTCATGTAGGAGGCAGTAAGAGTTTAGTAGATAGTTGTAGAAAAATTCAAACAGGTAGCATTCATCCTCTTTACAAGAATAAGCAGTGCAGTTACAGAATGTATAAAGGTAAAACTTTAGTGGGTTCAGGAAGGGCGACTATGTTAATAAGCGAGCACAACTTTAAAAACAGACTAGACAAGTTAAGGCTATTTGCAATAAAAACAAGAATGGAAAAATTGGAATCAATGGCCCTAGTGTTGATGGTTACTAGAGATTAGACTAGATGGACTAGAACTCTAACTCGAGTTCGAGCCGAACTATTCGAGTTCAAACAGACTTGGACTTCTCGAACTATCCCGGACCAGGATTTTCGATATTATCGAAGTATTTTCGAACGTTCGGTTCGAGGCAAGCGAATATGCGAGTAAAATGTCTATTCCTATACGCGAGCGAATCGATCTGCGAGTAAAATGTCTTTATACCCAGAGAGGGCCCCAAGACTCAGTTTCTCCCCCCCCCTCCCCATCACCAAAACTCATGCCCGGGGAATTTACAAATCTACAAATCCGAAAGCAAACAGGTGTTTGCCCAAACTTGACCTCCGACAAAGTGATAATGAACTAAATCTGATAAATAACTGTGAACAAGTTTTTTTTTTATATCTATATCGAAGGGTGGTGGCGGCGAACCGCGGACATCAGTCAGCGGGGCACCATTGTAATACAAGCCGAGGGTGATGGCGATTTAGCCACTCACCATCAAAAGGGCCCTACTATCTAATAGGGCTTCAGCACCCCTATACAAGAACCGCCTTGCTCGCGACCACCACTCAATAATGTATATACCTGTGGCATAATTAGACACCAAGCGTCAACTCCTACTACCTCCCACAAATGAAATCAGTGACTTGCCCCCAGACCCCGATAGTGTACGGGGACCTCCCCCAATGTAAATGGAAATATGTTTGTTTACAACAATGATATGTAACTCCAGCGGGAGGAAACACTCAATACACTCTGTGACACACAACGTCTAATGGTAAGAATGCCCCTGCTGGAAACAACACTAGATATGATGTTGTCGAGGGGCAGCTGGGGCGGGCCACACGTGACCGCTCCTAGAAGGTACCACCACTTAGTCCGACAGAGCTTGAAGTCAACACATATCATAACCAAATAATACGACTGACACTTAGCACCAACACTGCGCCAACATACATCCCATCTGGAAAAAAGGCTCCACACCAGGGGCCCTAACCCAGCTGTCCCGGACCAACTGATGTTTCCCTCCTTGTCTATAATTTATATATACAGAGTCTATACAGCTAAACAACAATTATCACAAAAGGTAAAACCTGGAGATCCCGACCCAAGCTAACAATGTAGCTACCCCCAAGAGGTATATAGAATACTATACCAGTCCACTGATGGACTGCACCAATACATCTTGTCAATACAGGACCCCCAGCAAAGACAGATTAAAAGGGCAACTGTGTGAGCAACTCCCCTCCATCCCCCCATTCTACGTGCAACCTACAAACACCATCAGGTAACAATCCAACTGCACCACCAGTGTTAACGTGTCATATGATCAACAAACCCCATATTGCTATGTTCAATCAAATACGACTTGCCACCCAGAGAGCCTAGTGCCAATATCCCCCACTACACCCAATAGAATATAACCTAAAGTTTCTAGAGACTTCTCCCTGGACGCTGCTACCCCAGCATCAAAGGTATACTGCTCATTCTCCCCCCACGCCATCACGACACTAGAAGGTTATATGTCTCTAAACCTATGGCGAAAGAGAGCAACTTTATTTATGTGTTATAAGGTTTTCTATTATAGTTTGAAATAATATAGTGTTTAGTTATACCTGTTTTTTTTACTATTACTACAGTTGGTCTGGTCTGGTCGCTTGGGGTCGGGCGCGGAGTGGGCGGAACATGTTTACATATTACCTGGTAATGGGTGAGTCAAATTTTGAAGCTGCTTTCTTGGAATGTGAGAGGTCTAGGCCACACGAATAAACGCACACAAAAGTGTTCACATTTCTCAACCAATATATGCCGGATATGTGTGCCTGCAGGAGACCCACCTTCTAACCTCTACGACCAGAAACCGTGGGTGGAATGGGCTGCCCACAGTTCATGTTCATGATACCCCAGAGGGGTGTCAATTCTGTTAAGGAAAAACCTTAAATACAAAAATTTACGTTAAAACAGACCGAACGGCAAGTTTGTGTTCATGGCCACTGTGATCGAATCTATTCAAATAATACTAATTGGAATATACAATCCCCCAGACATGGGACTTAATGCCCTACAAAATATAGCTGTACTAGTCCAATACCCCGATGCACAGGTAGTCTGTATGGGTGATTTTAATACAGTCATGAACCCGCAAAAAGACAGACTATATCCCCGTGGCCAAGGGCCCCACAAAATACTAAAAGCTCCACTCTCCTCTCTAATACAATCCTGGGATTGGGTGGACATTGGGACACAGGCATCCCACCACCAAAGAATTTACATGCCATTCAACGACACACCATTCGTATCCCGTATAGACTATATTTTCCTTCCAAGAGGAGGGTTCCATTGGTCCCGAATATAACCCATCTCCTAGAGGGATCTCGGACCACTCACCAATAAGTATGCACCTCATATCCCGGCACCCTCGAACAAACCAGAACGTGGAGGCTCAATCCTTTCTGGTTTCCCAGTTTCCCACTACCGACCCAATACCGGATTATATAACGGAATTCCTGCACTTCAACACACATCCCAAGACCCCAACTTGATATGGGAGGCACTCAAAGCATATCAAAGAGGCAGACTATACTCCACTATTTCATAATCAAAAAAAACACACACAAAACGAAAATACCTTACAATCCGCCCTCCTGAAAGCGGAACAGGAACACGTAGCCCACCAAATTACTCTATCAGCCTGGCTACAAGCTCAGAGGCTGTAAAACAACATGATTGTTGAAAAAGCGAATCGAAAGCAATTCTTTATTCGGCAGAACATTTCGAGCAGGGAGGACAATCCGCTAAACTACTGACCTTCCTGGTCAAGGACCATAACCAGTCCAACACAATATTAGCTATCCAAAACCAAGAAAAAGGTCTGGTATACTCTACACCACTTATTCTAGAAACATTCCACAAATTCTACCAAGACCTGTACTCCTCACGCTGCACTTTCGATCATCAACAAATAGCGGATTATTTATCCACCCTAGAATTCCCGCAACTGCAACCCAAACAAAAGGTAGCACTAGACAGACCATTCACACCCGAAGAATCCTCTCAGCACTACAAGACATGCCAGCAAACAAAGCCCCTGGCCCAGACGGCCTACCAATAGAAATATACAAGAAAAACAGCAACCAATTAATCCCCCCCCCTCCGGACATGTACATTAATTCCCATGACACAGGATCCTCCCCCCTTCCCATACAACGCGACAATAGTAATACTCCATAAACCCGGGAAAAACCCTGAGAAATGCGGGTCATACAGACCGATATCTCTGTTGACGACGGATTATAAAATACTTGCAAAATTACTGGAGTGAGAACAATAATAACAACAATAATCCATAAACCATGATATAACTGGAGATCGTGTGATAGCATCATTAGCGCCTGCAAAGCATTGACTCCATAGAATGGCCATTCCTGATAGATCCCTCAAAAAATTTGGCTTCGGGCAACAGTTTATCACCTGGGTCAAGCTGCTATATGCAGCCCCTAAAGCCCAGGTCATGACCAATGGAAACCTATCGCCTGTTTTTTCACTGGCAAGAGGCACACGTCAGGGATGCCCACTGTCCCCCTACCTATTTGCCCTAGCCATTGAACCCCTTGCAATGAACTGCGAGCAAATAACACCATACGGGGACTCAGAATAGGACAACACACCAAAAAAATAGGTTTATACGCAGACAATCTGATTCTTTTCCTTGAAAACACCCACCCCTCCCTAACAACTGCCATCAATCTTATCAATAACTTTGGCTCCTACTCTGGACTACTTATCAATTGGGACAAATCAACACTCATCCCCTCGACAGCACCCCTACCAGGAATAACATGAACACAATCCCAATACCCATAGTAACCATTTCAAACACTGGGAATAAATATATCCAAATCTCCACAGCAATTTTACTCATTAAATATATTACCCCTACTGGAGCACACAAAAAATAAGCTATCTTAAAATAAGCTTATCTAATTTGGGGTAGAATTCAATTGATCAAGATATTCTACTCCCTAAAATCCTCTATACACTACACCACTCCCTAACCTATATCCTAAATCCTTCTTCATAAAACTAAACTCCCTCCTCTCCTCTTTATCTGGAGTCACAAAAAACCAAAGATGTGGGGGGCCTAGCCTTACCCAATTTTCAGCTATACTATTGGGCTCTCAGCTAGCGTATCTACAAAGCTGGGTTCCCCAATACTCCCCCTACTCCCTCAGACGCCATGTGGGCGAATACCTAAACTGGACCATTCATGGCATATATAGACAACCCCAAACCACCACATTATTGGAAAAGGCACAACGATACACAGACAAGCCTGTAAGATATGGCAACTTACCAACAATTTGCTAAACATTTCGGACCCTACAGCCCACCCCTTTGAAGAAATAAAAACGTCCCTATTTTGAGAAGCTTGGCAGGAGCCACGCAATGGGTGCCAAAGGAGTACGCACCCTAGGAGATATATACAGGGGGGGCAAGTGAAATCATTCCAAGAACTGCAGGGAACTCACAAAATCCCAAACACATACATTTCCGCTATCTGCAACTAATACATGCAATTAAAGCTATTTTCCCTAATTTACTAAACCAGATATCTAAGCACCCAACAATGGAGTGAAATGCATCTAAGGTCTAAGGGGGGTTATATCCAGACTATACATGCCTACTCAACGCCAAATCTCTACACATTAACACAACTATTAAAACAAAATGGGCTGATTGTTGGGGGATATATCCGAGGTCCAATGGAACGAGGTATTCAGTTCACACAGCGATGCCTCTCCCGCGACCAAAAATAAGCTAATACAATTTAATATACTCCACCAAACGTATTATATCCCCAAGCAACTCAAACACATGGAGCGTCCAACCCCACATGCTGTCCCAAATGTCAATTACAAAATGCAGACTTTACCCACCTATATGGGAATGCCCAAAAGTTCATATTTTCTGGCAGGAGGTAGTTGGTATCTTACCCTCTTACCCCACACCCATTCAAACACGGGGCCCTTGTATATTCGGTTTATTAGATGAAGAGATATGGTCCAAACACGAAAGGGTCTTCCTGCAGGCGGCATTATTCTATGCACAGAAAAACATAGTGTTATGCTGGCTCTCACACAAGAAGCCAAAAAACTAAATGGGCGGAACTAATAAACAATGACTCCCCAAGCTCAAATTACTATATCAGCCAGGAATTGCTTGAAAATTAATAAAATTTGGGGAACTGGATGGACTCACCCCACGATAATCTAAAACACCCAGCCCAACACCATGCTGGCACACTGACAAATGCAGCAGAGACCCTGACGTCTCCGCGCGCGACCCTGGGCGGCCGGGCCGCAGATACGGACCACGACGAGAGTCAACCAGACGGACAGGTTTTAGAAGTTATAACAGTTTATTAGTTCAATAAGTTTTATAGCAAGGAATGTATAACCAATGAACAACAACAAAGACAGAACCATCATGGCAATTATTTATTCAAAGGCGAAGCATGTAAAAACTGATTTGTGTACTATCTATTGTAAAACAATGTTATAGTAATGCAAAATACTCATTGGTAACAATCAATAAAAAGTATTTAAAAAAAAAAAAAAATTATGGTAACTGAATGTAAATGGCTGTGGGACCTGGGAAATGGGGGACATGTTTGAATATCCAGGACTTTCGAAAAATAAAGAAAACTCGATTTTACTCTCACGTGCGCTATTTTCCAGCTCTCGCGTTTAATTATCGAAAGTCCGGGTCTGGGATAGTTCGAGTTCGTTTGAACTCGAATAGTTCGTCTCGAACTCGGGTTCGAGTTCTAGTCCATCTCTAATGGTTACATCATTGTTGTATTTCACGGTGTTTACCGGTAATATCAGTTAAATCGTTTATTACTGTATAGAATAATATAAATCAGCCATTTCTGGGGAACATGTACATTTTTTTTAACCTGAACTCATTTTACCTGCTGTTAGAAACCTGGTGATGTTTTAGTATAGATCAAACTGAATAGATAAAATCAGGAGGTAGTTAATTCTGAAGTTTCATAATCAACAATAAAACGAAAAAGTCAGCATTATTCTGCCATGCTGCATGATGAGGGATAACCCTTACAAAAAGAATTTAATTTTAAACACACTGATATAAAAGGACATTAAATTCATGTTCACAAGGCTCTGAATCTTTGTCTGCTCCGTAAATCAAATGAGAGAGAATAAAGAAGTAGTTCAGAGGACATCCTGAAGAAGCATAAGTCACAAGACTCGGTAATGAGGCTCTCGATTCTCTGAACATGCAGTGCCATAAAGCACATTATGACAGATAAGAGGTGACAATCTCTTGACTCCTTGGAAGGATTTAGCCTGTAAGTAATCCTGTGTGTTGTAGTTTCAATCAGTGTATTAACATTACCAACTTCTGCAGTATCGTATTCTACACAGTGGCATAACAAAAGAAAACATTTTGTTAGAGACAAGCAAAAGATAGTTAAAATAGTGTGTATGAGAAGAAAGAGGATATGCTTATCTAATTTATTGGGCCCTAAAGTAAGGATATTTCATAAAAAGTCACCTCTCAGACACATGAAGTACTATAATCTAATGTACAGCAACTTCAGATAATCTACAGAAATTTCCACCATGACTGATGCCTTTAGCTCTGTAAAGTGTCTGATTTTTCACTGCTGCTCCCTGGGAGAGCTTCATATGGGTACAACACGATACAAAATAAAGTCAGAATGTTTTTCATTCGTCTCTCTTAAAACTAGGAAAAGACAAATGAATTGTTTACGTTGAACCTTGAACATTTCATCAACGTGAATATTCATTCCCAACCCATCGTTTACATTTCGATACTACAGATTCTCGGTAAGAAACAGCAAGAAATTGTTTTTTTTTGTTTGTTTTTTTTTTATAGTAACCGATCCTCAAAATTTTGAGCACTTTCTAATATCAAAGTAAATATTCCAAAGCCTTTCCACAACCGAAATGATTACATTAAAAAAAACTATTCATACTGCTCATAATTGCAAAGTGAAATTTGCACAGGTGTAATACAAGTACATTAAATTAAGTCACAAAATGAGTTGATTGACTCCTCTAAGAAGAAATGAATGAGACACCTGTCGTCAGCCCTTTTGTAAATACAAAAATATCCCGAGCTGTGAGAAAGTCGGTGGTAGAGGCTAAATCACAAGCCCACTGAAAAAAAACTGTGCACAACATTGATAAATGCAGCCACAAAACAGAGATCAGATCATGCCTAAACTTTTCTACCAGAGGGGAAAAAACAGAAGCTTGTCTAACACCAGCCATTGGCTTGGTGCTGAAATTAAATAAGGCAATGAAAAATATAGGGACCCATACACACAACAATACCAATCGTACAATTATGACATTATACGATAAAAATCAATATGTCCGATTGGGAACAAGAACCTACAGTCGTCATACAATTGCCCATACACATTCAAACAATTGTAAGTTATTGGAATACCTCAATATTATGCAATCGGGATTGTTGTGTGTTGTATGGGACTGGGATCACTAGCGATCATGGTTATTCCATACAAAAATCCTTGATGTATAAATAAAAAAGCCCTTATAAAAATTTTTTTGTGCAGATAAAAAGGTTAAGACTCATCTTAACGGGATGCTATTTACTGGCAAGAAATAGTGGTCTTCTCGGAATTCTCTGCAAGGTGAACGGTGAGAATTACAAACAAATTACTGTGCACAGTTTTTCTATGAAAAAATTGCTAGGCGTTGCTATATTGCAAGACACACAGTACAGATTTATAGCCAATGGTAAACAAATGCCATTGAAAGCGGTATGTTATTTTTAAAGGTAGATTGTTCCATTGCCACAGGTTGCTCTTGGCTCCCTATAAAGGGGTGGAAGAATTTTTAATTACTCTTGACTAATCCAGTTATTTCTGAAAACCTCAACCATGATGGAGATGAACTACTGCCGGCGGACTTATGGAAAATTATAGTTGGTTGTTATTGCCTCTCCTAACGTACAGGGAGCAAATAAAATTGCCTGTGTACGGGAGTGTATAGCCAACCAACCCTCATAAAACGTGTATGGGAGTGGGTCCATGTATGCGGTTACAACTATATATTGCTGACAGATTCCTAAATGCAATTGTACTGACCACGACCGTTAAGGCTCACACACACATACATATATTATTAAAAACAAATACAGGAGGCTTGTCTGGTAATGGCTGTAAGCCATTGGCTGTGACTGACGGCCTTACCAGAAAGTAGAAGGCAGCCACAGAGTTTAGATGTGTGTGCTCCTGGTTAGGATCTCTTGGATCCAGCAGTGTGTGATTTTAATGATATGAATAAATTTTGATTTTTTACCTCTACCTTCCAAGAGTCCGGTTGCCTGCCTCCGATCTGGGGTATTTCCCCGTGTGTGGTACAAAAGAAATACATCCATCTAGTTCAACAATATAATACCCACATTTCCTGCCTAACTAAGTGGCAATGGAAAATATTCCTGGATCAACTCTAGTTTATGTACCAATAGCAGTAACATGCCACATTCTTTAATCTTAGAAACTCATCCACCTTGGCGGATACTGTTTGCTAATTATTCTCCAGACTGAGCACCCTGACACAGAATAGAGGCCACATATAACTGGCTAAAATCTAAGAGGGTAACAACTAATAATACCAGACACTGCAAGATGTAAATGACCTTTAGGAAGATCTTATTTTAACATGCTTTCTGAATTCAAATAAAGGCTTCTGGATTTTGAGTTATTGCAGTTATATAAAGCTGAGCAGGAAGGTGGTTTTAATGTTAACAATCTATAGTAAAACGATTCTGACTCATTTACTACAGACTGCAAATTTTATCCTTTTATCAAATTTAGTGCCCTTTCCTGCTGTATCGGAGACTCACAGCACAGCCGAATGTTAGAAACATGCCACAAGTGTCAAACTGTATTTACTGTACTATGCTAGGTTTCTTTGAACAAAGGGCCTAATTTACAGAGGACGTAAGCACAACTTTTCTTCTTAAAGTCACGCTAATCTATTTAGAAGGAAAATGTGTTGGCAGATTCCATCAAATCAATTAAATTCATATGACTTTGGTGACAGCAATTAGTTAATGTAACATATCAGATATTGTGATTTTCCCAGAGCCACAAGTGGGCAATTGAACAGCCGCAATGGTAGCGCTTGTGTCTTTCAGCCACAAAATAGCCATCTTGCTCCCAAACACAAAGCAAGCAATTAAACAAAGAAAAGATTACCCCAGGAAATTACCTGATCACTTGTTTTCAGACCAATGCTCCTGCTCTCCTTTCCACTGCCTTCAGAAAAGTTGCACCCTGTTTAAGCTCTTTACAAGCTTGCACGTGTTTTAAACTCAACAGCACCCCATCATTCCTGATTCCCTCTGTTTGAGTACTTTACTGGAATCCAAAGGGCCAAGTGGGGTCCTAATGTTTGCCTTAGTAAGTCTTAATACATCTGTACTGACAGGAGTTTCAACTTGCAATCCCATAATGGGTAAATCTAACTTTTATTTTAAGCCATTTTTGAAAGTCTTCTGGGCCACATTTTTCCAAAACCGAACCTTACATAATGGTCTCTATGGTTTGTGGGCCAATGACAATTTCCACTTCCCTTTAATGCAATTTATGTTTCTTTTTTAAGGAAAGGATAACCAGACAATCTGTAGCTCACACAGCTGAGCAGCTTAAAGGTGGGTACACACAATACGGTTCTTTAAAAGATGACAGACAGAATCTTCAAGATTTATTATTATTATTATTATGGATTTATATAGCGCTAACATCTTCCAAAGCGCTTTACAATTACATGTATACATTCACATCAGGCCCTGCCCCAAAGAGCTTACTATCTAAGCACATTTATTTGACACATGCAACCTATCAGTATGTCTTTATGATTGTGGGGGAAACCGGAGTGCCCGGAGGAAACCCACGCAAGCACATGCAAACTCCTTGCAGATGTGTCCAAGGGTGGAATGGAACTCAGGACTTCAGCGCTGCAAGGCATCAGTCCTAACCACTGAGCCACCGTGCTGTCCTCTGTCAATTTCTAAAAAAAAATTGACACAGTCTGGAGAATTTTCCCTATGCAAAGCATGGTGAGAACGCTAGGGACTGCACATTTCCTTCAGCCACAGCAGACTGTATACTTTAGTTCAACTGCAGCCGAGGGAAATTTTCGGGCAGTTCCAAGCAATCCCGAGGCCGACGGTGTACGTTCGTCAGCCGATACATAAGTTACCAATAAAGGGCCAATTCGTCAGTACTGATGGGATCGCCTTTATCATTAATGTGTGTACCCAGCTTTAGTCTTATACACAGCAAAAAGTTCCAGAGTAATTAAAAGATAAAGGAGATTTAACCCAGTGGTAAACTTGTGTGTGTGTGTGTGTGTTTTACGTTTAACAAAGTTTGTTATTAAAAACACTGAACACCTTTTCTTTGTCCTTTTGCCTAAATAAATATATGCAAGGGAATTACATTTTTCAGTGTCCCAAGTTTTTTTTGGAGATGGGGTTTGTGTTATTATTTGAATGAATTTGTATACTTTTGGCTCTCTCCTAGCACACAGTTTGAGACCTGGTTATTGAATCACACATCACAATAATAAACTTCTAAAAAAAAGTCAGTGACTGATGAACTTTTCTAAATCCAAAAGGACAATGCATTACCGGTACATGTTTTAGGTTACAGACAACCATCCACTTCTAGTCACATAATACATTCTGCAAAATGTTTTCCCTTAATAGTCCTAATTATTATATTATGTATGAGCGCTGATTAGATCTTGCAATTCAATCTATGAAGTTACATATGTCAATCCGTTAATTAGAGTGTATTTATCTAATAGATTCCTATGCACAATGAATTCACAAAAGCAACTGGCAACGTTAGTCCCAAATATCAAACACAAGTAAAGAAATAAACTGCTGCAAAAACATGATTACGCTTAAAGAACAAATTATTAGGTCTACTGTGTCCATTATTCCTGTAAAAGCCTTAGGTTTGTGTTTCTTGTTTTGATAAATATTGGTTAGTGGCATGAACTGACTATCACCTATAAAGCAGGGTACATACATTGGCGATAAAGGGCAAATCCAGTTATCGACAGGATTGGCCCTTCTGGAAGAGTAAGCTGGCCCTTCCCTCCATGCTGACATCACAACAAAGGAATGACAGCTATTTCCACTACTGCCTCCACTGCACATGTTCAAGCTTAAAAAAAGCTCATTGTGCGGGCTGTTTTCCTCTTTTACCTGCGAGTAGAAGCTGTGTGGAGGCCGCATGGATACGCTCACAGGAAATGCTTCAACCATAAAGTATGGAATACCGATCTCCTCATGCTTTTCCCAGCTTTGGAGCAGCCCCTTCTCTCTGTTGTTTGACGGATAATGGACAAGCCACCAGTTTTTTGTGATTTGTCTAAATTCTACACTATGTTGCTTGTGAAGGTTCTCATTCATCCTGGTCATGATATATCTGTTGTATTCAATTAGATCAACTGGACTTGGAGTTTAGTTCTTGAAGACGTTTCGCTAGTCATCCGACTGGCTTTCTCAATTTAGAGTGACTTGTACAAGAATCTGTGGCAATTATGTACCCTAGAAAATCCCAATTAGCATATCACAGCCAGGTGTTAAGGGCGTGATTGTGATAGTGGCTAAGAGGTATTATAGAAACTTGTGGATATCCAGACTGGGCATTTGTCAAAAGACGTAGAAGGAAAGAGAAGAACACGAATACCAACAGTGAAGGGGAAAAGCAAGACAGGAGAAAGAACATGGTCATCCCATATATAGCAGGGGTCTCCGAGAAATTAAGGAAGAATTTTCAAAAAACACCATATCCCTGTCTGCTTTAAACTGAACAACACACTGAGGCAGCAATTGCTACATCCGAAAAACCCAATACCGAAACACAAGAAAAGCAACATCATATATGCAGTGCAGTGCAGTGAAGAATGCTCTGATTTGTATGTGGGGGAGACCAAACCGCAACTGCATCAACGTATGGCCCAGCACAGAAGAGCCAATTTCTCTGGTCAGGACTCAGCCGTGTACCTGCATCTTAAGGATAAAGGACATACCTTTGAAGATTGAAATGTTAACATATTGGCAAAGGAACGTGACTGGTTCAAGAGAGGTGATAAGGAGGCCATTTATGTGAAAATAAAGAAACCAAGCCTAAATAGAGGTGGGGGGGTTCGACACCAACTGTCTGCCATGTACAATGCTGTTTTTGACACTTTACTCTGGGCGTTCTTATAACACCTCTTAGCCACTATGCTAATCACGCCCTAACACTTGGCTGTGATATGCTAATTGGGATTTTCCAGGGTACATAATTGCCACAGATTCTTGTACAAGTCATTCTGAATTGAGAAAGCCAGTCGGATGACTAGCGAAACGTCTTCAAGAACTAAACCAAGTCCAGATTATCTAATTGAATACAACAGATATCTACACTATGTTTTTGCAATTCACAATTTTTGCAATTGTGAATTGCTTGGTGAATAGCCCTCTATGTATCATTCCTTGCTAGGTATTAGGTAGGTATTAGGTATTAGGTATTAAAGGTAACTGGAGAACATTTTATAGTAAGTATTTTTATTTTAAAAAGGAATATCTAAGTAAGTGATAAACTTTAATCAGGAATTGAAATTATTATAAAGTAGTAATAATAGTAAAACAAACCTATAAAATAAAGAAAAGTACGTACTGAGGCAGCTGTGGCCATAATGCACAAGGAAGTCCGCTCCCAGAGCCTGCGCAGTATAGTCATCCACACAACATGCTCCATACGTAACATCGCCCATCACTGCGGTCTCTGCTGATGTGAATCTAAAGAAAGAAAACATCAATTCATTTCCATTTTTCAATCTATAATATGAATGGAGAGTCTCTGATTATTTAAAGGGCATGTCCACCCCCAAAACTATAATCCCCCCCACTATTGGCCCCATTGTGTAGTGTAGTTTAATCCTAACCTTACATCCCAGCTCCATCTGGTTCTTCTGCTATCCCCCCTAAAGTCCAAAAAAACGCCCACCAGGAGTACTGCAGAGTCCATATGGGACTCTGGCTCCTATCTCCCCTCTGGGAGAAGTTTGGCATGCGCACTGCAGCCCTTCTCCCCCTCCCTTCCCTTCCCCTCCCTCCCGATTTAGATTCCCTCCCCCTAGCGTAAAATCTTTATATATAATATTCTCCCTGTCCCCCCATCCCCAACCGCTATAGTTTTAAGTTCAGAAAGTGCCCAAATATTACTTACCTTCCCTCTTTCCTCCGCTGCACTGAATTCCATGATTGGCTGTCGCTCAGCAAATCACAGATGCGACTGCCGGTCCCGCCCCTCTGCTTGCATTTTCTCACAGAGGGCCTGGCAGTGCGGCGGAGGAAGAGTGGACATGCCCTTTAATATGAATCAGACATTAAACAAATGCAAAAACAAATATAACCCCACATACCAGAATTTCCTACCATTTTTTTTGTATTCAACCAAAAACAAGTTTATTTCATTATGTTAAAGGTTGTATTTTTAAGTTGAATGGGCAGTGCCGTATCTTTTTGGTTAGCACTGATGTCTTGTCACAATGTGCTGGGATTGAACACTCCTGTGGACACTTCTACAAAGAGATTGTATGTTCTCACTATGCTTACGTGGGCTTCTTAAGACACAGTTTCCCCCATAATCGTAAAGACATACCAATTTGTTTTGTGTGTGGAATAAAGCCTCTTCAGGGCAGGGTCTGATGTCCATGGATAAAGTAATTGTTAAGTACTGTGTAAAAACCATAAAATCCCTGATCATATTAGAGTAAATGCTGGAAAAATAAACACCCCCCGGACCCGTATAGAGTAACAATTCACAATGTACTGACACCTTCCATGGACCCACAGACAGGCTAGATATATAGGCACTTGCGTGGTTTCGCTACCTCAGACTTGGCAATTTTAAATGGCGAAACTTAGCACAAGGAACCACTTATCGCCTTTTTATAAATACGTTTGCGGTGGTAATTTTCTTCACATTTTGCACCCCGTACAAGACTGATGGTCCAAAGCATAAAAGGAGAAAACATTTTTACCAATACCATTCGAATGATTCCCTCTTCCCCCATTTTTAAACTGTATGGGTAGTGAACTACCCAGAAACACACAATCGATTACACTAAGGAGGAAGTAAACTTGTGTTTCTATCATGGTTAAATCCCAGTGAAATATGTAACAGCTATTATTACATCAACAGCAAGAATTCTAGCAGTGCTAAACAATACACACAATATAACAAACAGATGTTTGCTACCTACAGAAAAGCAAATATACAGTGGGAAATTTTCACACCCAGTAACTTGTACCACCTTCAATAAATCAACATCACTGCATAGACGAGACAAAATGGGAGGTTCAGGGTGCACAGTCTCATAAAGGCCTATGTTGTCCACTAATGGATGGTGCTCAGGTACTCTAATGAAGCACATACACAAATTTTGGAAGAAACCCCAGAACCCTTAAAGCACTCAAATAATTGTGGCCACAACTGTGTAAGTGCTATAAGGGTTCAGGGGGTTTCTTCCCCAATTTTGTTTAATCACTGCATACGTATTTACAGAACAATAAAGACAACCCTATTTACATGCATTGTTTACCGTTCATATGTTACCTCATTTTTATAGAAAACATAACCAATACCATAAACATAACATTACATGGTCTATGTTATTATTCCCATTTGGTACAACCCATGTATTAGCATCTTATTTTCCTAGTGAGGGATGGTATGTGAAGTTGGCTGCATTTCGGGTCATAACACTGCAAAACAAAAAAAAGTGTCCACTGATCTGCCGTATATTACCAGTCGCTGAGCACAGCACCCCTTGGAAAATACATTTTTCATTCTTTTATTTCAAGAAATAAAAACCCATGTGAACATGACATGTTCTATAAACATCTTTACTGTAGTTACAGCTAGACTTCATACATGCAGAAGAAACAAGATTGGAGAGGCAATGTATAAGGAGCATGCTAAGTAACAGACGTTAAATTGGTATCTTTAAAAGAGCTGCCTGCAGACCTATAATCAGGGCAGAATAATCCTCACAGCCTGAGATGCTATGATCAGCATTTATCCCTATCCAGCCTTGGTGTGCGAGGTAAGGCTGACAGGCTGAAAGACAGAACTCATAAAACCCATTGGCTATTTTACAGGCGATATTCATAGTAATCGGAAATGACAACCTATGTTACGATGCTGAGTGCAAAAGGGGAATGATGAGTGAAGATAGGCAGGAACTGCAAGAGCAGAGACCGTCAACCACTCTGAATAAGAACATAATTTGTTCAACTAGAGGATGTACTGTGGAATGGAGCACTCTGTATTCATCCAGCTGCTGAGAGAGATTAAGCTTCTTCTCCCAAGCATAGCTCAGAGAGCTTCAGTAACAATACATTAAAATGTTGTGCAGTGCTCCAATGATTATGGTTAATATTAAAGTGAAGGCCATCCACAAATTGGGATTATTATGTTAAGGTTTACATGAAAGTCAATATAACATTCAAAAAAATCCTATTATTTTATTTAAATGTTCCCTTAAACGGACAAAGGTGTCATATAAAATGGCCCTTCCCCTGTCTGCACCCCAAATGGCCATTGTACAGCAGCACTATTACAAAAGTATTGATCAGCTTGGCCATAAAACCATAAAATGCACCTATAAATATCAAGTAGAATGCCACACCACCCCTGGCCGCCCATCATGGTATGTGCCACTCCTCGTAAACAAAATTCTGGGGGGGTAAATGGGAAAGGGCCGCCCCATCCCCCTTTTTTCATGATAACCCCACAAGATTAAAGAGAAAACATGAACAAACATGAGTAACTGTGCTACTGTGCTAGGGAGGGAACCTGAACAACAAACATTACAACTCGAGAAGGTGGATTTGTTGTCAGATTGGATAAAGAAGTAAACTAATTGTCTTATAGTATATAAGCAGTACATTTTGTGTGCAATGATATGAACAAGAATTCACAGTTATTTTACTGTACTGTAGACTGGGCTTTTTCCTATTAGGTATGTCTGAGTCCTACTGATTTGGGCAATTGTTACATTTTTTTTATATCTTGATAATTTGTAAACTTTATTTTACATTATTTCATATGCATTAAAACACTGAACCTTAAATGTGTGATGATTTTGCACCTACAAGGGCTATTTATTTCCATGTAACCTGCAATTGTAAATATTATTAGGGTTAAAATGTGTTTTCCTCTCAAGTATAATGTCAATGGTATACATAAACAGAAGTGTAGTTTGTATTGCCATGATAAAAAAGGCAAAACACAGACTGAACCATTCAGCTCTCTGGCCCTCAGTGTTTATTTAAGAAATAGCTGTAGACTAGTAGATTTAAAGGAGAACTAAACCCAATATTTATACTCCAGAATCTGAAAACAACCCCCCTAAAAACACCAATAAGCTATAAAATCCCACTTCAGTAAATCATATTATAGTAAATGTAAGCCTGTTAAAAACTGAATGAAGTACCTGTGTGTATGTGCAGTGTCAGACCACACACCCTGATCTCAGTCACATGCTTCCTTGCTTTACCTGTCTTGTTAAAGGATTGGCTAGAGATTATTAATGGGTGTTACCAACTGTAACAAGGTTCTGCCATAGCTAAGGACTGAGCATGTGCAGAACATAATGGTCGTTGACCAAACTGTGTGATACTAGAATGCTGTGAAGTAAAGCACAAACCATATGTTATTTAGGTAAATTTCCCAGCACCTGTATCAAAATGAGAGGTAAGACACAGATTTCTGATTTTATATCAAGGTGTTCTGCCTTCTGGTTCAGTGTTTTTCTGCAGCTTTAGTTGTCCTTTAATAAATATTCCTGTCATCTCCTTGTATTATCTTCAGATAACAAGATTGGTTTCAGATATTTCCTTCTAATTTCATTTTAAAGGGGTATTAACAAATACTGTCTTTCCAATGCCACATATATAAATAATTGCTGCCATGAAAATAGCTTAATTTAAACCCAATTAACATTTATCAACAATTAATACAGAAATTACATAAAATACAGAGTAAGGTGTCAAAACAGCATAACAGCAAAACAGGGTCTTTCAGATGTACCAATTGCTGCCTCAGTGTGTTGTTCAGTTTAAAGCGGGGCTTTAACAAGGCATCCCACCAGCCGTTACAAAAAAAGGGTCATAGACTTACTACAACAGCTTCAAAAGGATAAAGCCATTGATCAAGCAATGTATCATCGCCTCTACCCTGATGAGGCACATCCATGCATATATGGACTCCCAAAGATACATAAGGAAGGGGCCCCACTAAGACCTATAGTCAGCAGCATCAACTCTGTAACATACAAGGTGGCAAAATACCTAGCCAACATCTTAGAACCATTGGTGGGAAGTTCTAAGCATCAAATCCAGAACTCTCAGGATTTCACCAACAAGATTGAAGATATAGTACTTGGTGCAGAAGAAACTATGGTGTCCTATGATGTGACATCTCTCTTCACCTGTATACCCACCAAGGAGGCTGTTGACATGGTGAGAAAACGACTAGGCCACGACAGCACTCTAACCAGCAGAACTGATCTCAACCCAGAACAAGTGTGTTCCTTACTGGACTTGTGCCTGAATACCACCTATTTCAAATACAGGGATAAGTTCTATAAGCAAAAACACGGATGTGCTATGAGATCTCCAGTTTCACCCATTGTGGCCAACCTTTCCATGGAAGAGGTAGAAAAACAGGCGCTTAATACATTTAAGGGCATAGCACCCAGCAACTGGTTCAGATATGTGGATGACACCTGGGTTAAAATCCAAAGTACAAGCTTTCAAAGAACACATTAATGCGGTAGACCAAAACATCAAATTTACAAGGGAAGAGGTACAAAACAACAAACTGGCTTTCTTGGACTGCTTGGTAGAAGTTAAAGAAAAAGGTAAACTGGAAGTAGAGGATTACAGAAACCCAACACACACAGATCAGTATTTGATGTTTGACTCCCACCACCCTTTAGATCACAAGCTGGGTGTCATCAGAAACCTGCAACACAGAACTGAGAACATCCCCACTAGCACAGAGGCAAAGGCGAAAGAAATGAAACATCTCAGAGGAGCCCTTAAAACTTGTGGATATCCAGACTGCGCTTGTCAAAGAAGTAGAAGGAAAGAAAAGAACACAAATACCAACAGTGAAGGGGAAAAGCAAGACAGGAGAAAGAACATGGTCATCCCATATGTAGCAGGGGTCCCCGAGAAATTAAGAAGAATTTTCAAAAAAAACACTGTATCCCTGTCTGCTTTAAACCGAACAACACACCGAGGCAGCAATTGGTACATCCAAAAGACCCAATACCCAAACACAAGAAAAATGACATCATATACGCAGTGCAGTGAAGAATGCTCTGATTTGTATGTGGGGGAGACCAAACAGCAACTGCATCAACATATGGCCCAGCACAGAAGAGCCAATATCTCGGGTCAGGACCCAGCCTGCATCATAAGGAAAAAGACATACCTTTGAACTACACTATGTTTTTGCAATTCACAATTTTTGCAATTGTGAATTGCTTGGAGATAGCCCTCTATGTATCATTCCTTGCTAGTATTAGGTAGGTATTAGGTATTAGGTATTAAAGGTAACTGAGAGAACATTTATAGTAAGTATTTTTTATTTTAAAAAGGAATATCTAAGTAAGTGAAAACTTAATCAGGAATTGAAAATATTATAAAGTAGTAATAATAGTAAAACAAACCTATAAAATAAAGAAGTACGTACTGAGGCAGCTGTGGCCATAATGCACAAGGAAGTCCGCTCCCAGAGCCTGCGCAGTATAGTCATCCACACAACATGCTCCATACGTAACATCGCCCATCACTGCGGTCTCTGCTGATGTGAATCTAAAGAAAGAAAACATCAATTACTTTCCATTTTTCAATCTATAATATGAATGGAGAGTCTCTGATATTTTTTAAAGGGCATGTCCACCCCCAAAACTATAATCCCCCCCACTATTGGCCCCATTGTGTAGTGTAGTTTAATCCTTAACCTTACATCCCAGCTCCATCTGTTCTTCTGCTATCCCCCTAAAGTCCAAAAAAAACGCCCACCAGGAGTACTGCAGAGTCCATATGGGACTCTGGCTCCTATCTCCCCTCTGGGAGAAGTTTGGCATGCGCACTGGAGCCCTTTCTCCCCTCTTCCCTCCCCTCCCTCCCGATTTAGATCCCTCCCCTAGCGTAAAATCTTATATATAATATTCTCCTGTCCCCCCATCCCCAACCGCTATAGTTTTAAGTTCAGAAAGTGCCCAAATATTACTTACCTTCCCTCTTTCCTCCGCTGCACTGAATTCCCAGCAGTTGCGTCCATGATTGGCTGTCGCTCAGCAAATCACAGATGCGACTGCCGGTCCCGCCCCTCTGCTTGCATTTTCTCGCAGAGGGCCTGGCAGTGCGGCGGAGGAAGAGTGGACATGCCCTAATATGAATCAGACATTAAACAAAAACAAATATAAACCCACCATACCAGAATTTCCTACCATTTTTTTTGTATTCAACCAAAAAACAAGTTTATTTCATTATGTTAAAGGTTGTATTTAGTTGTTGTATCTTTTGGTTAGCACTGATGTCTTGTCACAATGTGCTGGGATTGAACACTCCTGTGGACACTTCTACCAGAGGATTGTATGTTCTCACTATGCTTACGTGGGGCTTTTAAGACACAGTTTCCCGATAATCGTAAAGACATACCAATTTGTTTTGTGTGTGGAATAAAGCCTCTTCAGGGCAGGGTCTGATGTCCATGGATAAGTAATTGTTAAGTACTGTGTAAAAACCATAAAATCCCTGATCATATTAGGTAAATGCTGGAAAATAAAACCCACCCCCCGGACCCGGATAGAGTAACAATTCACAATGTACTGAACACCTTCATGGACCCACAGACAGGCTAGATATATAGGCACTTGCGTGGTTTCGCTACCTCAGACTTGGCAATTTTAAATGGCGAAACTTAGCACAAGGAACCACTTATCGCGTTTTATAAATACGTTTGCGGTGGTAATTTTCTTCACATTTTGAAACCCGTACAAGACTGATGGTCAAAGCATAAAAAGGAGAAAACATTTTTACCAATACCATTCGAATGATTCCCCCCCCCCATTTTTAAACTGTATGGGTAGTGAACTACCCAGAAAACACACAATCGATTACACTAAGGAGGAAGTAAACTTGTGTTTTTATCATGTTAAATCCCAGTGAAATATGTAACAGCTATTATTACATCAACAGCAACAATTCTAGCAGTGCTAAACAATACAACAAATAACAAACAGATGTTTGCTACCTACAGAAAAGCAAATATACAGTGGGAAATTTTCAACACCCAGTAACTTGTGCCACCTTCAAAAATCAACATCACTGCATAGACGAGACAAAAAGGGAGGTTCAGGGTGCACAGTCTCATAAAGGCCTATGTTGTCCACTAATGGATGGTGCTCAGGTACTCTAATGAAGAACATACACAAATTTGGGAAGAAACCCCAGAACCCTTAAAGCACTCAAATAATTGTGGCCACAACTATGTAAGGCTATAAGGGTTCAGGGGGTTTCTTCCCCAATTTGTTTAATCACTGCATACGTATTTACAGAACAATAAAGACAACCCTATTTACATGCATTGTTTACCGTTCATATGTTACCTCATTTTTATAGAAAACATAACCAATACCATAAAAATAACATTCATGGTCTATGTTATTATTCCCATTTGGTACAACCCAGTATTAGCATCTTATTTTTAGTGAGGGATGGTATGTGAGTTGGCTGCATTTCGGGTCATAACACTGCAAAACAAAAAAAAGTGTCCACTGATCTGCCGTATATTACCACAGCGCTGAGCACAGCACCCCTTGGAAAATACATTTTTCATTCTTTTATTTCAAGAAATAAAAACCCATGTGAACATGACATGTTCTATAAACATCTTTACTGTAGTTACATAGACTTCATACATGCAGAGGAAACAAGATTGGAGAGGCAATGTATAAGGAGCATGCTAAGTAACAGACATTAAATTGGGATCTTTAAAAGAGCTGCCTGCAGACCTATAATCAGGGCAGAATAATCCTCACAGCCTGAGATGCTAGATCAGCATTTATCCTATCCAGCCTTGGTGTGCGAGGTAAGGCTGACAGGCTGAAAGACAGAAATCATAAAACCCATTGGCTATTTTACAGGCGATATCATAGTAATCGGAAATGACAAACTCTAGTTACGATGCTGAGTGCAAAAGGGGAATGATGAGTGAAGATAGGCAGGAACTGCAAGAGAGAGAGACCGTCAACCACTCTGAATAAGAACATAATTTGTTCAACTAGAGGATGTACTGTGGAATGGAGCACTCTGTATTCATCCAGTGTGAGAGAGATTAAGCTTCTTCTCCCAAGCATAGCTCAGAGAGCTTCAGTAACAATACATAAAATGTTGTGCAGTGCTCCAATGATTATGGTTAATATTAAAGTGAAGGCCATCCACAAATGGGATTATTATGTTAAGGTTTACATGAAAGTCAATATAACATTCAAAAAAATCCTATTATTTTATTTAAATGTTCCCTTAAACGGACAAAGGTGTCATATAAAATGGCCCTTCCCCTGTCTGCACCCCAAATGGCCATTGTACAGCAGCACTATTACAAAAGTATGATCAGCTTGGCCATAAAACCATAAAAGCACCTAAAATATCAAGTGAATGCCACACACCACCTGGCCGCCCATCATGGTATGTGCCACTCCTCGTAAACAAAATTCTGGGGGGTAATGGGAAAGGGCGCCCCCATCCCCCTTTTTTCAGATAACCCCACAAGATTAAAGAGAAAACATGAACAAACATGAGTAACGTGCTACGTGCTAGGGAGGGAACCTGAACACAAAACATTACAACTCGGGAAGGTGGATTGTTGTCAGATTGGATAAAGAAGTAAACTAATTGTCTTATAGTATATAAGCAGTACATTTTGTGTGCAATGATATGAACAAGAATTCACAGTTATTTACTGTACTGTAGACTGGGCTTTTTCCATTAGGTATGTCTGAGTCCTACGATTTGGGCAATTGTTACATTTTTTTTTATATCTGATAATTTGCTAACTTATCCTGCATCATAAGGAAAAAGACATACCTTTGAAGATTGAAATGTTAACATATTGGCAAAGGAACGTGACTGGTTCAAGAGAGGTGATAAGGAGGCCATTTATGTGAAAATAAAGAAACCAAGCCTAAATAGAGGTGGGGGGGTTCGACACCAACTGTCTGCCATGTACAATGCTGTTTTGACACCTTACTCTGGGCGTTCCTATAACACCTCTTAGCCTTTATCCAATCACGCCCTTAACACTTGGCTGTGATATGCTAATTGGGATTTCCCAGGGTACATAATTGCCACAGATTCTTGTACAAGTCATTCTGAATTGAGAAAGCCAGTCGGATGACTAGCGAAACGTCTTCAAGAACTAAACTTCAAGTCCAGTTGATCTAATTGAATACAACAGATATACCATGATCTGGATGAATGAGAACCTTCACAAGCATGTTTATATATTTAATTTTTCTCCCCTTAAGGCCGTGTGCAGCTTTAAAACAGTTATGTATTCTGTAGCATTGTAATACTCTTGTTTTAAAAGTAATTAAGTAGAGGAAACTGACCATGACTTACTTTTTTATCCAAACCCCATAATTCTCCTTTAAATGTCAGTTTTACCTTTTTAAAAACGTGTGGATGGGCAGAATTGTATGGGAGCTGCAGTGAAACATTTTCTCGGTGACGTAGCTAAATGATTATTATAAGAAAATATTCCACTGCTGCTCCTATTATAATTTGGGCCTCTTATGTATTATCTAAAAAAGGTCAGGGAACTTCTCTGTGACTTTACATCCTTATATTAGTGTGACATAATGAGGATCATTATGTCTTGTAATACAGAAGGGAATTTTTAATTTAGTGTGTGTTCCATAAAAACATACAAACATAGTCCTTCCTCTCTCTGTATTAATCACTTAAATAGCAAGCCTAGTATAGGATTAAAGTGAAATGTAAAAGGGTATATCCACAACACAAATTTTTTTGTATGAATGGAAGACCCATCAAAAAAAGGTTTAATCTGTTTCTAAATCTACTTACCATCCCTCGTTCCCTTGGCTGCCTTCTGCTTGGTTCCATGTACGGAAGCCAGTAGAAGCGGCTGGACCACTAGTGGCACCTGTGAGACATCGCTCAGAAGGCAGCCAAGGGAACGAGGGCTAGTACCGTATATACTGGAGTATAAGCCTAGGTTTTTAGGTTTTAAAATAAACCTAAAAACCTTACCTCGGCTTATACTCGAGTCAAGGTCTTCCTTACCGCGATCGATGCTGCTGAGGCTCCAAATCCAGCTGCCGCACGCTCTGTAAGTCCTGTGGGACTGACGTCAAGTACTCGGCGCCAGGCTGTGAGAGGCGCAGAGTAGTGACGTCAGCTGGCAAATCCACAAGACTTACAGAGCGTGCGGCAGCCGGATTTGGAGCCTCAGCAACATTGATCGCGGTAAGGACCAACTTACTTGAAGGAATCTCCAGAGAGGGAGGGAGGGAGGGGGCTCTACACTGCAGGATTAAGTTGCCTTTTAACTGCAGAATTCTCATACAGTTGTTTGGAAGATACAACTCCCAGCCACTAAAGCATGCTGGGAGTTGTTATTTTCAAAACATCTGTATGGAAATTCTGCTGTCCATTTAAAGGGAACTTAAGCCTCAAAACAATAAATAATCAGAAGGAGAAGGTATCTATTGCAGAAGATTGCCTTCTGATTCTGTATTGTTTTGAGGCTTAAGTTGCCCTTTAAATAGACAGCAGAATTCCCATACAGATGTTTGGAAACTACAACTCCCAGCATGCTTTAGTTGCCGGGAGTTGTAGTTTTCAAACATCTGTATGGGAATGTCAATGCATTTGGACTGAAGTGATCAAACAATGAAGCCAAAACATTTTTTAAATAACTGCACTGATTTGAGTTGATCACAGCCAATCTTCTTTACACAGTTCTAACAAGAGACACCTCTGTATATATAAGTAAGCTGCCCCTTTTTTTAGGCGATTATCAATGACATGGCTTGTTCCACCTAACAAATAATCTGATGGTGTTCTAAGGAGGATTAACGATTCAGTAAGTGACAACCACTGGGCACCAACTTCTCTTTTCAGATATACATGAGCATGAAAGGATAAGCAATGATAGAAACAGTTTCATGGCCAAAGCCGGGACTTTCTGATTGTTCTTACTTGAATTCTTTGGTAAGCTTTACAAAAGGAAGGTCAACTCATTACCTTGAAATATTAATAACTTTTTGTTTTCCTGCTATCTATAATGAGAATCTTTTTATTTGTTGGTATGCTGGCTATGGGGTTCTAACTGCAGCCTATTAAAATTGCTGAATACATGAACACTTCCAGCAGTTTAAGTAGCATTAACTGCATCCTTGTATCTTCTCCAGTGAGCATGCCCAATAAAGACTTACAGGGAGATATAATATCAGTAAAATTGTGCTAATTTTGCCCCAACAAATTAGATGTTAGTAAAT
Organism: Hymenochirus boettgeri; assembly: GCA_019447015.1. Classification (NCBI taxonomy): domain Eukaryota; kingdom Metazoa; phylum Chordata; class Amphibia; order Anura; family Pipidae; genus Hymenochirus; species Hymenochirus boettgeri. The sequence goes on along the minus strand of CM033470.1, from coordinate 95,944,208 downwards.
GGTTAATAACATCTGATTGTTTGGGGCAACATTAGCACTATTTTTAACTATAAGAACTATTATTACATCTCTTTCTGTTAATGCTGGGAAAAAACAGGAAATCCATGCACAGAGAACTGATAAGTGATGTCATCAATGCTGGCCCCCAGACATTTGTATCTTTTATTTTTTTTTTATTGACAGAAAAAAAGAGAATCTGCGTCTGCCTATGGGATACCCAGGAATTGGAAGGCAGCTACAAATTTTGGAGACTTGAAAATAGCTATGAAAAAGACTGAATTTAATTGGCCATGGCTATCGATGCAGGTGGAGAAGTTTGACAGTTACATGGCTACAAGCTGCTTAAAGCAGGAAGTGTTCAGGACATTATATGACTGAATAGCATTTAAAGGGTAAGACTGAAGGCTGTTTTCTACCTTATTTTGTTTGGATACCACAGTTACCCTTAAATTACCCCCTAGCCACCCACAATGGCCTATCCTTTCTAATCTGATGGGATTTGAGGATTACCAGCTGCGTGTATGTCATACAAGTAACCGGATCCTATGGGTAACTACCTATGTTGTCTGTGGGATCAGACATTCCAGATGGGAAAAATCTGTTGTTATTGGCTCCCAATCAACTTGGCTAAATGTCTGAAAACTCCCCTAAGCCATGCTTATTATTATCTACCACAAAAGAGCTATCATGGTCAATCCCAGCAGGTATCATATGCTATTACAACCTTCACAGATTTCTGTGCTGAGCTGGCAAAACACTGCATTACAAATTATTTCAATATCGTTTTTCCTTGTAAATCTGTCAACAAGAGTTTTCAGAGCTGAACTGGTATAATCCACAATGTCAAGCAATTCAAGTTAAAATATCATATAACTGACACACTGCAAAAAAAGAAATTCTTGTTAAATTTATACATTACAACTGAAACAATCCCAAAATTGCCAATCTTGTGAATTTAACGGAGGAAGGCAACAATAGATTGTTGTGGCTGTCTGTTAGTGACATGACGCTTTTGCTCTCCATTTGCCTATTAAGTACCAGTAAGCGGTTAAGAAATATTTTATTTCATATTAGAAAAAAAACTCAATTATTTATAATATTGCCCACAGTGAATATGTAGTATTAACTTAAATTTAATGTTGTTTTCTTTACAATGAGGGGCCATGCTTAATTTCCAGTGACCCAGTATGAGAGATTGTGAGAACACCACAATTAACACACCTGCTCCCCATTCACACCGAGATCTTGTAACACTAACAAGTCACATGACACCAGAGAGGGAAAATGGCTAATTGGACACAATTTGGACATTTTTCACTTAGCGTTGTACTTACTTTTGTTGCCAGTGGTTTATACAATAATGGCTGTGGGTTATTTTGAGGGGACAGCAAAAATTACACTGTTATATAAGGTACTAAATTACATTGTGTCATATCTTTAGTATGTATCCCATGAAAAGATATAATGAAATATTTACAAAAATGCAAGAGGTGTACTCACTTGTCATTGTGATCACAGGGGCTGACCTGCAACAAACGATGTGTATGAGCACACATTTTGGGTGACAATTGTACAGGGTATGTGCACTTTGTAGCCCGAAATGGATGTTCGGTCGGGCCTTGCCGATGATCCACCAGGGGAATCGGTCAACGAGGCACAACAAAATATCTGTTTCGCCCAACGAAGTGCCTACCCATACATGGCACGATTGTCGGCCAAAATTGGCACTCATACACATCGTGCATAGCAGGTCGGCACTCGCCATAATCAACCTTTAGTTCTTCTGCTGCTCTAGGATAACTGTAATCTAGAACAATGGAAGGTTTTGTTCAGTGGAAGCCTAAGGTACAGGTTGCTTCCAGACAAAGATAAAGGTCCATGCGCACGTTCAATACTTCGGATGACAAACAACCCCCGAGCGCCAGGTACACACACGATGAATGCCCATTTTGGCTGATAATCGTGTGTGTATGCGTTCGGTCATCGTTCGTTGATCCTCCATGGCTGATTGACGAACGATGCCTGACCAAATGCTTACACACTCCGATTGTCAGACGAAACGCTTGGTCGATGTGCATGTGCACTTACTCGAGGGTCGTTTGTTGTCCGAAGTATGTGGATGTATGTGGATGTTGTCCGAAGGATGTGTGTACAAGGCTTAACAGTATTGCCAGCTGATAGATGTAAAGCTCTTCTTTATTACACTTGATCCTATGAAGGACAAACTCGGGGACACCAAGTAATTTAAAAAAGATTGGTTAAACAGAATGATGCTGGGCTAGAAGTGCAAGACCTATTTGGCATTGAGGAGGTTAAATCCACATGAAAACACACTATTTTTCTGTCCCAAAATGCCCTCAATGTATAGAATTGGTAATGCTTTTCCCTGCTCTAACAGTTCACAGATGAAACTGCCATTCCCCTTTTCCTCATTTCACACTACGGACAGACCATTAAGTTTTATTACAAGTTTTAAGGCAACAATTTTGCTAAAAGGTTTCCAGAGACCCACTGTGTGTGAGTATAAGAAGGAAGGAGAGAGAATGCCTGTCCAGGCCATTCATGTGAAAGAGTACAAGAGTACAGACTCATCAACATGTGTAGGAGTTACAGTAAAGTGAGAGCACTTAGCCATAATACAACCAACACACCATTACACAATTAATGACACACGCGCACTTGTAAATGAGACAGCCCTCATCAGAAACGGAACATACCACGCATGCAACACTCATCTTCCCGGGCAAAATAGAAATAGAAGCACTTACAGCCCAGTGCCATAGGTGGTAAAATGTGTTAATTCACAAGGAATATTTCTATATTTGAATGGTTAGTGCTTCTGACTTCTGCCTATTTATGTATTAACATGCACCCAGCAAGTGCTTTTTAATGGAGTGATATGATTGAGAGTGTTTGCTCATATTAGAGAGTGATGTTAGATATACTAATTTCCTGATTATAGGTGGAGCAGTAATTTATACATGTAATTTATACATACATACAAGGCTTTCAGTGCTTTGTAAGCAGGAATTCAGATAAAGGTGTCTTTGAAACATGAACCGGATTGTTTGGTTAATGATTTCCCTAAAAATCACTCCTGACGCCCCCCCCCCTCGTTTTACTTCACGTTGGATCAAGACGCCGGTAACATCGGGCTCGTTGAGGCCACCGGCGCCGGAGGTACTCCTGGCGGCCGCAGCGGTACTTTTCGGGGTCTGTGGCCTCAGCAGAGCTGGTGTCACCGGATGGAAGACAGAAGACTTTGCCCAATGGCTCTTTTAAGAGCCAACGGGGGTCCCGGTTCGAGCTGAACCGGGGGACCCCCAACAAATGCACATATCAGTGCTGCAAGGCCCTTACAAGGGCTGGGGAGCGGGTACCAGAGGCCTGTAAGGTAATTTTACCCTGCTATATTACGAAAAGTTCATCTCTAGTCTTAAAGGAGAACTAAACCCAATTTTTTATACTCCAGAATCTGAAAACAACCCCCATAAAAACACAAATAAACTATAAAATCCCACTTCAGTAAACTCTGTTAAAGTAAATCAAAGCCTGTTAAGAACTGGATGAAGTATCTGTGTGTATGTGCAATGTCAGACCACACCTCCTGACCTCAGTCACATGCTTCCTTGCTTTATCTGTCCTGTAAAAGGATTGGCTAGAGATTATTAATGGGTGTGACCAATTGTAACAAGTTTGTGCCATAGCTAAGGACTGAGCATGTGCAGAACATGATGGTCGTTGACTAAACTGTCTGATACTAGAATGCTGAGAAGTAAAGCACAAACCATATGTTATTTAGGTAAATTTCCCAGAGCCTGTATCAAAATTAGAGGTAAGACACAGATTAATGGTTTTATATCAAGGTGTTCTGCCTTCTGGTTCAGTGTTGTTCTGTGGCTTTAGTTGCCCTTTAAGTCATATACTGGACATCACGCAAATCAATTTTTCTCCCCAGTATATTTTGGCCCAACTGACCGATAATTCGAAAAACCTGAGGAGACTGCTGCCAGCAGCGGCTGCTGACGATCGGACGTTGGTCTGAAAATGACCACCGATCGTGTGGTCTCCTATGGACTGCATGATCAGTCATGGCGAACTGTTGGCCATGCGACATTTACCTTGACCAACATTCATCCCACCCAACTGCTCGCTAGTGGTAAATGGTTTGTGTGTACCCAGCCTTAATGCATTTTAAAGCAAGTGTCAGGACAGACTGGCACAACATTCCTCCCACCTTTTGTATATACGCATATGCGCAGAAGATGGGAGGGGTGCTGCACCAGTCCTCTCTCCCGGTAAATTATAGTTTTGCCAAATACTAGTGTCCCAATAAAACCCTCACTCTCCCCTTTGTAGCAACATTCACTTTAAGACGGAACTGGAATGTAATGTAAATCGCTAAACCATTACTGCACTGTGATTGCATGGCCCAGTGCTGAGTCTATAAAGCAGGGGTCCCCTTGGAATACTTTATCCCTCATTGACCCCATGACATGTGCAAATATAAATCAAGAAATAATCTCAACTTTATGGGTAGAGATTCTTTATCATTTTTCCATTATTATTGCTCCTCAATAAGATTAATTTCATTTTTAGGTTTAAATAATCTTCACCATACTAGACAAATGTGTGTGAATAATAATAACAACAATAATAATTATGTGAGAAAATAATGAAGCCCTTGAGTAACTGTGTCTGCTGAGGTGTTGATTGCATCCCAGCATCCAGGGGCTTGGCTATACGTGAACCAAGCGTGGAGATTGAGGCATTCAGACTAAATGGAAACTTTTAAAGCATCACAATTGTACCAATTTCCCTAACCTTATAATATCCCACAATTGACATCACACAAACAACAGTGCCTACCATAAATCTTACATATGCCATGCATAGGCAGAGAATCTGTGACCAAGATGGGGAAATGTCATTAAAATCTATCGGTTTTCGGTCTGTGCAGGTACGTCCCCTTCACAAAAAAGTGAACAAAAGACCTTTGAAGTAGCTGTTAGCTGTCAGACTTGGATCAATAAGAGCAAAGCAAAACATAATCACATAAAACATCTTGAAATAACACAAAGGTTGCCCATAGTAGGAAACATTTGTGCTGCCCTACAGGGGACAGGTGGTCACATACATTTGCTGACCCATGATCTGGCCTCCTGCCCCTGACTTTTCAAAGATCCACCAATAAACAAAGTTCATTTTTATGATTTAATAATCCATTGCCAGCTGCTGTAGTCATTTTCATTATTAAAGTTATACACACACCTGCTTACTTCTAAGCAAAGAAAAGAATGTACGGTAAAGTTTGGCTGATCTTAGGATACTTTTGTTTCCAATAGAAGAGCTGAAAATGGAACACACACATTCTATCCAAAATGACTGTGCTAAGCCATAAAGTCTGCCTAATTGTGCGATACATAGAGATGGAACTTACTTTCAAATACCATAGCGATTCGCTCATTAACAAATGTCTAGATTTAACAGGTGGCTTGAAATGAAAAGAAAGTGCCTGAAAGAGGTGCGAATGTGTGGTTTCTGGCAGTGTATGAATCAGTCCCTTAGAAATTCACCCCCTCCGCGCTATGTACTCTCACGCCAAAGCTGCAAATATTTTCATATAACAGAAAGTGATAATTGTGACCTCAAAGAAACATTTAGCATTGATATAGAGTTTACCAGTAAATCATTGTCTATAAATCCGAGTTCCTTAAAAAAAAAAAAAAAATCAGAAATAAGATGTTACAAACTCTTTTATAAACCCACTCATAGAAGCAATTGGCATTCATTAGTGCATTGAGCGCAAATTTCAGTTAAAAACACAAATTATACAGAAATGTCCTGTATTATGTTTCATTCAGAAACACACATGGAGAATGCAGAAATGCAGACATCAGCGAATGTGTTGTTCTTCATCCTAAGTAGTTCCCAGGTTAAAAAACCTATCACATAAAATCCTGTTTGAACACATTAAATCCTATAGGGAAGTAGAACCAGAAAATAAGGAAAACAAATAAGCTGAACTTAACAGAAAATGTTAGCACATCAAACCCCATGGCAGCAATACTTACATGTCTGCCAGATGTGCTACAAGGAAGAACTTCATTCCAACATTCTTTAACCTGTAAAGGTTTCTCCCTCCAGATAAACTTGTGCAAGCTCTTTACAAGCTTGCACGTGCTCAGAGGAGAGACTACTTGGGGAGCAACAATCACTGGCCATGTTGTTAGCTGTCACAGTCATGGCTGACTGCTGATACTGGATAAAAGGTGCTGATGATCTACCTTGTGGTGCATATGCCAAGCATGTAAGTAATGTGGTATGTGGACTTAGAGTCTAGAGGAAGGTGATAAGGCTGTGTGTACATTTTTTGTTGGATGATGGACTTACCCTTTATCTATTTACAAGATAAAAGTAGCACTCTTTCAAGGTGCTGGATTGCTGCATTACTGTATCGTTCCTCAAAAGTAAATTTTTGAATTTAGCTCTTATATACTGAATTGTCTGTTTACTGATGAATCAAGTAGAGGCTGCCATTTACACTAAACAAGATAAGTCACGGTAATAGATTAGGGCTAACACAAAAGGGTTGGTATTTCTGGATATATAACCGGGCATGAATGACTGCCTGATCTCATACTTTGGTTGATCAGGCAGAAATATCCATCACAATTACGACCTTGTCAGTTTTTTACCAATCTTTAGGTAAAATCATCCAAAAGCAAAGGGTTGACATGTTGGCAATAATCAGACAATCATGAAGTCTTTAATGGGTCCAAGATAAATCAACTCAAAAAAATAAAATCAGCTTTGTCACTTGACAGATTACTCATCGATATACTGATCTGTAAATCTGTTGGCTGAAAATAGCCCCTGTACACCAGACATGGGCATCCACAGTATAGGGCAAGATGGGGCACTATTTTTATAGCTGCAGTACAATGTGGTAATCTTTAGTATATTGTGTCCCAAATTCACAGTATCTCTTAATAGGTCTCTACTCCCCTCTGCCCTGGTCTTGGCAGCAATTACAGCAATCAGACAATGTTAGAAGGAGACTCCACACAGCATTCCACTGCAAATAAACTTTATTTCAGTGCTCTCAGCAACATGTTTCGGATCTTACATGCTCTGAGAGCACTAAAACAAAGTTTGTTTGCAGTGGAATGCTGTGTGGAGCATCCCCTCTAAACCACACCCACTTTCACGCAGCCATGTGCCACTCCACTCTCTCTTTATTATCTGCAGACGCTCATGGTACCAGCCCCTAAAAAATACTTTTCTAAAGGGTAACGACAAACGAGAACTAAACCTCAAACACTATATCAGTAATACAAGTAAAATTGTTTCTCAAGAGCCCCAACTATCAATGTACCCAGCAATTGTTTAAGGAACAGATATATATATTTGTTTATCGGAAACTATTTCTTTTAATCTGGTCTACATTTACTTTCTTTGTAGAGTGAGCCAAACAAAATCCTTAAGAAAATGTCACTGAAGGAGAGCAAGTTGGGGTATTTTACAGTTGACAGGGAACAGGAAAAAGGTGATAAAACACTTTTCATAGTGTATAAATATGAATCCAGTGTTAAGAGGGATGTATAGGTGTAAGTATATAGCAGATCTGCAGAATTTTATTTTTAATTAGAAGAAATTTACAACCTGTGACAGATTACACACACAAATTGTGATTTATAAATGAATTAACAAGTGATTGAGGGAAAAAAATGTTCTAGAATAAACTGATTGCTTAATGAAGGTTAGTATGTCCAGACTCGGTTCATAAGGATCCCAACGTTCCCAGTAATTTTGAATCTACTGTGTGCGCAGATATAAATCATCTACAGTATACAGAGACACCAAAGCATTGTATAGAGATTTACCCAGAGCTGCTATCGTTGTGGGTAGATCTCTCCATTGGAGATTCGGTAACAGTTTTGTGGCTCTGGGTAAATGCCGAAAGAAATGTAACCTATTTTAGCTGCTGTTACACTGTTGTGCTAAAAATGTCGCAAAGTAGGTTTTCAATTGCTTGAGGCAGCTCATGGGTGTCTTTTGCAATACCTGCGTAGCTGCCGCAAACAAGGGGTTGAAACTGCGCTAAATGATATTGAATCAATTGAAAAAATTGCAGCAAATTATATTAGCTAATATTTTAGCTATGTAAAATGATTCAGCAAAAAATACTTTATTTGCTCATGTGTACCGGTATGTGTTATCTTTTTATCTTTCAAAAATAGAAAAATCCCCAATCCGATAGGCCACCCAACCAGAAATTGGTTGTTCCATGCAATCTGTCCTTTTGGTCAGTCTCAGCACCATGTGCATATGTTAATGAATGAAATCAAAGGTTGTCATGAAGCAGTACCAGGCCTTAAGTACAGGTTATAGGGAGGAAATTGGTAACTACATTTTTTTTACATGCAAAAATAACTACTATACTTTGTACCTCCAAGTTTTACAACGTAAAAGCCTTATGTCTCCTTAAAAAACTGACCTTACATTAAACAGAATTCCCCATACTCATTTCTTAATATATGTACATTAAAGCAAAATGCTTAGAGATGTTAAAGTATCCAAAGGTGGAGGTTATCCATGTGTGTATAATAGATTATCTGCATAAAACCCTCCATTTACAGATAAAAATGGTACATTTGTATACATGAACCCATATTACTCATGATGGATGTAACCTTCACGGATAATGCAGGTTTATACCAGCAATGGTCCTTTTGGTGTGGCCAAGGTTAGCGGAACTGAAGTAGAAGTAATTTGCCTGCTGTCTCCAGAGCCAATCTGCACGCCTTTGATGAATTGGAGAAGAGAGCTTTTAAATGAAGCATTAGAAGCCTCTTTGTGACACCAGTGAGGTGGAGAGCTGGGGCTTAACTCAGGGCCAGCTTCTCTCAGCCAACAGTGATTAATGTCCGATATTAAGTCTCTGCGTTCTGATCGAAACTAATACAACCTTTAATAATTGTATTCAGGTTTGTTTTTTATGTGTTTTTTTTTTTAAACTTCCCAATAACCATGGTTTTATAAAATCTGCCTCTTTTGTTCTAATGTTATTTACACATCTTCTGAAAGGACACCATATTTGTGCCTTCAATACGAAGAAGGGCAGTTCGGGGAGAGCAATAGATGGCATTTCTGTAATACAAAATATCAATGCAATGATTTTATTTAGACTTTATATTTATTTTTGGGGAATGATGATGGTAGGGGTTCTAAAAAAAAATACATTCTGTCAGAGAAGGATTAGTCACAAGGCAACATGCTGCCTAGGAAGCTTCAGGGGGCCCAGCTACACAAATAGAAACAGTAAAACACTCAATAGAATAAACATAATGGGCCCCTAAACCAAGAACATGTCCTAGGATCCTACTCCATATCTGCATTCTGCAATACCACCAAACCCAAGATTCTTAAAAGAGTCCCCCCTCTCTTTTACTCACTGTCCCCTCCTCGGCAACATGGTGTCTCGCGAGTGCCACACCATCATGTCCCGGGTGTCTCAGTTTGGGTTGGCTTATACAGGCGTGCGTACAGTGGGAGGTGGGATGATGATGCTGCGCTTGAGCTTCTGCGTCCGTCATCCACGTCCTTACACTTGTCTTTTAGTATATAGGATTAGAATTGCTGTTTAAGTACCTAGTGGTCCTACAAAACCAATTTAGGGCCTACTGAACCACAAATGTAAACCTTTGTTATGTGATAATATCATGGTCTTTTAGAATATGTCTGATTTATGCCCTTTGTCAGTGCAGTGCCAGCAAAGTGTAATCAGTTCACCCTAAACTGCTATATCCTAAGACCCGAGTTCACCTTTTATAGCTTTTAATCTTTAATGGAAAATTGTGGTCTCAATACAAGTAACCTTTACTTAAAAGAAAAAACTCCTACCTTTAAAATGACTCCAGGATCATGCTTCTAACTGCAGTCTATCCAAAGTTACAGCAGTATAAACAGTGTTTTTTTCCTGCTAGCACTGTAAGCTGTGACATCACCAGCACCACTAGATCAATAGAAGCTAGACACATAATCCTTGGCTTGTTTGAAAGCTTCAAGGGTCCTTTTTAATAAAGGGCACCTGTATGGAGACCACAGTTCCACTTGAATTTTTCCAATTGTTGGTCCTTTGTCACACCCTGTCTGGGATCTGTCCAATGTGAATAGGAACTTTGGCTCCCCTTTAAGGTCCATTCATATAGGCAGTTCAGTTTGATACGGTATTTGCACCTCAGTTTCTAAACAAAGAAATGATTGAGAATTACTGGTATTAATACATATACTGTAGTTCTGGTTGGTACAGGGATACTATATAATATTGAGAATTACTGGTATTAATACATATACTGTAGTTCTGGTTAATCCAGGGATACTTTCCGATTGCCCTTTGGAGGAAGGAATTTTTTTGCTTTTTTTAGCGGTTTTTTTTTTACTTCCTCTGTATCAACTGTTAGGTAAGGTTAAAAAGGAGGGTGAAAATGATGTAGCATCATTTTTTATATAATGTGATACACTTTATTTGCACTAACAATCATTTTCTTAATTATTTAATATAAAAGTACATCTTATACTAACAATAGCCAAGTCCAACTTACTGTATATCTTATGGGAGCCACTAGACCCCATTTAGAACCAGTACAGTTCAACAACTGCATTTCCAGATAAGCTGCATTGTCCAGAATCTGGAACTCCATTTACCTAATAGAAGTCTTTATGGGAGTGGGATTTTAGCCTCTGCTGCTGATGGACATATAATAACAGTTGCCACATTCTACCATTACTACAAGCTGTGAAGGTACAGACAGGTCCTTTGTTTCCTCAGCAGAAAAAGTGCCGGCACATTCTACATTTGCAGATATATAATTTTCTCTAGTTTTTAACTCTTTGAGTCCTGTCCTTAGACATATGGTAAGACATATAGTATAAGCTAAGGACCATTGTTGTAGAAAATGCCATTTTAATAGGAAAGTAATTTTACTGTCTTGGGCACCATAGGGAACACAGGTTAAGATGACCTAGGCTAAAGTAAAAACAAATGAGGGGGCCTAGTTCCTTGCAAAGTGGGAATATGAAAACCGAAGCTTATACAAAATATTGTCAATGTGTATAATATGCAGACCATGCACGGCCGACCATTTGGTGTTTTGACCCAGTCAGCCGGGCCAAAACTTCACCAGTCCCATCAGTGTTAGTCACTTCGGATCATTTAATGAGACAGATTGTGTGGCCCATTGAAGACCACACAATTTCTCAGAATTTGCCAGGTCTGATTGGTCTGGAAAACCAATCGGACATAGGACAGGTCTGGCACATTGTACCACAGAGATTATGAGTCGACTGACCAAAATTCTGAAAAAATGTCTACTCGTGTGTACACAGCCCTAGAACTTCACCACCACAAATCTGTTATATTAACCATCTTATTCCAACAACTAGATTTTACAGTCTTTTACAAAGATGCCCCCCCCATAAACAAATCATCTGTTCTAAGGTTATTTTATTAACCAAAAATGGAGCAAGCAGTAACTATTTGTAGATTAAACTAGTTCTAATTTCCCAAAAAGTTGGGATGCTGTGTGAAATGTAAATACAAACAGGGCATGAAGATTTGCTAGTCATTTCAACCCTTTATTTAATAATAAACTGAGAAGTCTAATTGTTGTAAGGAGAAATAATGTTGTATTTCAACTGTTCCATGTCCTCCTTTTCATTTCATTATGTACCAAACGGTTTTCAAGGGGTCTACTCTGCAGAGAGACCACAGAAACTGGACACTGCCGTTTGGAATTGTCTGGGTGAAATTAGCAAGGCCCTCCCTGAAAAAAACATATCTGCAAGCATAAAGGGTTAGCAAAAATTCCAGGTGTACAATGGCACACTGCTCTTGGCTGGTTAGCCAGACAAGTTGGTAGGTGCAATCCTCTCAGCCTTCCAGGGCTACACAATTCGAGTGGAATATAGAGCAGAGGAGCACACTACTTAGCAAACGACAGAGGTAGTCCTGCACACACCTACATGAATATCAAAAGGCAAAAAAGCTGAGTGCAATGGTAGACCCTGGTTGCAGGTCATACATACATAGAAGAAAGAACACCATGCACATCAGTCTTAGGTAAAAACTTCATTTATTGGTGCAAAAACATAACATACATACTGGGTTATTCAATAAAAGTTCTTATCGTTTAAAATGGTGTTAATTTTGCCCCAACCAATCAGATCTTATTTAACATTTGAAAGCTAACATCTGATTGGTTGGGGCAAAATTAGCACCATTTTAAACGATAAGAACTTTTATTGAATCTCCCTGAATGTTTCGGGACACACAGTCCCTTCCTGAGGGATATACCTAAGGAAGGGACTGTGTGTCCCGAAATGTTGTATGTTATGTTTTTGCACCAATAAATGAGGTTTTCACCTAAGTAGTGTGCTCCTCTGCTCTATATTCCACTCGAAGCATAAAGGGTTAGCATAGTTTTATATAGCGCTTGTGGCTTTTTTATAAATATAAAAATCTAATTTTTTAAAAATTATACCTTTAGATACAGCAAGAATCAGTATTTACAGGGAAAAAACTGTCATTCCAGAAGCAGAAATTATATTATGTGACCCATTCCTGATCTCTTACTAGGATCTTTGGCTGCCTGCCAGCACACTTTCTGCAACAAGTAAGAAAATCAGCAGAGAAAAGAAGGCAGGAGGGAAGGGGAGAAGATTAAGCAGTGTCCATGGTGAGGCTGTACTGTACATACACTACAAGGAGGCAGTGAGTAAGGGAGGGTGGGGGCACTCACTAAGCATTAATAATTTATGCGCGTACCACCATTTCAAATTATATATATTTGATATATATATCAAATAAATCACTTGTTGGGAAATACTTAGCACCCTGTACAGGACTAATGAGGTAAATAAATGCTAACATCCAGGGTTAACCTACCATGCTATTCCCAGTGCACACAAGCTCTAAGTAGTTTCACTCTTGGCTGGGACCTCTACTTCTCAAAGAGCAGAGCCAGTTTAATTACCAGGGGAGCAAGGCAGAAACCCACATTAGCAAGCTGCAAACGTCATTAGTACAGGACGACTGAACATAATTAAAATATAAAGGTTTGGCTTTTTTGACTGAAAAATGGGGATAACAAATACTAATGTAACAGGGTAATTACTTTACCAAGCAATCAGTTGTGGTTATGTTTATTTCGTCTCTCTCTAGGTCTGCACACGTTAAATTTTCCTGTAGCCGGCTCAAGCACTTAACTCCCCATAGTCCTCTATGGTATATTTGCTTAGCTCTAAAACAGTAATTGATAGGAACATTCACACACCTGCTTGTTATCTCCGTTGCTGCTCCATTCAAACCCCATTCCAAAGGGCCAATCGTCACTGCAGAACAAAAAGAGGAACCAAAACGCTACTCTGATGAACAGTTGATATTAGCTGTTGGCTATCTTCTGGGTTCCATACACCGCCAAGGACCACAGGGAGGTAAGTAAGTATAATGAACTCAGGATCTCTGGGTTTTATGGGGGGGGGGGGGGGGCATATATTTTATTGCTCAGAGGGACATGCCCTTTAAAACAACTTGAGAAATGTAAGCAAGTCTATTGGGAATGATAAGATATTGATTAATTATAGTGGGTAAAATGTTGTCCTAATTAAAAAGGTCCATGCCACAGTGCTTTTAAATGGCACCCCTATTAATGATAGTATCCTGTCAGGACACTTCGTATCCCAGTTAACTAACCATCCATATGGATACACCAAATGACCTACTAAGCAAAATTAACAAGCTGTAACATCATAAGTGCCCTTCCAAGCTTGAATTTTTAATTGTACTTCCCCTTTATATGTAAAAGAATGAGATGAAGTCTTTTTCTTTGCCAATACGCCCAACAGAGACAGATTTTAAGAAAAGAGGGTACTGGACAATGAAGTCGTACCAAGGACCGCAAACATGAAGAAAAATAAAATACAACTTTAGGCCTTCACATGCCAACTGGTATTGTAGTTAGGATAAAGCTATAGGCTAAGAAGTGGCAACTATAAAATGCAGGTCCAGAGCAAATACTGTAGTTTCCGTGCTCTTTTTAAACTAAATCTATGTCTTACGTGCTATTAATTAAGAAGCTAATGTTGTTTTATCATATGACTGTTTATATCCCCATATGGTTTTAGTTTTTTAGATTCTCTTCTCATTTGACATTTCAGTTTTAGTATCTACTGGTTTCTAAAATTGGATAATTAAACCTGTTAAACCTTGTTTAATAATACAGTAATGGTAGGAATTGTTCATATAGGACACCTATGCACCATGAAACCACAACACAAGCCAGTTTTGGTAGTAAAATGGTTTTGGGTCATGTACACAGTAATTCTGGAGATGGGTAAACATATACCAAAGACATAATCAGGGATGGTGGCAGTTTATTTGCAAGTAACCGCTAAGATTTTAAAGGGAGAGTTCAGTGGAAATTATCAATATTGTTAAATTGTTAGTTTGTGTAATGCATACTTAGTTATTCTACATATTCTCTTCCATTTTGAAAAATCAGATTTCATACCCTTTGCTGTTCCCTGCTGTTGACATTAGTGAGCTGCCATTTCAGGTACTAACGGTCCTTATTCTTCCCAGGATGCACCACATCCTTGGAATGTTCCTAACAGTTATTTCTACTGATTAGCTGTTGGATGGGTCAAAGATGCTCAGATCTCAACTGAGCAACTGAATCAACCTAGGCGCTAGGTCAAGGACAAGACCATAACTGTCTCTACTAGGGGTCCTGGTGAAAAGGGAACAAAGGAAATACCATAAACAGCATAAATAGAGAGCTATTGTGTAAGCTTATAAACCAATAGTGTCCAAGTAAGCCCTTGGCTGGATAAAATTGCTATTTCTGGTTTATAAACATGTGTTAATGTTTGTGAAAATGAACGTACAGTTCTGTATAATAACATTTTCACCCCTTCCAAAACACAATGCTATAAAGGAATACTTCAGATACACAAAGTAACATGGATTCCTCATACAGGCAGCAGGTTCAAGCATTATACTCCTGCATTGCAATTACACATATCTCACTGCAGGTGCTGGGATTTGCTGGAATTCAGTCCAGCACAGAAATACACTTTGTCTAAAGATTTTTAAATAACATAATTCCCTCCTAACCTACATTTTATGGTGGCTGCCGGGTATATGGGGGTCAGACATCTCGCAGACAGACTTTTTTTTTCTTTTACTGGGGCCTTAGATTAAGTGAACGCATTAGAGACTTTAATTTGTACTTTTCTGATACTACTCCCCTGTGCATCTAATGGGGTTAATTGAAGGCTCGGTAAGAAGATCACTTGATTCTTTAGGGAAGGTTATAATGTAAAGTGGATTGCACTGGTAATTTTACTAAAAGGCCATAGGCAAGAATATAATAATATATTGTCAGAAAATAATTCTAGTGTTGTGATGTCACACCTGAATGAGTATTAGATGGACACATCTCACAGAATCTTGGCAATGTCACATAGAATAAGCCGGGGGAGAAAAAATAAAATTGAATCAATGCCATTGGGCAAATACGTAAAGGAAACACTGGTCTAGTAGAATCACCACTAGACCAGGAAGGGCTAGGAGAAATGTAAATGGCAAACTTCCTGACAGTTAGTGATAGCATTAAAGCTAGAAGGCATTAGGTGCTAAGATTAATACAACTGGATCAAAATTAACTAAAGGCAACATTAATGCTCCACCTAGTAAATTCAGAGGGCCAGTAAGTTCAAGCTATGAAGAGCCTTTACCAGTCAATAATATGGCAGGGAGTGTGTTTACAATTAAAATGTACAAGGAACACTGCAAGTGGGCCATATGCTATTTACAGAGATACATTTTTATGGGATTAATATGTAATTTTACCAATATGTGTAGGGATCAGTGTTACAGTGCCAATATGGTTAGAATAATATTTTCTGAGCTAGTCAGTACGCATTGTGAGCAAAATCATTAAAGTCATGTTATCTTTGTCCTGAAGAAGAAACACTGTGAGCCGTCGAAACGTTACATTTATGCAAATATTGTGCCCAGGAATTATTTGCATATTTTAAAATAATGTTTTTCCATGAGTCAGAAGTACAAACTTGCTCAGATGAAGTATCTATCACCTCTCCAAAGTTACATTTGCTACTGATGGCTGAAAAAGATATCAGAGGTCTCCTCAGCATTCAGTGACCTGTTTAACTCAGCCTGATGTATCAGGCCTATATATAGTGATCAAATGCCTCTGTGATTTCTATATCCTTGTAACTTCCAGTAGTGAGCCAACTCTATATAAAAAAAGATCTTTCTGTATGCTGAACAGCAACAGTATTTCTGAATTTGGGTTCTCAAGGGATGGTAAATCTGTCTCAACCCATGTAGATAGAAGTCAAATTTCGTAGAAAACCCAGGAAAGCAAAAAATAATATCGAAGTAAAAGGCTATTGAGTTCTGATCTCCATTCCTTTTCTCAAGGCAAATCCTTTAGGTAAAAATCCCCCAGTCACTGCTGGCAATAGCTGATAACAACAACCAAATGTCTGTCTTTTACAAGTGGCAATCACACACAGACATATGAAATAACATTTTAAGCCAATACTATAGACAGTGGGGTCCATTAGTGGCATCCCATGGGCAAATGCTATGCAGCCAAAATGCCATGTCTGACCCTATTTGTTAAGCATTATGACGTTCATGTCATCTTGTCTCCATGACTTTCCCTGTGGAAAACATCCATGTCTGCAGTTTAGTGATAATTAAGTCTGTGGGCTACTCGAAGTTATAACCATGCCAATCAGAGCAAGGGAAACTGTTAGTTACACTGACAAATTCTTTATAACTATAACATGTTCCAATACACAACCAAGAGAATTCCAAACGGAAGAACCAAGAGTGGCTATAGGTGTAGGGGGTGACCAATTGGAATGTATAACGATATATTCCTTGATCTGACTTCGCTCAGTATTAGGAGCGCCTCTAATGCTGGGCTTACACGTTCTGTAGCTTCAATTGGTCATCTCTCTGTACAGTCATGAAATATCTTATCAGGCTACTTTCAGACTGAAGGTAAAATTCCAGATGTTTTCTCCTATAGAAACACTAGGGGAACCGATCAGTAAACTTTTAGCAAACGGCAATATGTTGCTCATCTAAAGGTAGCCTTAGGGTAGGCCACACTGCTGCATTTTTTATGCGTTTGTGCTTGCATTTTTATCAAATTGCGTTTGTGGCCAAGTATGGCCGTGCCCTAAGACTGTATTATTTGTGGAAGGTAGTCAACTTAAAGGGAACTTATAAGGAACAATTCCATTACAACCATCCCTGAATTGTACTTAAGTTTTGGTCTGACAATTTTTTAGCGTTTCTCATAAGAAAAATATTGCCCTGCTCATTAGATGAATGGCCACGCATGACCTGATGGTTAGAGATGGAATCCGGATCCGACATGGAACCCCTCAGTTATGAAATCCGAAGTCCAGATTTCGGAACATATTTTCGAATGTATGGAGCCATTTTCGAAAATGTATTTGAACGTTCAAAAACCTTCGAAAATACGATCATATTTTTGAAGATTTTCGAACGTTTGAATCTATTTTCGAAAATTATTTGAAAATTCGTTCTGTTTTCAGATTTTCACGAGATCCAGGTATCCGAAAACGTAACGAAACTATTGAGTTTCGGACATCTCTACTGATGGTCGTACGATATTGAGATATCATACAATTGGGATTTTTACATGTATGGGCCCCTTTAGCCATAAAGAAAATAAGTGTTAAAGGATAAGTATGCTGTAAAAAAAAAAAAAAAAAAGTTTGGTAATTTTTTTCCCCCCATCCCCCTCCAGAGCCTACCTTTCCTGCTTCAAAGTTGCTGGCTTCTTCATTCTGTATAGTGGAATGTGTAGCTCCGCCCCTCCGAGATTTCCTGGTTCCTTCAGCTTCATTGGTCTCAAAAGGTTTTTTGTACCAAGCATGCGCGCCCTTGTGGCACGTGAACAGACGTGCGTGCTGCCATCTCGCTGCACCATGCTTGTGCGCGATGACATACATGCATGGACTGACATCATTCGAGTGAGTGCACGCACTTGGTACAAACGGAGTTTACCTTTTGAGACCAATGAAGCTGGAAGAACCAGAAAGGAACAGGAAGAATTTTTTTCCCCCTTCATAAATTTGGTGGGGTTTATTTGCCTTCCTTTGGATCAACAGTTAGGCAAGAAATGTGGATATTGCTAGATGGGTTGGACTGGATGGACATATGTCTTTATTCAACCTCAAACACTACTACTATTACAGATACGTATATACATGCAATTACCTGGCCGATGTGTGTCATTTTCATGCACAAAAAAGGAAAATTATATAGAATATTGACTTTTAAGGACATTCACAAACAAAAACAGGATTTAAAAAAAAAGGCTGTAGGAATGGAGTTCGTCACACCATTCAAAGCATGTGTAATAAGAAATGAAGAACCCAATTACTATGAAATGTATCAGGATATGTGAAATCAGTTTTATTGACCTGCATGCAAAACACTCTGCCTCATACTTTTACATGTGTACAGAACCCCTTAAATGATTTCAAATCTTGGTTATGTTCTTACATAATACCTTCTATAAAGGTATTTTTTTTCTCTTGTGTATCACTTTTACCACTGGCAGCAGCTGGAAAGGATTCTAATGTGGCTAATGCTGGCCATACACTACAGATTCATCTTTCGATTGCTAATCTATCAAACTGGTTTGCCGGTGGGAGGTTTTACCTTCCGATGATCCTGTAATGTTCTCTATCTGGACTATTCATTTTGTGGAAGTAGCTGGCCTATAAGATTTTTGGGCATGGTGGCCAAGTTTGCTGAAATTCCATCTTGCCAGACACCAGACTATGCAGAGGAATATTACATGCACTGGATAATAATATTTTTATAATACATAAGTGTGATATTTTACGATGGGAGCTGCAGTGGTATATATCCTTATAAAAATCACTCAGCTATGTCACTAAGATACTCATTTCTTATATCCCACTGCTCTGCCCATTCCAGTGTTCATCCCTGGATCATTACTCAGTGTTTTTTGCAGTGTTTAACTTCACAAACGGAACCTGCTGGAGCTGCTTCCTGTCACTTCATAACCAATGTCTCTCTCCTCCTCCACAAAGATTTGTTTAATCGCATAGATGCTGGGCTGGGATGTTCCCTTCTACTGGGTTTAAGTTACAGAAGGTAGCTTGGGGTGTTTAAGGTGGGAATAGGGACAAGGCTAGGATTTGAAATGCAAATGGGGTGAAAGAATCGGATGAAATACTTATGTATTATAAAAATAATGCGCCCCTTACATTATAATATAAGGATATTAACCCACCTCAGTGTTCCCTGCACTGTATAAAAGCACTCCGCCTATGGCCTTCTATATGGTCGAGGAACTCCCCGGTGGTGTAATATATATAAGGGGTGCATTATCCCTTATATAATACATAAGGCTAGGCATTTTCAACGGGAGGTGCAGTGGCGAGAATCTATATTACAATCAGTCAGTGATGTCACTGAGTGCCTTTCTGTATTCTACTGCCCCTCCCACTGTCTCCCCCTTCTTGTATTATTCATTTATATAGGAATCCCTGTTTATTCTAGACAGACAATGTTCGGTCCTTCTTTATCTTTTCAATAGTATAACTATTTATACATTAAAGGGTATGTCCACCCTTAAAACTGTTTTTTGATATAGCCTTCCCCTGGTCTCCGCCCGCAACCGCTTAATTTTTAGGTTTAGAAAGTGCCCCAAACTTTTACTTACCTCCCCTCTTTCCTCCGCAGCGCTGCCGGCCCTCTGCTTGTGAGAAAATGCAAGCAGAGGGGCGGGACCGGCAGTCGCGTCTGTGATTGGCTGAGCTGCAGCAAATCACGGCCGCGGCTGCTGGTCATTCAGTGCAGCGGAGGAAAGAGGGGAGGTACGTAAAAGTTTGGGGCACTTTCTAAACCTAAAAATGAAGTGGTTGGGGCTGGGAGACCAGGGGGAAGGCTATATCAAAGGGGATTGATGCTAGGGGGAGGCAATCCGGAGGGGGAGGGAGAGGGAGGGAGAGAAGGGCTGCAGTACGCATGCCAAACTTCTCCCGGAGGCCAGGTAGGAGGCAGAGTCCTATATGAACTCTGCTATCCTCCTGGTGGGCAGTTTTTGGGACTTTGGGGGGGGACTACAGGAGAACCATATGGAGCTGGGATGTGAGGTAAGGATTAAACTACACAACATGATGGGGCCAGTAGTTAGGGGGATTATAGTTTTGGGGGTGGACATGCCCTTTAAACAGGGATTCCTATATAAATGACTAATACAGGAAGGGGAAGACACAGTGGTAGTGGGCAGGTTATTTTTTTTGGCTGGCCTTATGTATTATAAGAAATAGTACGCTACCTACAATGTAATATATGGATTTACTTTACCTCAGAGTTCCATGACCTGTATAAAAGCACTCGGCCTGCGGCCTCATGCTTGTATATGGTCATGGAACTCCTCGGTGGCGTAATATCCTTATATTACACTGCAGGTAGCGTATTATCCCTTATATCTCACATAGTTGTATCTGTCCGGCATCTGTCTGTGAAGGATCTTACAACCATCCATCCAATCAGCCTTATTTTCCTTAAACAACTTAATGTGCCACTGGTTCAGTACATACCCTGTAAAATGCCATATTATATATGCTGCAAATAATATTGTACTGCAGTTTTCTCACTGTTCAGGTCTGAAAAAAGTCATCTAAAGCTACAGAATCCACTGAAAATGTGCAAATTTACATCATATGAGCTTTCCACAGTTCTTGTTTATTATTAAAGTATTAAATAAACATGTAAATAAATAAAAATCTAAAGAAAATAGTTAGCAAGTATGTGTGGGAGAGACAACATATTTAAACAGTGTTTCACTAAGAGATTATTTAATACTTTAATAAAAGTAAAGTTATGTGTCAACTTTTTGATTTCTCCCAGAAACAGACTTACCAACTTTTCGTTCCTGCTGCCTCAGCCTCTAAGGTGGCTGCAGGGTGTTGAGAGAGCCGAGGAAAAACTATGGCAAGTCTGTTTCTGGATACTTTTTGAAAGTTTTTAACCTGGCATTTAGGGTTGGGAGGGGTCTACTGCACTACATAAAAAGTTGATTGTTTTAAAAATGAACTGCAGAGACAAGGCATCTGGAGGGGTGGGTGGGTGGCGAGCTAACGCACATGCTAGCGCAACGCTCAGCGCACACTAGGCACACCAAGATTAATAAAATTTTATAGCAATTTCAGGTTTTCAACATTTAACGTCCATTTAATACACAACACACTTGATTTCTTAGCAGCAATTTGGCATTAAAGCACATGCTGGCACTACTGCAAGTGTTTATGCCTATAACATCTGGCTTCTCTTACAAATAGTATTATGTGTAACAAAAGAGTTCA
The DNA here is from genome assembly GCA_019447015.1 of Hymenochirus boettgeri. NCBI lineage: Eukaryota > Metazoa > Chordata > Amphibia > Anura > Pipidae > Hymenochirus > Hymenochirus boettgeri. The sequence continues at coordinate 95,922,728 of CM033470.1, read as the reverse complement.
GCTTTTTAAAGTGTGAGGAACACTACACAGAAGGCCCATAAAGCTCTATGATTTTTACAGTCTGTAAAAGATCTGACATTGGTTTTTGAAGAACCAGTGTATAATTTATAAGGATAATCAAAAATAAACACATACAACAGAAATTTTTAGGAGTTTAGCTTTTTATATTTTCTCTCAAGGAAATCATTTTAAGAGAAAGCTGTCTTAAGTGCCAGGAAAGATGTTTTTTTGGCTCTGAGTTATTGTTGCTAGAATCGACTATAAATTTGGTTTAGGTATGCCACTTTCATACTGCCTCAATACTCCATGTCTGGAATTACTTCATGTGTCTAAGCTTTAATCACTTTACACAATCTTTAAAGGGTATGTCCATCAAAAAGTATGTTTCTATCTGATTTACTAAAGAACAGGAGGTAAATGCACTCTCTCTTACCTCCCGTTCTTCAGTAAATCTTACAGGAGAGGAGGAGACACTTACCCGCGGACCCGCTCCAGCGCCGACTTCACTGACAGTCTCCGACGCATCCTCGCTCCTTCGCACGGTATGCACTGGAGGACTGGAGATGCGTCTGAGGCGTCGGGGAATTCGACGCTGGAGCGGGTCCGCTGGTAAATGTCTCCTCCTCTCCTGTAAGATTTATTGAAGAATGGGAGGTAAGAGATAGTGATTTTTGATGGACATACCCTTTAAGTTTCTGCTATTGGAAGCCATCTTTTTAAGTATATATTTAGGTATCTCCAACGTAAAAAAAATTTAAAAAAATATTTATTGTAGGCCACTCCCAACCGCAAAGTTAGATTTCAAACAAATAACAGCACAAACATACTTACAGTCCTTCACTCCCGCGGTCGTCTCTTCCCAGCCCTCTGTTTGTCGTAGTTGCAAACAGGGTCCGGACCAGCAGCCACGTCTGTTATTGGCTGAGAAGGGGGTGAGGCAGCAATTTAGGGACCTAGAGGATACTAGGGAGGGTGGGAATGGGCTCCCCTGCACATGTCCTCAGTAAGGTCAAGGAAGAAGCAGGAATAGGATGACTCACTGACACCTCCTACTCTTCAGTTTCATGGACTTTGGAAAGGCACTGCAGGAGAACCATAAGGAGCAGAGATGTAAGGTTAGGAGTTTTTTTAAACTATACAGTGGGATCAGTAGGGGGTAGAGATGGGCTAGAACTCAACCCGAGTTCGAGCCGAACTATTCGAGTTCGAACGGACTCTGCCTTCTCGAACTATCCCGGACCCGGATTTCTCAGACTTTCGATAATTATCAAATGTTCGAACGTTTTCAAGGCGCATGAATATGCGAGTAAAATGTCTATTATACCAATACGCGAGTAAATACAGAATTATCGAATCCGTGAGTTAAATGTCTATTATACCAATACGCGAGTAAATACCGAATTATCAAATCTACAAGTAAAATGTCTATTATACCTATACGCGGGTAAATATCGAATATCGAATCCGTGAGTAAAATGTCTATTATACCAATACGCGGGTAAATATCGAATATCGAATCCGTGAGTAAAATGTCTATTATACCAATACGTGAGTAAATACCGAATTATCGAATCTACAAGTAAAATGTCTATTATACCTATACGTGAGTAAATATTGAATCCGCAAGTAAAATGTCTATTATACCTATACGCAAGTAAATATCAAATCTGCGAGTCATTCATGGGATAATTATCGAATGTTCAAACGCGAGAGCCAAAAATTAGCACGCGTGAGAGGAAAATCATTTTTTCAAAAGTCCTGGATATTCAAATATGTTCCCCAGACCATTTCCCAGGTCCCACAGCCATTTACATTGCTTTGAACTTTCCATAAAGTTTAACAAAGGCACACCACTTAAACAATGGCACACAGAACATACAAAACAAGGTTTAGCCTCAATTTAGGTTTTTATTCAATAAATTATTATTTAATTTATAGTTCTCCTTTAAAAGGAAGAACATGGAATCAGAAAGCAGTGCATCTTGACATAATTGAAAGATTACAGCTATCATGGGGCTTAGCTTTCTAGTTGGGTCATTGACTGTTATGTTCTTCACACATGCCCAGACTAAAGCAACTTCAGGAACATGTTGCAACATCTCAGGCCCAACCCTGTTACAGTTTGGATTAGGCAGGGAGCCTGTGACTAAGGTTAAGAGGGGTGGTCAGATATACACATGGATATTTTATTCAGCTCTTTAGAGCGGCACGTTTACTTTAATTCCATTTACTGGAGTGTGTGTATTTTTGTCTACTGTTTATTGGTGTTTTTGGAGGGATTTTTTCCAGATCATCGAATTTGGTTTAGCTTTCCTTTAACAAAAGTGCGCAAGCAATAAGTGTATTATACATGTAAGCGCAGACCTACATGCACCTAGAAGCTTAGATCCATAGCTGCATAGAATCACAAACGGACATTTTAACCTTGACAAAATCCCCCAGAGGGTGGAAATATGTTGTGCGTTGCACCTGGTGCATAAATTATATTTAATAAGATTGGGAATTCTTAGCCTAACTCGTCACAGATATTCTAGACAATAAGTGGTTCATCAAAGATTTCATTTAAATATGTAATCAAAAAAAGCTCCTTGAAACCCACCTTTTACCTTTAAAAAAACCCTAGAAATTTAAATTATTAAATTCCTTATCCTACGCTCAAGGCTCGGTCATTATCCAGCCAGGAGTACAAAGTGCACCTTACCACAAGCAAACGGATAATGAAAGTGCCCATTTAGTAAAGAACACATCTATTTTATAAATCTATCTATACAGGTATATACTTACGTACAGGGTACACTAAATAGTTCTTAGTTACAGAAAGTATTTATAGGCCTGTTTACTGCAGTTCCATCTCAGTTGTTGTTCTGGGCTGACTTCTGTGTAGTGGTTAGCCCTGTGTTTTGAGTAGCTCTAATTAAACACCATCTTTCCACTAATGATATCTCTTCTCTTTAATGACTGTTATTACAATCTCCTGTTCACCAAATTGTAAAAGCAGGTTATGGAAATGGTTCAGAGTGCAAGGGCAACTATAACCACGAGAAATGTCTAATAACTTAATTACATGTTTAAGAAACTGAAAACAGTGCTAGGAACTGTATATCTGTACTGCTGAGAACCCAGCACGCCCCTGAGATTATCTGCATTCTCACTTTCAGCATGTGAGGAATGCTGGGCAACGAATTAAATGACAAACACGAAACTGGAACAGATTGGAGCAAAAACGCTACTATCTCAATGTTTGAACTTATTACTGCTCAGCTCTTTCTCTTACCCTTTATTGCTAATGACTATTACTACATTTCCCATGGGGTAGGCCAACAACCTATTTTTGTGATTTCATAGAAGGCATGCCAGCCTCCTTTTACAGAGAGTGCAAACTATTACCAAGAATCCAAATTTTTACAATGGTGGTACTTACTCCTCTTGTAATGCTGAGTGATTGGATCGCCTAAAGAGGAATAAGCCCCTAAACCACCATTTTTTCCTGTAGGTTTTCCTTCATCCTGCATTTATTCCTGTGCATGCGCAGCTAACAAAGATTGAAGGAGAGGGACAGTCTCCTGCTTCTGCTCAAGGGAGAATATGTCTTCATTTGTGCTAAACCATTGGGAAAGAAGCCATCAGGCAGCAAGGGAACATTACCAGATTGGTATAGTCAAGGAGACAGAAACTGCAACAGCATAAGTGTTAAAAAGTAACTTTGTCAAGCAAGACTGATAATGAACTGTGAATACTGTAAGTGAACAGAATTTGAACTTATTAGAAGGGTTGTGAACCGATATCCCTAGACAGAGGAACAGAGAATGTTACTGAAACATACTCCAGTACTAACGGTGCCTGCAAGTTAATTTTTGTCCGTGGATTTCCTAGCAGAAACACATTCTAAAGCTCTGCACACATGATCGACGAACACCACAATGCTCATTGAACGAGTGGTGATCAAGTGGCCAATTAACAGCCGTTTTGTACAATAATCACATGTGTGCTCATTCAGGCAGGTGTAGTCATATAACAGCAGGTACTATTCATGACCCACCAGCTGTTCAGTCGGGTGTTCAGTCGTTCGTTAATCAGGTCCAAAGGACCACACATGTGCGATTATTGACCATAACGGCTGTTAATTGCCTGTTCGTTCGTCAGACATTGGCCGAGCGTGCTTAAAGCCCAGTAAATGACAGCCTGGAAAGGGAGCTGGTACAGATTGAGGTTTGTGTGATTTACCAATTGTGAATATTTTTTGCATATTAATAAATATTCATTTAGAGCTAAATTGTGATTGGCCAGTAGTGGAAAGCTAGAAAGGGGGCGATGTTTTACATCGATTTGGAGGTTGAAAAATTTAATTGGAGGAACAGATCAAAATTTCGCAACTTAGCGTACTAGTCTTGTTAACTGTCTGTGGAAGATGTGGTTGATGGAAAAATTTACATCTGGTCAGATATTGATAAACTGATCGATATTGTTGAGCAGTGAATTAAAAAAGAATCAAAAAACCACCATCCATGTTTCGACCAATTAGAACATATTTGCCAAATCAGTCAAAATATCAATGCAGTGTATGGCCAGCCTAGTGCAAAATTCCTGTGTAGGAATTCAGCTTTAAAGGGCATGTCCACCCTTAATAAAAACTTTTAGCCTCCAATAGAATACAGCCCCCCAGCCCCAACCACTATAAAAATAATTTCAGAAAGTGCCCAGATGTTTACTTACCTCCCCTCTCTCCTCCGACGCCCGGCCCGGCCTTCTGCTTGCGAGACACTGCAAGCAGGGGCGGGACCGGCAGCTGCGTCCGTGATTGGCTGAGAGGCAGCCAATCACGGACGCGGCTGCCAGCTTCTCAGAATGCCGGGGGAGCGAGGGAAGGTAAGTAGAGTTCTGGGGACTTTCTAAAAATATTTTTTATGCACTTGGGGCTGGGAGAACATATTTTATTATGTGGTCAAAGGGTTTTATGGTAGGGGGAGGGATAGCAAAACGGAGGGAGAGGGAGGGGGAGAAGGGCTGCAGTACGCATGCCAAACTTCTCCCGGAGGCCAGGTAGGAGGCAGAGTCCTATATGGACTCTGCTATCCTCCTGGTGGGCAGTTTTTTGGACTTTGGGGGGGGGACTACAGGAGAACCTTATGGAGCTGGAATGTGAGGTAAGGATTTTATTACACTACATGATGGGGCCAGTAGTGGGGGGGGATTATAGTTTTGGGGGTGGACATGCCCTTTAAAGTCCTTAAATTCTAGCTGCCTGTTGGCAATCCAGTGAGTAAAATAAATTTAGGTTTTGCACTACATAAGTCAAAATAAATAATAACAGTATTGCTTATGCACACAGTACTGAAAACCCACTGATCACCCTTCCTCGGCTGCTATACCTGCTTTAAAATGATATGTTATTTATATTATTGTATGACTAATATTATGGTATGTCAGTTGTATGGTGTGCAGTTACTAAAGATAAAGTCAAACCAGGAAAATTATTAGATTGGCAGATAATATTGATACTTGAATGGACCAGTATGGGTAAAATACAAAAACCTAGTCTGTAGTAAGAGATCCTCTGGACCCTACAATCTATAAGGAAAAAAAAACATGAGATGTATTGAAATAACAGACCTGGAACACAGTAAATAGAGTGCTTCTGAGAGCATCTGCCCAATTATATGGATTTGATATGATTGCGGGGCTGAAAAATATGCAACCGTACAAATGACTGATCAGGACATGGGGAAAGATGTGGTTCAACGCAAGTCCTACAACTCGTAGCTGCATTGCAATGAGCACAAATCAGTTCTACTGCTTAAAGAATGCAATAAACATATTTACTCATTCAAAATAATTCATAATTTTTAAGTTTAGGGAGCAACGCAAAGGAGCAAAAAAATGTATCTTTTCAAAATATTTTGCTTCCTTTGGCTATTATATATTTATACAAACAAGCTCTTTATAACCAAACACATAATGTTGGCAATAAACAAATATGGTTGTAAAACTCCTAGCATTAACTGACTGGAGCAGAAAGGAAAATGTATTGGCTAAATCAAGACAACAAAGTATTCAAGCTAATGGAATAGCCTTAGAATAAGGAAGTTTCAATGGGGAGTCTGTGGTTGGAACTATGGTGTTTAATGTATTCATTAGTAGTAAAGCTGTTGGATTCATGGTATATAAATGGGGCCAGATATTTTTGTTATAGTAACTGTGCTGTACCATAATAAAGCAAGAAAATGACAAATATAAAATAGTAGTAGTATTCAGTTAGATCAACTGGACTGTAGTTTTTTTAATAAGGCTTGTTTTCTCCCAGCTCTGCTAAGTCCAGATATCTTTCCTTAAAGTCATCCAGACCATCCCCACTTTCTACTGCATTTGTCAGTTGCAGCCGTCAGTCAAGGCTGTGATGGTGACTTCATGACCACCTTAGAGCTCCCAAAGCCTTAAAGGAGGCAGAAGAGAGAACGAGGAACTGGAGAACATTAAGGTAAGATATCTGAAATCTGAAGCACCAGAGGAGAAAGGCAAGTTTTGCTAAATTAGGGTTTGGAAGGTGCTTGTTTAAAAGTTTTTGCAAGGGGTTTGCCCCTTTAAATATAATGTTAGGCTAGGTATACCCAGGTTGATAATTTGGGCCATGCAGTCTTTCCAGATGATATTTGGTAGATTGGGCCTGAATGTCAGCCATAAAACATATCTTATCACCAATTAAACAATCATGGCATATATGAAAGCATCCATTGGCAGACAGAATTCTTAATTTGGCAAATTCAATGGCAAAAAGTCATTCATCTAGTAATGCTTTACTATCATATGAGTATTGGCAGATCCCTGTTTAATCACACAGAATCAGCAACTGTAAGAAAAACTTGTCTTATCAATAAAATGTTCTATAAAAACATTTATCTCTGGTTCTTAATCTCTCAAATGCAGCAACAAACCTAAAGATTTTTCATTTGCTTTTGGTGTATTTCATGACAAAATGATAATTTATTATAACTATTGTGACTACACTTAAAATGTGTTGCAGCTGTCAGCAAACTTTCCACCACACATCACAATAATTATTAGCTGGTAAGTTAAATTGCAAAACAGAGTAAATTAGAAACAGCTGGAGAACTGCTGGACGCCCACTAAAATAATCTGCAGGTAACTTGCCCCTGCTTAAGCGTTTAAGTCCTGCTGGTTAGTCAGGGTTGCAGGATCAGTGAAAAATCTAATAACACATGCAGTGTGGCAGAGTTAGAATTAATGTTATTAAATTGCAATCACTTTGCAATCAGTGAAACCCTGTTAACTGCATTTATTAATAGAAAAATGGAAAACTGTGGTCTCCATTTAAAAAAGCACAGAGTATAAACCCACCCCCCCCCCAACACCACTGGTGTTGTAAACTTCCTGTAATGCTCCCACACTAAGTTACTTCTCTTCTGTCTAATGACGGTCAGTCAAGGGTGCGACAGTGACGTCACAGCCAATGATTAACAGCCATTACTACACAAACTTGCTGTGTTCCTAAACGTGCTCTTATCCAGCTCGCAGCAGGAGTAGGGAAGGTGGGACTTCCAGGGAGGGATTGTGGTTCTTGAACATTCTTGGAAGTCAGTGTGGGAGCATCAGGGGAGCATCAACTACCTCAGGGGAAGAGGGGAAGGTAAGGTTACCTTATATAACGCCAACATCTTCCATAGCGATTTACAATTACATGTATAAATTCACATCAGGCCCTGCCCTGAAGAGCTTACAATCTAAGCACATTTATTTGACACATACAACCTATCAGTATGTCTTTTATGATTGTAGGGAAACCCACACAAGCACTGGGAGAACATACAAACTCCTTGCAGATGTGCCCAAGGGTGGAATCGAACGCAGGAATTCATCAATGCAAGGTATCAGTGCTAACCACTAAACCACTGTGGTCCCCAAGGATGGTGTGTATCATAGCAGGGGCCATAGACAGCTGCAGAGACAGCTCTTTTCAATGGCCCGTGCATTGAGAACAATTATTTTGCCCTCACTACAAGGGCCACTGAAAATAACTTTTCAAAGAAGCCTAGGGTGAGGTCTGTAGCTGCCAAAGTTACAGACATGAAAAGTTTAAAGGAGAACTAAACTTAATTTTTAATCCTAATGTTGTTTTTCTCCCCAGAACACCTATACATTGTAAGATTCTTTTCTGGTAAGTTGAATTTATATACATGTGAGAAAAAGATTCTGTACCTAAGAAAGCTTCTATGTTGTTGCCAGTATAACTCACAACCCATGTAGTCTTCATAGTGTCTTTTTTCCCAAAGTGATCTGTTTTATTGGGGTCCTTAGATGCCTTTGGCTTAGTCTTCTGTACTTTTTATCCCCTTTATGGCACCACTGAACCGTCAGCAATTCACCCTTTGGCATCTTTAAAAGGGAAATTGTCAAATGAGTGATACCAACCCTCTTCCCTGTGCTCCCATCATTATTTTATTCCCTATGTTCATTCCTACCCTGTTTCCCATGAGAAGTGTCTTTTAAGATCAGTGCTTTAACCCTTTCACTGCCAGGAGATTTTCATTTTTTTTTGCGTTAACTGCCAGAAGAATTTTCAGGATTTTGTCCTTAATCGCTTTAGACTAATTTTACAGTAGGAAACCTTGCAGTAAATCAGGAATATTATACATTGTTTTTTTCAGCACAAAGTCTACTTTAATATGGTAACAAAATTTTGTAACTTTTCTGGAAATTTTACTGGAATTATGGGTAAAATATGTAAAAAAAATGAAAAATTTGCAAATTATCATGGATTTTTCCCATTTTTACTTATAGTTATCTTAAGGTTACACACAAAAATCTTACTGTTTCTAAAAGCTCAGATACTCCCGAGTACAACGATACCAGATATATGTAGGTACCCGACGTTTCCTGTACAGGAGACCCCCCCAAACTAAAACTGCACCTCCTAGAATATTACACCAAATTAAAATGTGTAACCACTACTGACAGTTAACATAGAATATCTACCAAATTATCTAAAATATCCCCCCAAGTGAGATATTTTTAGAAACTACACACTCGCAGGATTTTACGAGTGAGGTTAGTTTCGATCAAAATGCAGATACCCGGACGCAGCTCTTCGTCAAATTGTAAGTTACTTTCTCACATTTTCCTTTTTTTCCTCAACTGTAAAATCAGAGACAAAATCAAATGCGAATTTCAGCTAAAAACTGTGGAGGAAAGTTCAAACGCATCTCAAATATGAAAGCCTAACCCCTCCCGAATAAAACGGTATGCCACATTCATGGGTGTACCCAGAGACATGGCTTTAGGGTAAAAAAAAAAAAAGGGTGTGTGTATCACTTTAAGAATTTTTTTGTGTGTATTTCCCCTTTTTTTCCCCGATCATTCCCAAAGATAATCATCAGATCATCTTAGGGAATGATACCGAACTTGGAATACGGGCATAAATGCCCGTTTTCCAATTCGAAATCCGATCGGAAAAATCACTTCCCGGAAATCATTTTCCAGGAAGTGATTTTTCATTCATTGGCAAAGATCAATAATTTGGTGATCAGAAGTGATCACCAAATATTGATCTCTGTCCCCATTTTTTTTCTAAGTCTTCGCTAAGTAGCAAAGACTTAGAAAAAATCCTATTTGTGAATGGAACTTTGAGTTCCATTCACAAAATGTATAGAAAAGCTGGCAGCTTGACAGCTTTTCTATACTAGGTACTGCAGCATGATCAAATTGAGATCAAGCTGCAGTACCTCAACTAGACCACCAGGGGCAGTCTCCTACCACTTCAAGGGAGACCCCGGTGAAGGAGGAAGCTCCGTGACGTCACCGGGGTCTCCCTTTCCGCTTCCTCCACGTGGGACCGGCTGCACATCGCGGGACCCGGCTAAAGGTAAGTGTATCTTCCGATCCCCCCCTCGGATTTGGATCACACCGAGGGGGGATCGAGGGGGCTAGGGGGGCAGTTGAATGCTGCCCCCCGATCGGCCCTAGCAGGGGGGAAATTTTTTTTTTGCAGGGGGGAAGCCACAGATCGTATATTCACGATCTGTGGCAGTTAAAGCATTCTCTGCACAGATCGTGAATATACGATCTGTGGCAGGGAAAGGGTTAAAGGAAAGAGTTTGTTAGCCATCAAAACAAAATACCTTTATGGTAGGCATTGAAAAAAGACAACACAAGTCTTCTCACCTTTCTATGATGTCAGCAATAGTGCAGGAAAACATCAGGAGACCTTCAGGCATCTGTAAAGCAACTACAAGAGATGCATATGTCTGACAAAGTTGAAAAACAATATGTGAATAGAATTACAAAAGATTCGGAGCTAAAATGAGCCCAAGCATTAGCACAGAATAGGGTAGTACTTTTCTTTTACATTTGCAGTGGGTTCTGGGTACCATACTTATAAAGGATCAATGTCGATAATTATAGCAGCATTTTTTGCTGTGATAGAAAAATACTGACTGGCATTTTGATACAATCAATAACGGCCCATTGATAGCCACAAGCACTTTATTATGAAACAGTCGAAAAATAACACTGTGGTCTTAAAATACCGATAAAGAGTGGTATTTAAGGACTGCAGCGTTAAATTACAACAACTGCGGATGGTAAAAGGCTCAATATCAGTATTTAAGGACATTGATTCTTTTAAATACGACACAGTTCAACAAATTAAAAAAGACCCAAGGATGATGAACAATATGGTTTCAGTCTGTAACTAGAGACATTTCAAGCTAATTTAAACATAGAACTAATGGCTTAATAAAGGTCTCTGGTTACAGATTTAAATGTTGCAGTAACATATAATAAAAATTCTGGCAGAAAGGACTCAGTACGCATGCCAAACTTCTCCCGGAGGCAGTAGGAGGCAGAGTCCTATTGAACTCTGCTATCCTCCTGGGGCAGTTTTTTGACTTTGGGGGGACTACAGGAGAACCATATGGAGCGGGATGTGAGGTAAGGATTAAACTACACAACATGATGGGGCCAGTATTTTTAGGGGGATTATAGTTTTGGGGTGGACATGCCCTTTAACAGGGATTCCTATATAAATGATAATACAGGAAGGGGAAGACACAGTGGTAGTGGGCGGTTATTTTTTTTTGGCTGGCCTTATGTTTATAAGAAATAGTACGCTACCTACATTAATATGGATTTACTTTACCTCAGATTCCATGACCTGTATAAACACTCGGCCTGCGGCCTCATGCTTGTATATGGTCATGGAACTCCTCGGTGGCGTAATATCCTTATATTACACTGCAGGTAGCGATTATCCCTTATATCTCACATAGTTGTATCTGTCCGGCATCTGTCTGTGAAGGATCTTCAACACCATCCATCCAATCACCTTTATTTTCCTAAACAACTTAATGTCCACTGGTTCAGTACACCCCTGTAAAATGCCATATTATATATGCTGCAAAAATATGTACTGCAGTTTTCTCACTGTTCAGGTCTGAAAAAGTCATCTAAAGCTACAGAATCCACTGAAAATGTGCAAATTTACATCATTGAGCTTTCCACAGTTCTTGTTTATATTAAAGTATTAAATAAACATGTAAATAAATAAAAATCTAAGAAAATAGTTAGCAAGTATGTGTGGAGAGACAACATATTTAAACCAGTGTTTCACTAAGAGATTATTTAATACTTAATAAAAGTAAAGTTATGTGTCAACTTTTTGATTTCTCCCAGAAACAGACTTACACCACTTTTCGTTCCTGCTGCCTCAGCCTCTAAGGTGGCTGCAGGGTGTTAGAGAGCCGAGGAAAAACTATGGCAAGTCTGTTCTGGATACTTTTTGAAAGTTTTAACCTGGCATTAGGGTTGGGAGGGTTCTACTCACTGCACTAATAAAGTTGATTGTTTTAAAATGAACTGCAGAACAAGGCATCTGGAGGGGTGGGTGGGTGGCGAGCTAACGCACATGCTACGCAACGCTCCGCGCACACTAGGCACACCAAGATTAATAAATTTATACAAATTTCAGGTTTTCAACATTTAACGTCCATTTAATACCAACACACTTGATTTCTTAGCAGCAATTTGGCATTAAAGCACATGCTGGCACTACTGCAAGTGTTTATGCCTATAACATCTGGCTTCTCTTACAAATAGTATATGTGTAACAAAAGAGTTCAGCTTTTTAAAGTGTGAGGAACACTACACAGAAGGCCCATAAAGCTCTATGATTTTTACAGTCTGTAAAAGATCTGACATTGGTTTTTGAAGAACCAGTGTATAATTTATAAGGATAATCAAAAATAAACACATACAACAGAAATTTTTAGGAGTTTAGCTTTTTATTTTCTCTCAAGGAAATCATTTTAAGAGAAAGCTGTCTTAAGTGCCAGGAAAGATGTTTTTTTTGGCTCTGAGTTATTGTTGCTAGAATCAACTATAAATTTGGTTTAGGTATGCCACTTTCATACTGCCTCAATACTCCATGTCTGGAATTACTTCATGTGTCTAAGCTTTAATCACTTTACACAATCTTTAAAGGGTATGTCCATCAAAAAGTATGTTTCTATCTGATTTACTGAAGAACAGGAGGTAAATGCACTCTCTCTTACCTCCCGTTCTTCAGTAAATCTTACAGGAAAGGAGACACTACCCCGGACCCGCTCCAGCGCCGACTTCACTGACAGTCTCCGACGCATCCTCGCTCCTTCGCACGGTATGCACTGGAGGACTGGGAATGCGTCTGAGGCGTCGGGGATTCGACGCTGGAGCGGGTCCGCTGGTAAATGTCTCCTCCTCTCCTGTAAGATTTATTGAAGAATGGGAGGTAAGAGATAGTGATTTTTGATGGACATACCCTTTAAGTTTCTGCTATTGGAAGCCATCTTTTTAAAGTATATATTTAGGTATCTCCAACGTAAAAAAAATTTAAAAAAATATTTATTGTAGGCCACTCCCAACCGCAAAGTTAGATTTCAAACAAATAACAGCACAAACATACTACAGTCCTTCACTCCCGCGGTCGTCTCTTCCCAGCCCTCTGTTTGTCGTAGTTGCAAACAGGGTCCGGACCAGCAGCCACGCGTCTGTTATTGGCTGAGAAGGGGGTGAGGCACAATTTAGGGACCTAGAGGATACTGGGAGGGTGGAATGGGCTCCCCTGCACATGTCCTCAGTAAGTCAAGGAAGAAGCAGGAATGGATGACTCACTGACACCTCCTACTCTTCAGTTTCATGGACTTTGGAAAGGCACTGCAGGAGAACCATAAGGAGCACGAGATGTAGGTTAGGAGTTTTTTTAAACTATACAGTGGGATCAGTAGGGGGTAGAGATGGGCTAGACTCAACCCGATTCGAGCCAACTATGTCGAGTTCGAACGGACTCTGCCTTCTCGAACTATCCCGAGACCCGATTCTCAGACTTTCGATAATTATCAAATGTTCGAACGTTTTCAAGGCGCATGAATATGCGAGTAAATGTCTATTTACCAATACGCGAGTAAATCCAGAATTATCGAATCCGTGAGTTAAATGTCTATTACCAATACGCGAGTAAATACCGAATTATCAATCTACAAGTAAATGTCTATTATACCTATACCGGGTAAATATCGAATATCGAATCCGTGAGTAAATGTCTATTATACCAATACGCGGTAATATCGAATATCGATTCCGTGAGTAAAATGTCTATTATACCAATACGTGAGTAAATACCGAATTATCGAATCTACACAGTAAATGTCTATTATCCTATACGTGAGTAATATCGAATCCGCAAGTAAAATGTCTATTTACCTATACGCAAGTAAATATCAAATCTGCGAGTCTTCATGGGATAATTATCGAATGTTCAAACGCGAGAGCCAGAAAATTAGCAACGCGGGAGAGGAAAATCATTTTTTCAAAAGTCCTGGATATTCAAATATGTTCCCCAGACCATTTCCAGTTCCCACAGCCATTTACATTGCTTTGAACTTTCCATAAAGTTTAACAAAGGCACACCACTTAAACAATGGCACACAGAACATACAAAACAAGAGTTTAGCCTCAATTTAGGTTTTTATTCAATAAATTATTATTTAATTTATTTCTCCTTTAAAGGAAGAACATGGAATCAGAAAGCAGTGCATCTTGACATAATTGAAAGATTACAGCTATCATGGGGCTTGCTTTCTAGTTGGGTCATTGACTGTTATGTTCTTCACACATGCCCAGACTAAAGCAACTTCAGGAACATGTTGCACATCTCAGCCCACCCTGTTACAGTTTGGATTAGGCAGGGAGCCTGTGACTAAGGTTAAGAGGGGTGGTCAGATATACACGATTTTTATTCAGCTCTTTAGAGCGGCACGTTTACTTTAATTCCATTTACTGGAGTGTGTGTTATTTTTGTCTACTGTTTATTGGTGTTTTTGGAGGGATTTTTTCCAGATCATCGAATTTGGTTTAGCTTTCCTTTAACAAAAGTGCGCAAGCAATTAGTGTATTATACATGTAAGTGCAGACCTACATGCACCTAGAAGCTTAGATCCATAGCTGCATAAATCACAAACGGACATTTTAACCTTGACAAAATCCCCAGGGGTGGAAATAGGTTGTGCGTTGCACCTGGTGCATAAATTATATTTAATAAGATTGGGAATTCTTACCCTACTCTCACAGATATTCTAGACATAAGTGGTTCATCAAAGATTTCATTTAAATATGTAATCAAAAAAAGCTCCTTGAAACCCACCTTTTACCTTAAAATAAAAAAACCTAGAAATTTAAATTATTAAATTCCTTATCCTACCTCAAGGCTCGGTCATTATCCAGCCAGGAGTACAAAGTGCACCTTACCACAAGCAACGGATAATGAAAGTGCCCATTTAGTAAAGAACATCTATTTTATAAATCTATCTATACAGGTATATACTTACGTACAGGGTACACTAAATAGTTCTTAGTTACAGAAAGTATTTATAGGCCTGTTTACTGCAGTTCCATCTCAGTTGTTGTTCTGGGCTGACTTCTGTGTGGGTTAGCCCTGTGTTTTGAGTAGCCTAATTAAACACCATCTTTCCACTAATGATTCTCTTCTCTTAATGACTGTTATTCCAATCTCCTGTTCACCAAATTGTAAAAGCAGTTATGGAAATGGTTCAGAGTGCAAGGGCAACTATAACCCGAGAAATGTCTAATAACTTAATTACATGTTTAAAACATGAAAACAGTGCTAGGAACTGTATATCTGTACTGCTGAGAACCCGCACGCCCCTGAGATTTCTGCTTTCTCACTTTCACCATGTGAGGAATGCTGGGCAACGAATTAAATGACCACGAAACTGGAACGATTTGGAGCAAAACGCTACTATCTCAATGTTTGAACTTATTACTGCTCAGCTCTTTCTCTTACCCTTTATTGCTAATGACTATTACTACATTTCCCATGGGGTAGGCCAACAACCTATTTTTGTGATTTCATAGAAGGCATGCCAGCCTCCTTTTACAGAGAGTGCAAACTATTACCAGAATCCAAATTTTTACAATGGTGGTACTTACTCCTCTTGTAATGCTGAGTGATTGGATCGCCTAAAGAGGAATAAGCCCCTAAACCACCATTTTTTCCTGTAGTTTTCCTTCATCCTGCATTTATTCCTGTGCATGCGCAGCTAACAAAGATTGAAGGAGAGGGACAGTCTCCTGCTTCTGCTCAAGGGAGAATATGTCTTCATTTGTGAACCATTGGGAAAGAAGCCATCAGGCAGCAAGGGAACATTACCAATTGGTATAGTCAAGGAGACAGAAACTGCAACACATAAGTGTTAAAAAGTAACTTTGTCAAGCAAGACTGATAATGAACTGTGAATACTGTGTGAACAGAATTTGAACTTATTAGAAGGTTTTGTGAACCGATATCCCTAGACAGAGGAACAGAGAATGTTACTGAAACATACTCCAGTACTAACGGTGCCTGCAAGTTAATTTTGTCTCGTGGATTTCCTAGCAGAAACACATTCTAAAGTTCTGCACACATGATCGACGAACACCACAATGCTCATTGAACGAGTGGTGATCAAGTGGCCAATTAACAGCCGTTTTGTACAATAATCACATGTGTGCTCATTCAGGCAGGTGTAGTCATATAACGCAGGTACTATTCATGACCCCCCAGCTGTTTCAGTCGGGTGTTCAGTCGTTCGTTAATCAGGTCCAAAGGACCACACATGTGCGATTATTGACCATAACGCTGTTAATTGCCTGTTCGTTGTCGTCAGACATTGGCCGAGCGTGCTTAAAGCCAGTAAATGACAGCCTGGAAAGGGACTGGTACAGATTGAGGTTTGTGTGATTTACCAATTGTGATATTTTTTGCATATTAATAATATTCATTTAGAGCTAAATTGTTGATTGGCCAGTATGTAAAGCAGAAAGGGGCGATGTTTTACATCGATTTGGAGGTTGAAAAATTTAATTGGAGGAAACAGATCAAAATTTCGCAACTTAGCGTACTAGTCTTGTTAACTGTCTGTGGAAGATGTGGTTGATGGAAAAATTTACATCTGGTCAGATATTGATAAACTGATCGTATTGTTGAGCAGTGAATTAAAAAGAATCAAAAAACCACCATCCATGTTTCGACCAATTAGAACATATTTGCCAAATCAGTCAAAATATCAATGCAGTGTATGGCCAGCCTAGGGCAAAATTCCTGTGTAGGAATTCGCTTTAAAGGGCAGTCCACCCTTAATAAAACTTTTAGCCTCCAATAGAATACAGCCCCCCAGCCCCAACCACTATAAAATAATTTCAGAAAGTGCCCAGATGTTTACTTACCTCCCCTCTCTCCTCCGACGCCCCCGGCCTTCTGCTTGCGAGACACTGCACAGGGGCGGGACCGGCAGCTGCGTCCGTGATTGGCTGAGAGGCGCCAATCACGGACGCGGCTGCCAGCTTCTCAGAATGTGCCGGGGAGCGAGGGAAGGTAAGTAGAGTTCTGGGGACTTTCTAAAATATTTTTTATGCACTTGGGGCTGGGAGAACATATTTTTTATGTGGTCAAAGGGTTTTATGGTAGGGGGAGGATAGCAAAACGGAGGGAGAGGGGAGGGGAGAAGGGCTGCAGTACGATGCCAAACTTCTCCCGGAGGCCAGGTAGGAGGCAGAGTCCTATATGGACTCTGCTATCCTCCTGGTGGGCAGTTTTTTGGACTTTGGGGGGGGGACTACAGGAGAACCTTATGGAGCTGGAATGTGAGGTAAGGATTTTATTACACTACATGATGGGCCAGTGTGGGGGGGGATTATAGTTTTTGGGGGTGGACATGCCCTTTAAAGTCCTTAAATTCTAGCTGCCTGTTGGCAATCCAGTGAGTAAATAAATTTAGGTTTTGCACTACATAAGTCAAAATAAATAATAACAGTATTGCTTATGCACACAGTACTGAAACCCACTGATCACCCTCCCTCGCTGCTATACCGCTTTAAAATGATATGTTATTTATATTATTGTATGACTAATATTATGGTATGTCAGTTGTATGGTGTGCAGTTACTAAAGATAAAGTCAAACCAGGAAAATTATTAGATTGGCAGATAATATTATACTTGAATGGACCAGTATGGGTAAAATACAAAAACCTAGTCTGTAGTAAAGATCCTCTGGACCCTACAATCTATAAGGAAAAAAACATGAATGTATTGAAATAACAGACCTGAAACACAGTAAAAGGGTGCTTCTGAGAGCATCTGCCCAATTATATGGATTTGATATGATTGCGGGGCTGAAAATATGCAACCGTCAAATGCTGATCAGGACATGGGGAAAGATGTGGTTCAACGCAAGTCCTACAACTCGTAGCTGCTTGCAATGAGCACAAATCAGTTCTACTGCTTAAAGAATGCAATAAACATATTTATCATTCAAAATATTCATAATTTTTAAGTTTAGGGAGCAACGCAAAGGAGCAAAAAAATGTATCTTTTAAAATATTTTGCTTCCTTTGGCTATTTATATTTATACAAACAAGCTCTTTATAACCACACCATAATGTTGGCAATAAACAAATATGGTTGTAAAATCCTAGCATTAACTGACTGGAGCAGAAAGGAAAATGTATTGGCTAAATCAAGACAACAAAGTATTCAAGTCATAATGGAATAGCCTTAGAATAAGAAGTTTCAATGGGGAGTCTGTGGTTGGAACTATGGTGTTTAATGTATTCATTAGTAGTAAACTGTTGGATTCATGGTATATAAATGGGGCCAGATATTTTTGTTATAGTAACTGTGCTGTACCATAATAAGCAAGAAAATGACAATATAAAATAGTAGTAGTATTCAGTTAGATCAACTGGACTGTAGTTTTTTTATAGGCTTGTTTTCTCCCAGCTCTGCTAAGTCCAGATATCTTTCCTTAAGTCATCCAGACCATCCCCACTTTCTACTGCATTTGTCAGTTGCAGCCGTCAGTCAAGGCTGTGATGGTGACTTCATGACCACCTTAGAGCTCCCAAAGCCTTAAAGGAGGCAGAAGAGAGAACGAGGAACTGGAGAAACAAAGGTAAGATATCTGAAATCTGAAGCACCAGAGGAGAAAGGCAAGTTTTGCTAAATTAGGGTTTGGAAGGTGCTTGTTTAAAAGTTTTTGCAAGGGGTTTGCCCCTTTAAAATAATGTTAGGCTAGGTATACCCAGGTTGATAATTTGGGCCATGCAGTCTTTCCAGATGATATTTGGTAGATTGGGCCTGAATGTCAGCCATAAAACATATCTTATCACCAATTAAACAATCATGGCATATATGAAGCATCCTTGGCAGACAGAATTCTTAATTTGGCAAATTCAATGGCAAAAAGTCATTATCTAGTAATGCTTTACTATCATATGAGTTTGGCAGATCCCTGTTTAATCACACAGAATCAGCAACTGTAAGAAAAACTTGTCTTATCAATAAAATGTTCTATAAAAACATTTATCTCTGGTTCTTAATCCTCAAATGCAGCAACAAACCTAAAGATTTTTCATTTGCTTTTGGTGTATTTCATGACAAAAGATAATTTTATTATCATGTTGTGACTACACTTAAAATGTGTTGCAGCTGTCAGCAACCTTTCCACCACACATCACAATAATTATTAGCTGGTAAGTTAAATTGCAAAACAGAGTAAATTAGAAACAGCTGGAGAACTGCTGGACGCCCACTAAAATAATCTGCAGGTAACTTGCCCCTGCTTAAGCGTTTAAGTCCTGCTGGTTAGTCAGGGTTGCAGGATCAGTGAAAAATCTAATAACACATGCAGTGTGGCAGAGTTAGAATTAATGTTATTAAATTGCAATCACTTTGCAATCAGTGAAACCCTGTTAACTGCATTTATTATAGAAAAATGGAAAACTGTGGTCTCCATTTAAAAAGCACAGAGAGTATAAACCACCCCCCCCCCCAACACCACTGGTGTTGTAAACTTCCTGTAATGCTCCCACACTAAGTTACTTCTCTTCTGTCTAATGACGGTCAGTCAAGGGTGCGACAGTGACGTCACAGCCAATGATAACAGCCATTACTACACAAACTTGCTGTGTTCCTAAACGTGCTCTTATCCAGCTCGCAGCAGGAGTAGGGAAGGTGGGACTTCCAGGGAGGGATTGTGGTTCTTGAACATTCTGGAAGTCAGTGTGGAGCATCAGGGGAGCATCAACTACCTCAGGGGAAGAGGGGAAGGTAAGGTTACCTATATAACGCCAACATCTTCCATAGCGATTTACAATTACATGTATAAATTCACATCAGGCCCTGCCCTGAAGAGCTTACAATCTAAGCACATTTATTGACACATACAACCTATCAGTATGTCTTTTTGATTGTAGGGAAACCCACACAAGCACTGGAGAACATACAAACTCCTTGCAGATGTCCCAAGGGTGGAATCGAACGCAGGAATTCATCAATGCAAGGTATCAGTGCTAACCACTAAACCACTGTGGTCCCCAAGGATGGTGTGTATCATAGCAGGGGCCATAGACAGCTGCAGAGACAGCTCTTTTCAATGGCCGTGCATTGAGAACAATTATTTTGCCCTCACTACAAGGGCCACTGAAAATAACTTTTCAAAGAAGCCTAGGGTGAGGTCTGTAGCTGCCAAAGTTACAGACATGAAAAGTTTAAAGGAGAACTAAACTTAATTTTTAATCCTAATGTTGTTTTCTCCCCAGAACACCTATACATTGTAAGATTCTTTTCTGGTAAGTTGAATTTATATACATGTGAGAAAAAGATTCTGTACCTAAGAAAGCTTCTATGTTTTGCCAGTATAACTCACAACCCATGTAGTCTTCATAGTGTCTTTTTTCCCAAAGTGATCTGTTTTATTGGGGTCCTTAGATGCCTTTGGCTTAGTCTTCTGTACTTTTTATCCCTTTATGGCACCACTGAACCGTCAGCAATTCACATAGTCATGTTTATAGGACTGTGCTCTTCCAGATCAAACAAGGCATGTAATCTTCATAGCCTGTGAGCATATGCACCTATTGAGGGGTAAGACATGCTAGGCACACCAGTCTTAATCGTGGAAAAAGTAACCTTTAATGGTAACGTTTCGGAACCAGTGTGGCTCCTTCCTCAGACCAAACAGTTTTGTTTGGTCTGAGGAAGGAGCCACACTGGTTCCGAAACGTTACCATTAAAGGTTACTTTTCCACGATTAAGACTGGTGTGTGCCTAGCATGTCTTACCCCATCTATGTATCTGCTAGCTACAGAGCTTAGAGCACCCAGCATGGAATATTACTGATCTGTTTTGATGTTTAGGTGTGCAGGATCCTACCTTCTCTGTTGTACTCATATGCACCTATTGCCACGTCCGCTGTTTCTATGCACAAACAGGGTTTTATTCGATAAAAGTTCTTATCGTTAAGAATGGTGCTAATTTTGCCCCAACCAATCAGATGTTAGCTTTCAAATGTTAAATAATATCTGATTGGTTGGAGCATATTGGCAACATTTTTAACGATAAGAACTGCTCCTGTCTTAGGGATACAGTTGGTGTGGCCATTCCAGGTGGTGACATCCCCATCAGTCCTGTCTTAGAGATGGAGTTGTGACAATTCCAGGTGGTTACATCACCATCAGTCCTGTTTTAGAGATAGATTTAGTGTGGCCATTCCAGGTGGTGACATCACCATCAGTCCTGTCTTAGAGATGGGTAGTGATATCACCATCAGTCCTGTCCCTAAGACTGTGTAGATATTGCCCTTCCAGTGGAGTCTCTGTAAAACAGGACTGATTACGATTTGCCAAGTTTCAAATTACTGGATGAAGAGGAAACTCCTTTGATGCTTTTTTAATAAATCTTTTCTATGTTGCTAAAAATCAGATCATTATTGTTACCTTTTTACTGCAAGCAAGAGACAACTGCTTAATCAATTTGGAGCATCCGGTTTGCTATGTCTGGCCCTGGCACTTCAGTCTGTACAATCAGCATCAATCCCAATTGACCTTGGTAGTAAACTTGTACAGCAGTTACATTATATTGCGCTGTTAGCATAAGTTTACAGTGATGACTTGTTCATGTATAAATCAGATTAATGCAAGTCCTATTAATTCTTTTTTTTGAAGAAACCACTTCCAGGACAAAGGAAAGCCTTGCACAATTGTTCTGCTTGGCACAAGAAATTATAATAGTTGTGAATGAATACTGAAACCTTAATAATAATAACAATAATTATTCATTATATTCAAATGGTATCAGCATCTATACAGTACCATGAATAAAAATGTCTGTAATAAGATAATTTATGTTTCTTTGAATTAAACTGACTTGGACAGATCCTAATTTCTATCTCCTTCTACCTGTTGTTGTTTTTTTTTTTTTGCTTTTATCCACATCACAGTTTTGTACATTATGGGATTTGATTATGTTTTGTAAATACAGACTTTTTTCAGCGAGAGAGACAAATGAAGGGTACAATGCCAAGGACAGAAACTCAGTCAGTCCTGAACTCCACTAGACCGTGATACAGAGTCACATATTGACACCGGCTTTTCAGATGTTACTGTCTGTTCCATTTATTGCATGTGTGGGATTTTTTGCATTTAGTTTTTACCCTCAGTTCATCAATCTTACTGCTGATTTAGACAGGATGATGAGATGGCTGGAGCCATACATCTCAAATATATAAACATTTCAGGTCTATTTTTTTTTTTTTTCGTTTACACATGGAATTTGTACTAATGTTTTTTTTTTCCAGCAAAATTATACAGAAACAAAATACAAAACGGCATCTTAAATTTAACCATAGGGAATGTGACATCTGTGATATCAGACCATATCAGTCCTCAAATGAAATAATAAAATAAAAAAATAAATAAAATAAATAATAAAATAATAACACTAATATACCTCAGGACTAAATGAGGGGTAATTATGTCCAGGGAAATAATTAAAAGGTCCCATTTCCAGGGAGGTAGGAAATTTTTTTTCCTACCTCCTTGGGTGGCTGCATACATAAGCAGCAAGCAATGCTTGTGCCATGGCTGAAAACACACCTCTTGCTGCAGTGGGCAAGTGTTATTATTTCCCCTAATGTTAGAGATAGAAGAGATAGTGATGCGTAAAGCTGTGAGCTGAACAAGATATTAAGGATGAAAAATTAAAAAAAGACAGTGAAAGTATATATATAGATTAGCCACCAAAATAATAATTTAGTAATGTCTTGGTATGCAGCTTGCCTGATGTTACACTCTTCCTCCCCAAAAGGTTTGCTGCGCCTCTTAAAGCAGTATGAGCTATTTACAAGTTTGGACATGCACAGAGATGGGGGCTCGGGAGCTGAACATTGGGCTACATGGAAAGTGTTCCATCTAAGTACTGGTAAAGGAAAAAGAGTCAATCCAAGTCAGCTGTAAAGAAGGGAGAGAGAAGAAAAGAAAAGCACTCCAGGATCATTTATGAAGGGGATGGTCCCCAAAAAGCATCAGATGAGGCTCTATCATAGACCATGGTTTTAACAGTGTGTTGATCCTAATGAAGAATGTTTGTGAAGGCCCGAAAGTGCAGCATGTTTATTTTCATACATCTAATTTTGTTGCCTTTTAAACATAGAAAGAGCAGTTACATAGGATGACAAAATAGAAAGAAATGTGCAGAACTGGAGAGAGATTACTACCCAGAGCAGGGAGTTAGAGTTAAAATCCTACGAGTAAGACAAATACTGAAGGGGTAAATATATGGGAGTAATAACAGACATGGTATGCAGGGGCATAACTACCAAGGGGAGCAACCGCATAGTTTTACTGGGGGGCCAGTGATTCCTAGTTATGCATACTGAATGGCTAGTAGTGTTATTGGAGGGCTCGCAGAATTCAGCTCATCATACAGACCTGCATCTTTTCAATTCAATACAAATATATACAAGAGAAGAGACAGAGTTCCAGAGACGAAGATCTGTGTTTCACTTAATGGGCAGAAACAAAAGACACCACGTAGCAGTTGGAATCAAGCCATTTCTATTCCGCTGCGACATGCACTGCACACTGGTGATAGATCTCCCCCAAGGGGGCAGGTAATGAAGAAGAATCATTAGAGAAGAAAGGCTTCATTCCTACATCTGACATATTGATAAACCTAGTGAAGCAATCTATTGACTGAAAGACGCTGCTATGTCCCAAGACAGAAAATTGTAAAATAAATACCTACTGCCTTCAGAAGAGGGCAATGCTGAGTTCAGAAAGAACATTTAAATGTTCTTTGCAAAGGAACAACTAACACGCTGTGAATCCCTGAAGATATCTGAATTGCAGAAAGACAGCCGTATATGTGTTTGGTCCAATACATAAAGAACAGTAAATTATGTATACAATATCAAATCTTGTTGTGGGTTCTAAATGAGGATACCTTGGTTGTCAAGGGATGCTGGGAACTGCAGTTCTCAATACCTGGGAAACAACAGGTTGACATTGTTGTAAAATGAAATCTTATTAAAGCACACATTAGCCTCTGTAGTTGCCAATGACATAGAAGAAGTGGTTAGCTACAGAAGAATAAAAGGAGAAATTTGATGGTCTAGAGCTCTGTTGAATGCGTATAACTTCTAAACAAGCTTAGAATTATGTCTCTAGATGTCAATCCAAAGTTATAGGCTTGTAAAGTCTCCCATCCTACTATGCACTTTCTCTGTGACATGCATGTTTTATAAGCTGTGTCATAAGCCCACCCCCAAAAAACAAACTTTTCTTAAGCTAGTTACATGCTTGCAATCAATATCTGTGCATGATTCTGCCTATGAACAAAATCCTATTTTTATGGGTTTTGTGGCTAGCTTAAAAAATTATTTAGATAATTTACTATGATGCAGTAGATGATAATGCTTTGTCCAAGATTAGGATACGAGTGGGCATACTCGATCAAGTGACTTGCCTGTTGCTGGTGATGTCACAGCTCACTGTGTAAGCAGGACTGTGCTCTTGTATGTAGACCACGTTACCCTTTGAAGTCTAATAATACATCAAGTTCAGGAGATTTCCCATGTAATGTGGACCTTCACTGCTCTATGTTTTTTTGTTTTTTTTGAAAGCCAACAAATACTTTAAACCATTGCAAGTCGTTTATCTTCCCTATCTTTCCCTTTTCCACTGCTCTTTGCTTTTGCCTTGGTTGGAGAGACGTGTTATATAAATTTGTATGAACTCTGACTTTTCAGGCTCTTTGAACTACAAACTTTCGGACTTTTTAAACTTGCGGATTAAGGTCTCTATTAACGACACAAAGCTATGGAGCTGCAGGGTATTAAAATTGATGTATGTTGAGCAAACATATAGATTATGTATAATGTGTCTATTTCATGCATTTGGGGTGATAAAACCCCTTTTGCTGCTTAAACAAATGTTTTTTTGAATGTACTGTATGTTGATTAAAGACCTTCCTATGGAATAAAGCTAGCCATACATGGGTGATGGTTTTCCGATATGATTTCCAATCATCTGAAAGGATCAAAAATCTGATCTGAAAAACCTATTGTAGTTAGAAATTTTTTGCCATGCCCGATCATAGTTTTTCCGATAGACAGATCCATATCGCAGATCGGTCTAGCAAAAACACAGAGAAATGACTTTCATATTCTGATCAATCCGATAGAATTTGCCAAATTGATTGGAATATTGATGTCATGTAGGAGGCAGTAAGAGTTTAGTAGATAGTTGTAGAAAAATTCAACAGGTAGCATTCATCCTCTTTACAAGAATAAGCAGTGCAGTTACAGAATAGTATAAAGGATAAAACTTTAGTGGGTTCAGAGAAGGGCGACTATGTTAATAAGACGAGCACAACTTTAAAAACAGACTAGACAAGTTAAGGCTATTTGCACTAAAAACAAGAATGTAAACATTGAGAATCAATGGCCCTAGTGTTGATGGTTACTAGAGATTAGACTAGATGGACTAGAACTCTAACTCGAGTTCGAGCCGAACTATTCGAGTTCAAACAGACTTGGACTTCTCGAACTATCCCGGACCAGGATTTTCGATATTATCGAATATTCGAACGTTCGAGGCAAGCGAATATGCGAGTAAAATGTCTATTCCTATACGCGAGCATCGAATCTGCGAGTAAAATGTCTTTTATACCCAGAGAGGGCCCCAAGAACTCAGTTCTCCCCCCCCCTCCCCATCACCAAAACTCACTTGCCCGGGGAATTTACAAATCTACAAATCCGAAAGCAAACAGGTGTTTGCCCAAACTTGACCTCCGACAAAGTGATAATGAACTAAATCCTGATAAATAACTGTGAACAAGTTTTTTTTTATATCTATATCGAAGGGAGGTGGTGGCGGCGAACCGCGGACATCAGTCAGCGGGGCACCAATTGTAATACAAGCCGAGGGTGATGGCGATTTAGCCACTCACCATCAAAAGGGCCCTACTCATCTAATAGGGCTTCAGCACCCCTATACAAGAACCGCTCTGCTCCGCGACCACCACTCAATAATGTATATATACCTGTGGCATAATTAGACACCAAGCGTCAACTCCTACTACCTCCCACAAATGAAATCAGTGACTTGCCCCCAGACCCCGATAGTGTACGGGGACCTCCCCCAATGTAAATGGAAATATGTTTGTTTACAACAATGATATGTAACTCCAGCGGGAAACACATCAATACACTCTGTGACACCAACTGTCTAATGGTAAAGAATGCCCCTGCTGGAAACAACACTAGATATGATGTTGTCGAGGGGCAGCTGGGGCGGGCCCACAGTGACCGCTCCTAGAAGGTACATCACCACTTTAGTCCCGACAGAGCTTGAAGTCAACACATATCATCAACCAAATAATACGACTGACACTTAGCACCAACACTGCGCCAACATACATCCCATCTGGAAAATGGATCCACACCAGGGGCCCTAACCCAGCTGTCCCGGACCAACTGATGTTTCCCTTTCCTTTGTCTATAATTTTATATATACAGAGTCTATACAGCTAAACAACAATTATCACAAAAGGTAAAACCTGGAGATCCCGACCCAAGCTACCAATGTAGCTACCCCCAAGAGGTATATAGAATACTATACCAGTCCACTGATGGACTGCACCAATACATCTTGTCAATACAGGACCCCCAGCAACGACAGATTAAAAGGGCAACTGTGAAGCAACTCCCCTCCATCCCCCCATTCTACGTGCAACCTACAAACACCATCAGGTAACAATCCAACTGCACCACCAGTGCTTTAACTGTGTCATATGATCAACAAACCCCAATATTGCTATGTTCAATCAAATACGACTTGCCACCCCGAGAGCCTAGTGCCAAATATCCCCCACTACACCCAATAGAATATAACCTAAAGTCTTCTAGAGACTTCTCCCTGGACGCTGCTACCCCAGCATCAAAGGTACTACTGCTCATTCTCCCCCCACGCCATCACGACACTAGAAGGTTATATGTCTCTAAACCATATGGCGAAAGAGAGCAACTTTATTTCTATGTGTTATAAGGTTTTCTATTATATGTTTGAAATAATATAGTGTTTAGTTATACCTGTTTTTTTTACTATTACTACAGTTGGTCTGGTCTGGTCGCTTGGGGTCGGGCGCGGAGTGGGCGGAACATGTTTACATATCTACCTGGTAATGGGTGAGTCAAATTTTGAAGCTGCTTTCTTGGAATGTGAGAGGTCTAGGCCACACGAATAAACGCACACAAAAGTGTTCACATTTCTCAACCAATATATGCCGGATATAGTGTGCCTGCAGGAGACCCACCTTCTAACCTCTACGACCAGAAACCGTGGGTGGAATGGGCTGCCCACAGTTCATGTTCATGATACCCCAGAGGGGTGTCAATTCTGTTAAGGAAAAACCTTAAATACAAAATACTTTACGTTAAAACAGACCCGAACGGCAAGTTTGTGTTCATGGCCACTGTGATCGAATCTATTCAAATAATACTAATTGGAATATACAATCCCTCAGACATGGGACTTAATGCCCTACAAAATATAGCTGTATTACTAGTCCAATACCCCGATGCACAGGTAGTCTGTATGGGTGATTTTAATACAGTCATGAACCCGCAAAAAGACAGACTATATCCCCGTGGCACAAGGGCCCCACAAAATACTAAAAGCTCCACTCTCCTCTCTAATACAATCCTGGGATTGGGTGGACATCTGGCGACACAGGCATCCCACCACCAAAGAATTTACATGCCATTCAACGACACACCATTCGCTATCCCGTATAGACTATATTTTCCTATCCAAGAGGAGGGTTCCATTGGTCACGAATATAACCCATCTCCCTAGAGGGATCTCGGACCACTCACCAATAAGTATGCACCTCATTATCCCAGGCACCCTCGAACAAACCAGAACGTGGAGGCTCAATCCTTTCTGGCTTTCCCAGTTTCCCACTACCGACCCAATACCGGATTATATAACGGAATTCCTGCACTTCAACACACCATCCCAAGACCCCAACTTGATATGGGAGGCACTCAAAGCATATCAAAGAGGCAGACTATACTCCACTATTTCATATATCAAAAAAACAACACAACAAAACGAAAATACCTTACAATCCGCCCTCCTGAAAGCGGAACAGGAACACGTAGCCCACCAAATTACTCTATCAGCCTGGCTACAAGCTCAGAGGCTGTAAAACAACATGATTGTTGAAAAAGCGAATCGAAAGCAATTCTTTATTCGGCAGAACTATTTCGAGCAGGGAGGACAATCCGCTAAACTACTGACCTTCCTGGTCAAGGACCATAACCAGTCCAACACAATATTAGCTATCCAAAACCAAGAAAAAGGTCTGGTATACTCTACACCACTTATTCTAGAAACATTCCACAAATTCTACCAAGACCTGTACTCCTCACGCTGCACTTTCGATCATCAACAAATAGCGGATTATTTATCCACCCTAGACTTCCCGCAACTGCAACCCAAACA
Organism: Hymenochirus boettgeri; assembly: GCA_019447015.1. Classification (NCBI taxonomy): domain Eukaryota; kingdom Metazoa; phylum Chordata; class Amphibia; order Anura; family Pipidae; genus Hymenochirus; species Hymenochirus boettgeri. The sequence continues at coordinate 95,894,343 of CM033470.1, read as the reverse complement.
AAAGGTAGCACTAGACAGACCATTCACACCCGAAGAAATCCTCTCAGCACTACAAGACATGCCAGCAAACAAAGCCCCTGGCCCAGACGGCCTACCAATAGAAATATACAAGAAAAACAGCAACCAATTAATCCCCCCCCTCCTGGACATGTACATTAATTCCCATGCAACAGGATCCCTCCCCCCTTCCCTATACAACGCGACAATAGTAATACTCCATAAACCCGGGAAAAACCCTGAGAAATGCGGGTCATACAGACCGATATCTCTGTTGACGACGGATTATAAAATACTTGCAAAATTACTGGAGTGAGAACAATAATAACAACAATAATCCATAAACCATGATATAACTGGAGATCGTGTGATAGCATCATTAGACGCCTGCAAAGCATTTGACTCCATAGAATGGCCATTCCTGATAGAATCCCTCAAAAAATTTGGCTTCGGGCAACAGTTTATCACCTGGGTCAAGCTGCTATATGCAGCCCCTAAAGCCCAGGTCATGACCAATGGAAACCTATCGCCTGTTTTTTCACTGGCAAGAGGCACACGTCAGGGATGCCCACTGTCCCCCTACCTATTTGCCCTAGCCATTGAACCCCTTGCAATGCAACTGCGAGCAAATAACACCATACGGGGACTCAGAATAGGACAACACACCGAAAAAATAGGTTTATACGCAGACAATCTGATTCTTTTCCTTGAAAACACCCACCCCTCCCTAACAACTGCAATCAATCTTATCAATAACTTTGGCTCCTACTCTGGACTACTTATCAATTGGGACAAATCAACACTCTATCCCCTCGACAGCACCCCTACCAGGAATAACATGAACACAATCCCAATACCCATAGTTAACCATTTCAAACACCTGGGAATAAATATATCCAAATCTCCACAGCAATTTTACTCATTAAATATATTACCCCTACTGGAGCACACAAAAAATAAGCTATTAGCATGGGGGCATGTCCCCTTTAATCTTTGGGGTAGAATTCAATTGATCAAGATATTCCTACTCCCTAAAATCCTCTATACACTACACCACTCCCTAACCTATATCCCTAAATCCTTCTTCATAAAACTAAACTCCCTCCTCTCCTCCTTTATCTGGAGTCACAAAAAACCAAAGATGTGGGGGGCCTAGCCTTACCCAATTTTCAGCTATACTATTGGGCCTCTCAGCTAGCGTATCTACAAAGCTGGGTTAACCCCAATACTCCCCCTACTCCCTCAGACGCCATGCTGGGCGAATACCTAACTGGACCATTCATGGCATATATAGACAACCCCAAACCACACATTATTGGAAAAGGCACAACGATACACAGACAAGCCTGTAAGATATGGCAACTTACCAACAATTTGCTAAACATTTCTGGACCCTACAGCCACACCCCTCTCTGAAGAAATAAAACCGTCCCTATTTTGAGAAGCTTGGCAGGAGCCACGCAATGGGATGCACAAGGAGTACGCACCCTAGGAGATATAATACAGGGGGGGGCAAGTGAAATCATTCCAAGAACTGCAGGGAACTCACAAAATCCCAAACACATACCATTTCCGCTATCTGCAACTAATACATGCAATTACAGCTATTTTCCCTAATTTACTAAACCAGATATCTAAGCACCCAACAATTGGAGTGAAATGCACTCAAGGTCTAAGGGGGGTTATATCCAGACTATATACATGCCTACTCAATGCCAAGTCTCTACACATTTACACAACTATTAAAACAAAATGGGCTGGTTGTTTGGGGGATATATCCGAGGTCCAATGGAACGAGGTATTCAGTTCACACAGCGATGCCTCTCCCGCGACCAAAAATAAGCTAATACAATTTAATATACTCCACCAAACGTATTATATCCCCAAGCAACTCAAACACATGGAGCAGTCCAACCACACATGCTGTCCCAAATGTCAATTACAAAATGCAGACTTTACCCACCTTATATGGGAATGCCCAAAAGTTCATATTTTCTGGCAGGAGGTAGTTGGTATCCTTACCCCTCTTACCCCACACCCCATTCAAGCACGGGTGGCCCTATGTATATTCGGTTTATTAGATGAAGAGATATGGTCCAAACACGAAAGGGTCTTCCTGCAGGCGGCATTATTCTATGCACAGAAAACAATAGTGTTATGCTGGCTCTCACACAAGAAGCCAAAAACCAAGAAATGGGCGGAACTAATAAACAATGACCTCCCCAAGCTCAGCACAGGAATTGCTCTGAGAAATTTAATAAAATTTGGGGGAACTGGATGGACGAACTCTGCACAATAATCTAAAACACCCAGCCCAACACCTATGCCTGGCACACTGACAAATGCAGCAGAGACCCTGACGTCTCCGCGCGCGACCCTGGGCGGCCGGGGCCGCAGGATTACGGACCACGACGAGAGTCAACCAGACCGGACAGGTTTTAGAAGTTATAACAGTTTATTAGTTCAATAAGTTTTTATAGCAAGGAATGTATAACCAATGAACAACAACAAAGACAGAACCATCATGGCAATTATTTATTCAAAGGCGAAAGCATGTAAAAACTGATTTGTGTACTATCTATTGTAAAACAATGTTATAGTAATGCAAAATACTCATTGGTAACAATCAATAAAAAGTATTTAAAAAAAAAAAGACTGGACCCGAACTTCCAGAACTGAACCGGAAGTCCAGCTGTTTAAAAAAGGCTGGTCGCTGCACAGATTATGGGCTTGTGGCGGGCCCTACTACCGCCAGGGCCCCCGCCGTCGCGAGGGTGGTAGTTATGCCACTGTTTGCATGTACAAAATACAACCAGAAAAAGAGGTTTCTACAAAGGAAACAGTCCCGAAAAACAGGAAATTCCCCTCCACAAACGTATATATTTTTGGGAATTCTAAACACCTTCAGCTACGTTACTGGTGCCATGCTGTCATAGATGCATGAAAGAATCAAGACCAGCGATCCAAAGGAACTCGGTTGTTTTACGAGATTTTGTGAAAAAATTAAAATGAGATGATTCAAGGGTTGAAATCCTACCTAAAACCCACTTGACAAGCAATAAAAACCCACAACTTACGCAAGTCCCACTGTCTGAATCAAACGGGTGTGCCATTTTGCGTGGGTTTGCAAACAGCGACGGAGGCCACCAACTAGCTCAAATGGGACGCATTTAGGAAGTTGCAGTACAGAAAAATTTTTAAAAAACGCCACAACCACCCCCCACAACACACACTCTCCCCCCTTTTAGTGGTGTTTTAGTGACAGTCGGTTAGTATGGACAGTCACACCACGTTTTTGCACACTTTACTGATCCTACAAAATTCAATCGGTTCTTATTTTGGTATCCTCTGCAAAATTTCCTTATAAATAGAGGCTTAGTTGCCCGTGTGAAATCGAACAAAATAAGTATCGCGTTTGTACTTTACCGATATCTACTGGGGACATTTTGGGAGCTTGGGGAAGACAACTTTTTTTTCGAATTTATAGTTTAGGGTTAAAAAAAAAAAAAAGGGTGTGGTGTATCACTTTAAGAATTTTTTTGTTGTCCGTATTTCCCCTTTCTTTCCCCATGATCCATTCCCAATAGCCACTAATCATCCGTCATCTTTTTAGGCGAATGATAACCGAAACTTGGAATACGGGCTAAAGCCCGTTTCAATTTTCGAAACTCCTGATGGCAAGAACCTTACCGGACAAATAATTTCCGGAAGGGATTTTTCATTCATGGCAAAAGATCACATAATTTTGTCGCATCAGAACGTGATCACTTACAAATATTCATCTGCTGGTCCTCATTTTTTCCCTGTTCGACAGTCTTCGCTCAGTAGCAAAGACTAGAAAAATCCTATTGTGAATGGAACTTTGAGTTCCATTACATTAAATGTATAGAAAAGTGGACATGCTTTGACACGCCAGTTTTATACTATGTCCTTATTATACAGTGCCAAGCATTTGATCAAATTGAGATCAAGCTTTGCAGTACTCAACTAGACACCAGGGGCTAGTCTCCTACCCACTTAAGGGAGACCCGGTGAAGGAGGATAGCTCCGTGGCGTCACCGGGTGTTCTCCCTTGCCGCTTCCTCCCATTCGGGTGGACCGGCCTGCACCACCTCGCGGGACCGGCTAACCGGTAAGTGATCTTCCGATCCCCCCTGGATTTGGATCACACGAGGGGGGATCGAGCGGGGCTAGGCGGGGCAGTGAATGCTGCCCCCGGATCGGCCCTAGCAGGGGGAAATGTTTTTTTGCAGGGGGGAAGCCATCAGATCGTAATTCACAGATATTGTGGCAGTTTAAAGCATTCTGCCACAGATCGTGAATATACGATCTGTGGCAGGGAAAGGGTTAAAGGAAAGAGTTTGTTAGCCATCAAAACAAAATCCCTTTATGGTAGGCATTGAAAACAAGACAAAACAGTCGTTCTCTACCTTCTATGCTTGTCAGCAATAGGCAGGGAAAACTCAGGAGGACCTTCAGGCATGCTGTAAAGCAACTACAAGACGTGCATAATGTCTGACAAAGTGTGGAAAAAAATATGTGACTGAATACAAAGATTCGGGATGAAAAGTGAGCCCCAGCATTAGCACCAGAATAGTGGTAGTACTTTTCTTTTTACATTTTGCAGGGGTCTGGGTACCATACTTATAAAGGTACATGGAGATAATTATAGCAGCATGTTTTGCTTTGTTGTTGATAGAAAGAATGAAGTTGGCATTTTTGATTTCAATCAATAACGGCCCATTGATGCCACAAAGCATTTATTATGATGAAAGTCGAAAAAATAACACGGTGGTCTTAATAAATACCGATAATAAAGAGTGGTATTAAGGATGCAGCGTGTAAAATTACAACAACAAATGCGGATGGTTAAAAGGCCAATATCAGTATTTACGGACATTGAATCTTTAAATACGACACACGTTCAACAAATTATAAAAGACCCAAGGATGCAGACACTATGTTTCGTCGTCTGTAACTAGAGAGACAGTTCAGCTAATTTAAAGGAAACTAAACTTAAATTTCAAAAAACCTAATTTGAAAGTTTTTCTCCCCAGAAAACCTATACATTGTGAAGATTTTCTTATGGTACGTTGCATTATTATGTAGTGTGAGAAATAGATTCTGTAAATGAAGAAAGGCTTCCATGTTGTTTGCCAGTACAACCCACAGCCCATGAAGTCATCTAAGAACCACGCCCCTTGACCCCAGTATTCACTGTCTCTATGCACAAAGTGTTTCCTATACAGATGTCTACAAACCAATATGGAATCCCTGATAAGACTTTTAAAGCTGCTTGTTACCCTGCAGCTTATTTACCAGTCAGTGTGAGTTGCTAGAAAATAAACTGCAGGGTAACAAGCAGCTTTCTAAGTTATCAGGGATTCCATATTCCATTTTTTTACTTATTCTTTTACTAGCAAAAGATAAAGTTACCAAATGTAGCTAGAGTCTCTGCTTATTCAGTGTTGGCGCACCAGGTAAGGCACCAGATTTAAAAAAATACGCAGTTCAGAAGGTCACAAGTTCAATACCCCAGATGTAGCTTTTTTTGTTTCTATTATATTCCATGAGAAAGATAAAGCTTCTAATTGTACCTTTACATTCAGCTTGTGCAGCGGTGGCTCACCTTGTAAGATGCCAGGGTTAGACACATACAGATCAGAAGATTATGAGTTTGATTCCCCCAATGTATTTTTATTTTTTGGTTCCATTATGTTCCTACTACAATATTCTACATATACCAATGGTTTATATAGTGTCTCTCTTAGCCTAGAGGTAAGACTTCTGCTTTTAGCAAGACAGGGTAAATGTACAATTTGCAGGTTCTATTCCCCACACTAACTTTTATTTTTGCTGAAATGTAAGTATTCTGTTTCTTACATCCATGCTATCTATGAAATACACTGCAAAGATTCATTTTCTTTTTGTATGAAAAGCAAAGTATTATATCATTGTTAGGACAGGAGCCTTGAATGTGTTTGAAAACAAAAAACTGAATTCCCTGTTCTGTGTCATGGAGAGGGAGGATCTCTGTGCTATAATGTGATTGGTTGTCAGCTTCTAGGAAGCAAGGCTGCAACTTCCTTGTTTTGATCTGTTGAGCTTTATGGAGCATGTGCCTGTACGCAGACACTTAGCTGGGGGTTTACCCAGCTAAGGTGGATTGTGGGAGCTGACCCCTAGTACTCACAGGTTATTTTCATAAATTACCCAATGGCCACAGCAAAGGGAGAGGTGAGACACAGATTTTTGTATGTTTGTGAATGTGCTCTGTCTATTGGGACAATGTTGTCTGGAGACTTTAGTTCCCCTTTAAACATAGAACTAATGGCTTAATAAAGGTCTCTGGTTACAAATTTAAATGTTGCAGTAACATATAATAAAAATTCTGGCAGAAAGGACTTAAAGGAAACACATATTTTAAGTTCACACCTTAAAAATAAACACAAAACGGTATGATAACTATCAGTTTCAATAGACCTTGACATTTTAGGTTTGCAAAGAATTTTGCACCAACAGACAGAGCAAGTCAATGCTGAAGACCAAGTTAACCTCATAAGTAGAGAAATTCTTTACACAGACATAACTCCTTCTGACATTAATTGCTCATTTTCTGTTACCTCAAGAGCAGTGAGACACAGATTGTAAGGAAGGGAGGAGTTGGGGAAAGGGGTTGAAGTAATACAAAAATCTATAAAAAATAAAAAGGGAAGAAGACACACTGAGGACCAGAGCAAAGAATTAAAAAAAAAGGAAGATGAAAGGAGAACAAAAATATAAATGACCCTACCTGAACAACAATTGCTAACTAGCAGATAGCTGTACCTCTCACCTCTGAAACCAGCATTTTGGAGAAATTATCTTTCTAATTCTGCAGTTTTCCATCCCTAATTCTGTAGGTTTCCATCCTGCCAGAGCTGTCAATTAAATACTGCCTGACCTGCCTATAAATAAATACTGTGCAGTCAGAAAAAGCAAAATGCCATAAACCAGCAGAATTATTAAAAAGATCATTTCAGAGATGAGTGTTAAGTAAGGATTTATAGAATCCATTTTAGCTTAATTTCCCCTTTAAAACACATGTTGCTTAACCTCTTTAAATCAGAAAAAAAAGTTGAAGAGAAATAGCACCTCACAAGGGGATAAAGCACAGATGCAAAGCCCAACATCAAAGTGCACTGCAACATGTACGACCTTGCAGAACCACAGATGAGCTAATTAACCAAAAGAGATTCAGAGCAGCAAACAGTAGCAGGAAGATAATTTCAGTCTGACCAGAGAATATGCCTAGGCCTGCAGATCACAAACCCATATCCATGTAGGGGGAAGGGCAATGAGATTTAAATAAAGGTTGCCAGAAAGCGCAGGTCAATATTCCACCTTGAGTCCCATATATAATTGTCTACCTGTCTGAGTTCCAACAACAAGGGTTTGGACTACACATATACAGATTTAACAGCAATATGGCATGACATGTAAGTATAATTTTATTTAAAACAAGGAGATAAGTGCAAGGAATTAAACATTAAAATTACATAAAGTTTCATACATAGGTTAAGAATACATATATATAAATTATGGATGGATAGATTTAAGTGTGATGTGTCTTGATTCATGAGGACTGAAATCCCTGCCCCAAAGAGCTTACAATCTAAGTGGAAGGGACAACAAACAGATACAGGTGAGGTAGGGATACAAAGTGCTCAAGACAGCTAACAATCATTAATTGTGCTGGTGCTCAGAAATTTAGAATAAAAGTTTTGATTCAAATCAAATGGATGTCACCTGACAAAGTAAGAGAGGGAGAGAGTTTCAAAGGTATATGAGGATCACAGGGCACGTCCAGGAACATAAAGGTCCAAGAGAGATAAGAGGTAGGGTGCTGCAGCAGAGTGAAGGGATTTAAAGATTAAAAGAAGAGTATTAAATAAAATTCTTGATGGAAAGCCACGCAATAGACTGCAGTATCGAAGTTGCAGGTTCTCCCTTAGAAGAGAGTGAAATGATCTGAGCTGATTAGTTAAAGATAGGCTGGAGAGGGGACAGATGACAGGCCGGGAGACCAAGAAGTAGAATGTTACAGCAGTCAAGACGGGAGTATAAGGGCATGTATGTACATTTAAGTAGAGGAGTGAGTAATGAAAGTGTGGATATTGGCATGAAATATGCACAGTACACTGTACTTCTTGAACTACATTATCCTGCATTGCTCAATAGCCAACACCCCTAAACTGTAAATATATCATCCCATCAATAATATTTATATGAAATCCCAGAGTCCCTATAATGTTCAGCTGAGGATGTGTCATGTGTATAATGAATCATCAGTTACTGAGAACCTTAAATACAATTCCATGTAAGAAATAATAATTTCTATTCTAGAAACACAGAAGGATAACAGATCTCACTCCTGATGCACAGTAATTTCTTCTTACAGACCATCAAAGCAGTGAGCAGTTACACAAGTGACAGTCCCATTAAGTTATAATCCTCAAATTCTGACATGCAATTAGAAGTGTATTATGCACCAAGACTTTGTACAGGTATTAATGGGACACATGCATTAAAATAACTACATTTACAAGAACTACCGTTTAGCATTGAGCTAGGGAAGTTACCTTTCTAAACATGAATATATTCGGTGATTTTGACAAATTCCTAGCATTTGAAAAGACTTTTTACAGTTAACCTTCCATAATTCCTTCTGCTTTAATGGGGTAATCAGTACACTTAGACACACCGCGTACATTCCACCTTTGTGTTACAGTTTTGATTAATGCAATTTTCTACTTTGAATATATGCCTATTTGTGTACAGTTTTATTTTTCACTAGAATATTTTTAAGTTCTTTGGCCTTATTGCAGAAAACTGCATTTCAATCTCAGGTTGCAATAGGAAAGGTTCTGGGGACATAGCGAAAATGTATCCCTACCCCCTGCTCTATCTATTTAGACAAGAAGCACAAATCTACTTTGGTATTTTATGGGGCCCTATAATTACATTATACACACATTTAATTGGTTAGTCTCTTATTATGGGGATATAAGGTGTCCTTGTACCTCTGGACTAAGCTGTAGAAATCCATTTCTGTATTTCTCTTTAGGTCCTTCTTGTAAAAGATAAGGACATTAGTTGTCACAAATGACCTGGTTCTTTTATACAAGTCACAGACCTACGAGGTAACTTTCAATACCCTTACCTATAAAAGAACGGGGTACATAATTTACTATCTACAATACACATTATAGGTGACCTTGTAAGCATGATTTGATTATAAACAACAACATTGCTAAACTTTGTATCTTACTGCATCAGGGGAAGAATGGGGTTAAAATGAAAAAGAATATCTAAAAGCTTGCTGTGTTGAACAATATTACTTATTTTAAGCAGGTATGTTTTTGTTCAGAAAATGATATACCCTTCTGTATCTCTTTCTTAAAGGGTATGTCCACTAACCAACTAACTTTGTGCCATATGATAGTTATTGGTCCCCCAGCCCCAACCGCATTACTATTATAGCAAGAAAGTCCCCCAATCTTTACTTACCTTACCTCTCTCCTTTCGTCGAACAATCCCGGCCCTCTGCTTGCATAGAACGGCAAAGGAGAGAGGTAAGGTAAGTAAAGATCGGGTTTACTTGCTATAATAGTAATGCGGTTGGGGCTGGGGGACCAATAACTATAATATGGCAAAGGGGTTTGGAGCTAGGGGGAGGGAGACCAAATCAGGAGGGAGAGGCATTTCTGCACATGGCAAAATTCTCCCGGAGGGGAGACAGGAGGCAGAGTCTTATATGGACTCTGCAGTACTCTTGGTGGCCAGTTTTGGGACTTTGGGGAGGGATTACACCATTTGGATCTGGGATGTAAGGTAAGGATTTTTATACACTACAGATTGGGGCTTGTAGTGGGGGATAGTTTTTGGGGTGAACAAGCCCTTTAAATGACAAAGGTCAAGTGTTGGGTTAATCTAAATGGATAGTATAGTGCAATACACTCTACAGGAAGCATCTTCCCATTAGCCAGGTCCCAGACTGAGGGAGAGGGTGGGGTTGGATTGGAGCTCAATTTAAGTATTTGCAGGGTTACTAGGGGAAACCCCAAGCCTCACCCTTAAGCTACAGAAATGAGATAATTGTCATTGCTAACTATTGTTTGTGATACCCTATATACTTTCATAATGCCTTCTCTTGCGTTCAGACACTGCCAAGTGTGTTCTTGGCATCTCTCCCATGGTCATTATATCTTTTAAGCTTTATACATGTGTGATTTGTATGCACAGCTGTTTCGGCCAATAATCGTGCCTTATATGGGCAGTTTGTCGGCCGAAACAGCCATTCGGTCGGGGCTCATTGCCAGATTCGCCAGGCCGACAAAGTGCCCATACACGGCACGGTATACCAAAGTGATTATTTGGTCACATCTAATGTTTTCACTATCTCTCTGAAGGTTTTGTTTTGTGTTAATAGCCTATTCATTGCTTGCTTTAGGATTACATCACACGTGGAGATTTTGGGCACATAGCCAGTGTGATATTTAAAACTGATTGGTACAAAGAATCACTTAGGAAGACACAGCAAATTCTGTGGCAATCAAACCTTGTTAAGGAGAAAAGTAATTGTTCAGGTGAACAATCCAGGACACTTTCTGGAGATAGTCTGAGGCTCATTAAAAAAATGTTTTCCATTTAAATGTACAGTATAAAAATGCAGTCAGTTCAATGAGACAGCTAATTGCCCCTACACCATCAGTAGCACAATCAAATTCCAAATCTAAAGGTGCATACACATGTGCAATCGCTGGGGCCGACCTGCGACGCACGATGTGTATGCGCGGATGTTTCAGGGCAATAATCATGCCGTGTATGGACACTTTGTCGGGCGAAACAGCTGTGCGGTCGGGGGTTGTTAATGATTTGCCTGGTCGCCCAAAACAGGCATGAATACATATTGTGCGTTGCGGGTCGGCCCTCGAGTTTACACGTGTGTATGAGGCTTAAGGCTGAGTACACACCTGAAGATTCTTTGTCCTGACGAACTGTTCGGCCCTTCCGAATGATCGCCCAGGAGGAAGGACCGTCGGTCACGGTAATAGTAGCCAACAGCTCGCCACATGCAGTTCATAGAGGACCACACGATCACCTGTGGTTTTCGGACGAGTCCGTTCGTCTGATTCAGACGAATGAACGGTCAGTAAGGGTTGTGTGTAGGAACCATCCAAAATTTCGGCCTGATTGACCTATAGACTTAAATGTTGGAAGGTCAAGCTAAAATATTGGATGGTGTGTACCCACACCATCCAAGCTGCCCATACATGTGCAACCTTGGTCACTAATTCACAATAGGATTCCATCATAATCTGATTGTGAATTGCCTGATGCGACAATAGACGATTGTTCCGTATATACTTTATCTGGTCTGCCCATAGATGTGAACAAGCGATATTGGCTTCCTTTACTGTAGTATAGGAAGCCTGTAAAGATCCAATGAAAATTTGTAGTCTGGAACGATAGGTTGCAATGCCGAGGGCAGTAGCTTGTCAGATCTAAAGGGATTTAATATGGGATTGACTGAATATTGGCAATGTATATGGGCAATATAAGATGGCAAATGCAGTGAACATGTTTGAATCCACTGAGCTGATAGGTGAAGCAAAAAGAAAGAACAACTGTTTTTCTTGCACAACTTCCATACAATATTGGTTGGAAGTGCACATGTATATTATATATTACAACTGAGCAGAGTTTGATGTGTGCAGCAATTTAATTCATGTGTGCAGGTCTGCAGAGTTGTGTGTGCCTGCATGAGCACACAGCTTAGAGAGAATATGGATTACCAGGTAGGTAGGTAATGCTTTAAAGGAAAGAGTTTGTTAGCCATCAAAACAAAATACCTTTATGGTAGGCATTGAAAAAAGACAACACAAGTCTTCTCACCTTTCTATGATGTCAGCAATAGTGCAGGAAAACATCAGGAGACCTTCAGGCATCTGTAAAGCAACTACAAGAGATGCATATGTCTGACAAAGTTGAAAAACAATATGTGAATAGAATTACAAAAGATTCGGAGCTAAAATGAGCCCAAGCATTAGCACAGAATAGGGTAGTACTTTTCTTTTACATTTGCAGTGGGTTCTGGGTACCATACTTATAAAGGATCAATGTCGATAATTATAGCAGCATTTTTTGCTGTGATAGAAAAATACTGACTGGCATTTTGATACAATCAATAACGGCCCATTGATAGCCACAAGCACTTTATTATGAAACAGTCGAAAAATAACACTGTGGTCTTAAAATACCGATAAAGAGTGGTATTTAAGGACTGCAGCGTTAAATTACAACAACTGCGGATGGTAAAAGGCTCAATATCAGTATTTAAGGACATTGATTCTTTTAAATACGACACAGTTCAACAAATTAAAAAAGACCCAAGGATGATGAACAATATGGTTTCAGTCTGTAACTAGAGACATTTCAAGCTAATTTAAACATAGAACTAATGGCTTAATAAAGGTCTCTGGTTACAGATTTAAATGTTGCAGTAACATATAATAAAAATTCTGGCAGAAAGGACCAGGGAGTTACTGTTCAAAATAAGGATATGAGGATAGAAGTGTAACGTTACATTCATACAGAAGACATCTCGTTACACAATAAGAAGTATGTTTTTTATTATAATATAGGAAAGTTCTTCTGTATTTGCATTTTCGCAGTTTGGCTACCTTTGTTACATCTGATAATTGAAATTCTTGGGTGGCAGTTGTGTTACAGTATTTTTAGGATTCTGCTGCATTTGGTTTCATTTCGATAGTTGTGTTCTTTTGTTTGTAATGGTCACATAATCTGAGATTTAAGGATATATGGTAGGAATGGAAATTGAGCTTTGACAGATTTGATTGATATTTCCTAACTTCTCCATCCATGCTTTCACTTTTCCCTGAAAATTCTGAACTCTTGGCTGCTAAATTGTATCTCCACCTAAAATGAATATATCTGCAATTTATCCAATCTAGCACTATACCTCCATTTCTAAAAATGTGCCGTCACCTGACAGGGACAAAACAAATGACCTCATGATGGTTTTAAATGGTCACTGATGGTACATGCACAGTAAGGGATTCAGCCTCCCAAAAATAACAAAAGGCTTAGAATATCTCCCCATCAAAAGATTTCAGAAGCATTTGTGATATTTTCAGAATCCGATCCCATTCTAACACCTAATACTGACGTGGGAACAACAAAAGGCAAAAAGGATAACATCAACATCTAAGCAAATAAACTTTAGAAGTACAAATAACTTAAAAATAGATTGGCTGTGAACAGAGAGACAGTTGGGAAGAGCAAGCAGGCATACGTTTATTGTACTGACAAATATAGAATTACATTTGAACCCAGCAGAAAGGAGAGGCAGGAGAGAAAATGATTAGAGAGGAAGAGGGAACATGTGCAGGGAAGGACAAGCAAACAGACCTAATAGGATTAAATGGAATCAAAGCAAAAGATCAGACACCTGAACCACCTTATAGCATGGAAGAAATAAGCCAATCAGAATGCTTCCATACATAATGTGCAGGTACCTCATTATTTTGCCACTCCAGGTGCCTATCTTCACAAATGACTAATGCCCACAGAGACAATTGTTTGCCTTTAAAATGTTCTTTACCTTACAGGGCCACATGGTGCATCAGTTTATATTTAAACACAGAAATGACACTTTCTGGTCAGGAGTGAAAGGTCAAAGGACACCTGCTAACTATTCTAGATAATAAAAGCTTAGCTGATGCGTCTGTGCGTGGTCCCCAATGATGGCAGCGGTCTGTGGTGTCCGTGTGTCTAGCTCCCGTTAATGTAACAGGGTTAATGTCTTGTTATCAATAAAACTTCTCTTGTACAATTTAGATTTCTATTGTATACTACTGCTTATATATTGTATATAAGCAGTAGAGATTATTTAAACAGGAACATTTCATTGTCTATCCAGGCCTTAATTTAGTTATTTTTATTTCTTTTACTTTTAATATGATTTATTTCTTTTGCTTTAAAAAAATGTAAAAAATTCAGTTTGAATCTAATTTCAAACTGACTCAAATGTTGAGTCTAATTTCAAAACAGACCCAATATTCCAGTGACATTCCCTGTCCTGGCCCATTCATTTTGTGATCGACTTCCAAACATGATCAGGCCGTACATTTGTCTGACCATGGGAACATTGTGGTAACTTTGGGCCATTTTATGGCCAGTATTACAAAATCAACATACAGTAAATCCAATAAACTTGTAATGTGAATTTAAATAAAATTTTATATTTTATGACTTAATAGTACTCTATATTTTCCTTTGACCCATTTACATCACAGATCAGAATTAGGCTGAGTCCTTAAACTATTTTGCAATATCTATAGAAATAGCCCATTAAGACCTGGTACATATGTGCCAATATATTGCCATATGCAAACAGTAGGTGGGTGACAACTTTTCACAGCCCGGCTGTGATTATTCCCATTGTGTAAAATCTGAAATGTTGAAAAAATAAAAGTAGGGTCAGAGAAAGAAAGAAAGCAGATTAAAGGTTAGTGCCAATTAAACTTTTTTACTGTGTACTTAGTTGGAAGACAATTTGGCACAGTTTACATGCCGTTTAAATTCTAAAGATTTTTAATTATAACAGATCTTTAAAGTACATTTTAAGACCAAAGTTTCCCTTTAATTACTGAGCAACAGGGTTCCGATTGGTATATCTCTCAGTAAGTCAGTAGGTGAAACAAGCACAAGTACCGTCTCATTAAAGGGCAGCCCCAAGGTAAATGGATATACAGTATAGCACTAGAACCTCACCCCAAACTAAGACTAAAATAGTTACCTTTGTTCACCGCATTCCTGCAGATTCCAAGAATCCAGTCATCTACTTTAGCTTTTTCTTCAAAGTAGCAGCCGTCAGTCATGGCTATTGACTTATTTTTGCTTCCTAGCCTGATGCACCAGCTCATAAAGCAGTCAAAGGAGCTGTAAACCTTTTAGCTGGGTATACATGTACGATCCTATGATAATCTATGTAAGTGTCATGGCCGGGGATCATTGGTGGTCCAAACCAGCTTTAATTGCACAGGTCTACCAGCATTTAGAATGGGGATTGAAGATTGGTCTATATATCTCTCTGTAGGACAAAGGTTTTAGGCTTGGTACACTAGGGTGACCTAGTGCTGCACATCCATTTTACAGTGAGGGGGTGAACTTGCCCTTTAATGCAAGCACAACGTTAGTCAGATATATTTTCTTCCAACAACGTATAACCAAGCCATATTAAAATGTAAGCAAAATTGTGAGTTTACAAAACACGCATCATTTGATTCTGGTGTCATTACCCACACCAAGTAATCGGTAATTAAACCCGATCAGTCAAATGCAGTAAGACTAATGAAAGCAAAATCTTGTCTGGTTGCTATGGGTTACAATCCTGAAATAAAAACCTTTTTTGTTAGCTCCCACCTGTATACACATACAGGGAGATTCAATAAAAGTTCTTATTGTTTAAAATGGTGCTAATTGAGCCCCAACCAATCAGATCTTATTTAACATTTGAAAGCTAACATCTGATTGGTTGGGGCAAAATTAGCACCATTTTAAATTATAAGAACTTTTATTGAATAACCCTGATAATCTATACAATCACAACACAAAAACACACTAACCCCTTTTGGCCGACACTTGTTGGATTCTCCAGATTGTCTTTGGTATTTCAAAATTGTAGTTTTCAGGAAGCGATTTCATAGCTTCCAGCAGCAAAGGATTCTGTGCAATTTCAACAGGTATCTGGTTGGCCACTCGACGGACAGGGGGACGACCTGCAAAGTTCAACAAACAAAATATGAGTTCTTCTGCATGCATCATACAGAATCAAAAAAATTACACAGGCTAAACTTGGCTGTTAATTACAACATGTGGCCAGTATTATTTCTCTAATAAAGTTATATTTGGCAAAACATGCATAGCCAAAATCTGCAGCAGGCATACAAAGCCAAATTTTCCCAAGCTGGTTAGCCAACACTTCACCCTTGCTGCTGGTATTGAGGAAGAGCGGACACACCAGCAGTCCAGCTCCCCTACTGTCTGCTCCAGTTGAGGCAAGTGGCAGTCGCTGGAATGTATCTCACAAAATTAAGTAATGCATACATCACTAAATATAAAGTTTAAAGAGGAAAAAGTGCCCAATCCTGGGAGCGGTATTGCTGTCTTACCTTCTCTTAAATAAAGCCATTTTATATTGTATCTTTTATATATTTTTTTTGTTTTGCAAAAAAACTCTGACACAATGTATCATATATACTTATAATAACATTTTACATTTTCAATTTTTCTTCTTTATCCCCAATCTGCTTTAACAGAAAACTGAACCTTTTTTTTTTTTAAGTTAGCATCTTGCTTGCTACGTGTGAACGCTAGAAGGCAGAGAATGGCAGGTCATTTCCATAATTAATTGGATGAACTACATTGCTGCAAATGTCAGTTTGAATATAAAATGTTAAATAAAGTTACCCAGTTTGTTGAAGGAAATGCCACTGCTTGAGAGGGATTAAAATGTATCAAGTGAAAAGCAAGAGATTCTTTGAAAATTAACTGTATTTTAACTGGTACAGTTCTGTCAATCAGTTTTCTTCACAATTACCTGTGGAAGTCTAAAGCTAGGTACACATAGTGCAATCCTTTTTCCAAGCGTGCGGTCCTCTATGGACGAACGAACGAATGGTCAGTTGTGGACAAAGCTAGACCTATACAATAATTCAGCCAACCGTCCGAAACTGAAATGTCGGTCGGGCCGAATTATTGTATCGTGTGTACCCAACTTAAAGCATGGTGCACACCAAGCAATATTTCGGGAATATCAGTCGATTGTTTTCGTCTGTGACCGACCAACCTTTCATCCAAATCGGACAAATGGACAATGGGACACATCCGAAAACCAGGTTTATGAACCCCACGCTCGGTTGCCACGGCCGACAGTCCTTCCTCCTGTCTGATGGGACGTTCAGGAGGAAGGTTTGTGCCATGAGTACCCAGCTTTATGCTCACACAAAAAAGTCCATATTCAAACAACCTTGTGAAATCAACTTAAGACATAGCAGATCTAAAAGGTGTGTCTCATAGGGGTTACTAGGGGGGGCATGGTTGGGCAGAGTTGGGTGGTGGCTTCTGCATAAAATCATTTTATTTATCGTTATCTTTCTTCCTAATTATCAATTTATCAAAACACCCAATTCATACAAAATTAACAGATGATCAATGGATATTTCTATATTAAAAGGAAAAGTTTAGTGCATATACATATACTTTAAGGTTATAATGATGGAAAAATACAGCTTTTTACTTTAATCTGCACATTCAGCATTGTGTCTGTGTATAAATAAATGCTTCCAAAATACTGACTTCCCATTTGCAGGACCCCTAATAAAGACCGTTATGGTCTTGCCCTTAACCCAGCGCCTGGGTTGATTCAGTTGCTCAGTAGAGATCTGAGCATCTTTGACCCATCTAACAGCCAATCAGTTGAACCTGAAATATCAGCTCACTAATGTCAACAGCAGGGAAATTCAACTGATTTTTCAAAATGGAAGAGAAATGTTGAATAACTAGGTATGTGTAATATAAACTAAGAATTATAAACATAATGATATTTTCCACTGATTTTCCTTTTAAATAATGCATTCCAAACTATCTCTAGCAATCTCTTAAAGGGCATGTCCACCCCGAAATTTAACTTTTGATATGTGGTAGGGCATGCTCCCCCAGCCCCAACCGCATTAATATAATTGTTAGAAAGTCCCACGATTCTTACTTACCTGCCCTCTCTCCTCCGCTGCAGTGTTCAGGCCCTTTGCTTGCATGGAATTAAAAGCAGGGGGCGGGACCTGCAGCCGCGTCCGTGATTGGTTGAGAGGCAGGGAGGGCTGCACTGAGCATGCCTCAACCTTGATGAGGTTGAGGAAGTCTCAGGCACAGCATGAGTCACACACTGCTCCTACACAGCAGTTTCCTGGACTTTGGAGGGGCACAGCAGGGGAACTATTTTGAGCAGGAATGTAAGGTAAGGATTGTTTTAAACTACTTGATGTGGCGAGTAAGGGGTTAAATTTTAGTTTTGGGGGTGGACATGCCCTTTAAGAGAACCCTAGAGGTAACTGGATGCCAGGTTAAAAAGCACCTCCCTGTATTTATTAACTAAAAAACAAGTTATTAAACCCCAGCAAGCTCCACCCTCTATCCAGACCCACCTAATTCACACCACTGCCTAGGCTGAATTTGAGTCATTGGGCTAGGAACAATGTCCCCAAGATCATGCAGTTTGGGGAAATCAAGTTACAAGTATTGTGTTTTCATTCAGTTTAAATGGACAGCAGAATTTCCATACATTAATAGCCAAATACAGTATGGAAATTACTGTATAGGACTTCTGTTGTCCATTTAAAGGGCAACTAAAGCCTAAAAACAATACAAAATAAGAAGGATGGAATCTATTGTTGCCTTCTGATTCTGTATTGTTTTGAGGCTTTAGTTGCCCTTTAAATGGACAGCAGAATTCCCATAGAGCAGTCCCATACAGTAATAGCCATACTGGATTTGGCTATTACTGTATGGGACTACGATATCGGAAATTCTGCTGGCCATTTAAAGGGCAACTAAAGCCTCAAAACAATACAGAATCAGAATGTAGTAGTAGTCATAATTTCTACCCTCGGCTTATACACGCGTCAATCACTTTTACTCCTATTTTCAGGAAAAATTAGGTACCTCTCTTTATACTCTAGTATATATGGTAGAACAGCTATAACAATTGTTACAGACATGTGCCAGGGAAGGCTTATGTCCAAATGGTTGCCAAGGAAATGGAGTACTAGTTGGTTTTCACAACCAGAAATCTTGAACATAACACATGCTGCCTAATATACAATTGGCCATAGTTATATGGCTATACTATATAGTATATCCATATTAGCGCTACCATATTTCAGTCAATCACGCAGAACTATCAGCTGGAATTTCTGACCCTCCTGATTAATTTTTTAGGCAAAATAGGTTGGCCCGAGTAATTATACATGGCAGTCAATTGTGCAGTCAGCTGGGCAGTCCGGGGAGCCAAAAATTGTCCCGGTTACTAGCTGGGGTGCTGCCAATAGGTTAGGGTCGGGGTTTCCTATTACAAGAAAAGAAGAAGCAGGAGACTGTCAAAGCTAATAGATGGGAATTGTATACCATACTTATAATAAACAGGTGCCACTACTTACTATAAACTGTGCTCAGTGTTGTAAAAGAGAAAGTTCAGTGGAAAATATCATTCTATTTAAAGAACATTTAAATATGTTCATTTGCTGTCCATTTAAAGGGCAACTAAAGCCTCAAAACAATACAGAATCAGAAGGCAATCTTTAACAATAGATACCATCCTCCTGATTCTGTATTATTTTGAGTTAGTTTCCCTGTAAAGTAAAATCCCACACAGTAACCCCCAATTCCTTGCCACTCCAGATGTTTGAAAGCTACAACTCCCAGAATGCTTTAGTTGCTGGGAGTTGTAGTTTCCAAACATCTGCAGTGGCCACCTCACTGCCACCAATGTAGACCACTCCAAAAAAACATACAGAGGAGCTAACCAGCCCTCAATGTATGCAAATAGGTGTAAAACCTGCTTTATTTGTGCATATAACAAAGAATATGGTTTGTTATATGCACAAATAAAGGAGCTTTTTACCCCTATTTGTAAGTATTGGGGACTGGTTTTAGCTTCTCTGTATATTTCTTTTAGTTCTCCTACCTTGTCACTCGCTCCGCATCCTCTACACGCCTGGATGACATCACTACTCGGTGCCGGGAAGTGAGAGGTGCCTAGTAGTGATGTCATCTAGAAGCACAGAGGATGCGGAGTGAGTGGCTGCCAGATTACTTACAAGGTAAGTTGACTTAAGTATAAACCGAGATTCTGTTTTTAAAGCCTGAAAACCTCTGTTTATACTTGAGTATACACGGTAATGTATTTCTATCATTATTCATTTTGGGCTTTAGTTCTCCTTAAAGGTTCAGTGGCAGTAATAAAATGACTTTATATAAAAAGAATATAATACACAGTTTAAAAACATTACTTGAGATAAAAGCTCCTTTACAGCAGCTGAAGGCTCACTTGCAAGGTTCAGTTTGCACTGAACATGTCTTATAAATTATGTAGACTATAGCAATTTGGAAAATCATGCTCTACAATGCAAGAGGATTTATAGCAGCGAATCACCAACAATTATGAAAAGAGAAAAAAAATGACAGAATGGTTTCTCCAGTCCTTATTAAAACACATCTTTTATAGTCCATATTAAAAATGACATTATTTTGCATAAAATCACATATGTATTAATAAACATGAACACTAGCACCAAATAGATAACACTGGAAAAGGTGTAGTGCGAAAGATTTAGGTCTGCTGAAAAAGATGGCAGCACTGTAGTGCATTATGGGAGGGATGGCATATTTATTTCCCCACATTCCTGCTTTGAAAATGGTAATATGGATAAAACCTTGTATGCACTTAAAGCATACACTAAAAGGGGAATTTACCAAGAGCCACAACAGTAAAAAGTAAGGTTTTCAGTAGTGGCAGCAGCCTTGGCAAATTGTATCTACCAATAATTATGTCAGGAATAGCGTGGATTTATCAACCCTATAAAACACATGCAAAGTTTATCAGTATGCAATATAAGATGCAATTAATTTACTACATGGGAAGCGGAGAGGCAGAGTAGAGTGATTGTGGTTCTCTTTAAATTCTCCTTTGCATGTGGTTACAGCTTATGGACCTCTATGGCTAGCTGACTTGAAAAAACTAAAACAACTAGCAATTGAGTATATTATAAGGGTATAGTATAATGAAAGGGAATCCAGTTTTACCCCTTTAATAGCATAGGGTCTAAACAAAACTGTACAGTCAAGAGCTAACTTTGATATTCCCCCTAAGAACACATTTAGTTTCAGGTGCATATATAATATATTTTTTTGTTCAAGACCATCAGCATATCTGGCATGACAATACTGAAGTGATCACCTTAGGGGGCAGATTCCTGGCCCCCACCCAGGGGGAGGCGGTAAGGGAGCACCAGAAGTTGCCCGAAGTTGCCCCAGCATAAATCCCCTGAAGATGAATCACAAGGTGTTCAGGCTGATACAGTGTACAAAAAGAAGGAGGTTTAACAAATTAGAAAAAAACCTGAGGTTATCACATTAATTTAATTAATCCCATGTAAGATTACAATACTGTGTATTGTAAGAAGTATCTATTTCCCTTTTGAGGCACATTTTAGATTGCCTTGCCTTCTTTCTGGATAAGCAAGAATATACAGTAAGTTCAGGGTTGAACTTGATGGACGCGAGTTTTGCTCAAACTTGAACCACTATGTATTGGGAGAACCACAGGGGTTCAAACGCAGCCTCGGGCAAATTGCTTGGTCTGCGTCTGTAAGTAGCAGCAAACTGAATTTTACAAAGGGATAACAGTATCCATTGAACAATAAAGCAGTTTCTCAAGGTCACATTTGTACCTCTGAGCAGAAAAAAATGAGCATTACAGAATTTCTTATTTGGCCAAAACAGTATCACATTAATTCAATAGTCTATACAGTTTTCCATCCTGACTACGAAGGTCCCATCTTTCCATTAAACTGATAACAGATGTGAGATTGTTCCCATGTAAATAGCCTTTAACCCCTTCTAAGTGTAATGTCATAGAGTAGGGAATTTCAAGGACATAGCTTGACCTTGAGTGTTTTCAGCCACCAAGTACAGCAACACAGGAAAAAGGAACAGCCAAGAGTGCATGTTCCAGGTTTTAACACTAGCAGAAACCTTACTCTTTTTAGAACACTGCTATCCACAGCCTATGCCGTAGGGTTTCATTGGAGAATAAGGCAACCGATGACTGACCAATGACTGACTGGTCACACTATACTAACCCTACAGTAATGATCATAAATTATTTTAATCATATTCATCCTATTGTCCGTCCAACCATAAGTAGCCAAATTCTGGTATTTTTATTTGTACCTTTTACTTTTTTAGACATCCCACATGGTATTATATTACTGACTTTGGCAGTGTTAATGATATTTTGCACACAGCTGTGCTGTTACAGTTTAATAGCGGAATGACTCAGGGGCAAATGTGTAGATCCAAGATGGCCTATTGAGACTGCACGATTTTGGCATCTTGGAGGAGGAAAAACCAAAGCCAACAACTCTCACTTATTTCTAGATGCAAATTTTTCATTCCCCTTATAATAAACCTGTCCTGTCCCTTAAAGGACTTTCATGCATGCAACGAACATGAAATCTTACCTAATGTATATATTTGTGGAAATCAGTTGATGTTCAATACAGTGAGTCATATTTATAGATGGCAACTTTATTGGCAAACAACCCAACTGTGGGATTTAACCTAAGGCTACATTTGCACACTACCATACATAACAAAGGGGAACATCGCACTTGCAGTGGCATAATTAGAAATAGCAGGGCCCCATAACAAGACTGTAATGTCACTATAAGGGATGAAGAGAGGAGCCGCGGTTTTGTAAGTAGAATATCTGAGCCTGGGAGCCTCTTTGAAAGGTTTAAGTAAAACAAAAATGGGGTTTGTGGGACTGAACTACGGGAGGTAAAATCATTTTTGGGAGGGTGGACATGTCTGCAGGGGACCTGGCAGGGCCCCCTTTGGCTCCGGGCCCCATAGCAATTGCTACGGTTGCTATGGTGATCCTTACGCCCTTGCGCACTTGTGATGTTCCCCTGCATTATCGCATTGCAGTGATTTCAATGACACCGATATGCATTTCTGCACCAAACTTCAGCATGCGCTGCGTTGGAAACTATGTGCAAAGTCCCCTAGTGTGAACAACTCCTTATCCTCCTTGGCTTCTTGATTTTTCCTTTATAATCGGACACTAATAAAATATTTATGCTGCAATGCTAATTTGCGTTTCTATATATATATAAAAGTCAATGTATGTATGTATGTTTGTATGTTCCAGAAAACTTTCAAATGGCTGGAATAATTTTCCTGAGACTTAGTATACTAATGTTTAAGGAGCTGGAAAAAAGCATAGGCTAATTTACAAATTTTAAAAATGCCTCCATACCCCCTTTTTTCGAGTAAATTACCCTGTGTGCTGCCATCTGGTGGTGAATCAAGTAAATCCAATGTTACAGATTGTTCAGGGCAGTACAACGCTTTACTTTATTTTGTTCTGTTGTTGCTAATCAGAGTGCAGAGCTTCGCCCCTTGCCTGAACTTGTAGCTCTTCTGTGCTGTGATCCTCCATAACAGTGCAGGAGGAAGGAGAGTCCATGGGGGGGGGGGGGGGGGCACAGTTTTACCCTCTGTCTCACTGCTGTGTACAGGTACTGACAGTCACTACTAAATTTCCTCCATGGGGTTGCTGGTGGCAGTGATGGAAAACATTAAATATATGTCTACACTGATGTAAATACTGACCATACTAATTATGTCTTGTGGGGACGAAGTGGCAAACTTATGCAAGCTCCTTAATATGGATTTGACATGTGTTGCCCCACTTAGTTGGCTTGCAGAAAATGTGTATGTATGTATAGGCTTTACAAAGGGAGGACACCGCATGTAACATGAAAATTTGTCCAAAGAATGCTGAATGCTAGGATGGTCCCATTCACTCTCATTTTAAGCCTCTGCATTGCACTAGATCTTCATTAAAAGAGAACGATCGTGAGCATAAAGTTATTCAAAAACAGTTAAAATGAAATGTACCTGGGGCAGGGAGGTAGGATTGGTGCTTTCTACCTCCCAGTAATATTTCTATGAGGGGCGAAGAAAGCTGCTTCTACCAGGCTTCCTGGGTGCTTCAGCACTACCTTTAATACAGGAAGGCCCAGGGCACTAACCTGGCAGAAGAAAAGGTATGTGCTGCATCTCCTAAGCCAATTAATATTGGGAGGTGATAATAATAAATCCTACCTCCCTGCCCTAGGTACTTTTCATTTCCAGAAAGTTAATTTTTACAGTATAGTTGTCCTTTAAAAACAGGTGCATATTAAATGAGCCCTTAGTTGAGCCCATTGTTTTATCATATTTTTAATGATATATGGGGATTTCTGCAGCTTTGACCTTTATAAAAACGTCTAATATATAACAGGATCAATTTAACACTTGCTAAAGTTGCTAAATTGACAAGGGATGTAATTTAATTTACATTGTAAACAATCAGAAAATGTAAAACTAAAGCTGCTTCTATACTACAACTCCCAGCATCCCCTAGCAAACATCTGGGAAATTGCAATTCTATAACCTCTGGAGGATCGATGAATGAAAATATCCAAATAACTAATTAAGGAGAAAACAAAATAAAATGGAAGTACTCACAAGGGAACATATGTTATAGAAGCAGGAGTTAGAGGGGATCGTTTAGTGTTTCATTTTGATCGCAGCCCCTCTATTGCTTCCTGCGGAACAATTGCTTAATAATTATGTTCATCTCGTTCCAGAAACTGTCAATAACACAAAATGAGCAAGGCCCAATGCTTGGTAATATCAGAGGCAATATGCACAGACCCCCAGAGCACAATTGCAGCAAACTAATATTGAAAATGCAAAATAACATTACCTCCAAAAGAAAATCTGCATAATTAATTTCACTATTGTACAAAATAAATTTAAATAAATAAATTATGTGTGTGTGGGGGGGGGGGGGGGGGGATTGTGTCTTCTCTATGGGACACACTGAATGCTCACAACCCTAATTAATTAACCCCTTCACTTTCCACATTGGAAATAAATAAAATTCACAAGGGTATAAAAAAAACAATCTAGTCTGATTCCCCTTCAGGAGACTCTTAATTCAAAGCTTTTTTTTCTGCCCAGCTAAACAGCCATTTATGTACTTACCATCAAAAAATATGGCTAATCCTCTTAGCACCATTAATATAGTGCAGTTTCCCAACACAAAATCCGACAGTAATGAGTTTCACGTGCAGGGTGTGCTGAATTTGTCTCATTGAACCTACTGTATAAACACTACCTTGGATTTCTTCTGCTCTGTCTCATAACATAAGATTTAATGAGCACGTCTCTGGGAACGTTCTCAGTGTATATCATAACCTATGTACTCACTCAGCGCACACAGTGTAATCAAGAGATTCTTCAGACCCTTCCCTGAAGGGACATCAGCCAAACAAACGTTCTAATAATTACCAGCGCCTTGGTAAACACATGTAATCCTGTTGGATTTACATAGCTAACACTGGATCAGAGTTTTACTGCAAGAAATGGAATCTCAAATTCTACACAAGGAAAAAAAAAAAAATCAAAAGTAATTACTTGTACCGTATATACTCGAGTATGATCCAAGGTTTTCAGGCTTTAAAAATAGCCTGAAAACTGAACCTCGGCTTATACTCGGGTCACTCACCTCACTCACTTTGCAATCTAACTGCAGCTCGCTCCACATCCACCGACGTCACTCCTCTGTGCCTGTCTCGCTTCCCGGTGCCGAGCATTGACGTCAGACGGCATATCAGTGGATGTGGAACGAGCGGCAGCTGGATTGCACACGAGGGCCCAGGCAAGTTAGCACCTCCACTGAACTGGGGGTGCTCTCGGGGGTGTGGGAGAAGGTGCCACTGCAGATGTTTAAAAACTACAACTCCCAGCTACTAAAACATCTGGAGTGCCAAGGAATGGGGGTTGCTGTATGGGATTTCTGTACATTTAAAAGGGCAACTAATGCCTCAAAACAATAAAGAATCAGGATGTATCTATTGTTAAAGATTGCCTTTTGATTCTGTATTGTTTTAAGTCTTTAGTTGCCCTTTAAATGGACAGCAGAATTCCCATACAGTAGTCCCATACAGTAATAGCCATACTGGATTTGGCTATTACTATATGGGACTACTGCATGGAATTCTGCTGTCCATTTAAAGGGCAACTAAAGCCTCAAAACAATTAAAGGAAACACATATTTTAAGTTCACACCTTAAAAATAAACACAAAACGGTATGATAACTATCAGTTTCAATAGACCTTGACATTTTAGGTTTGCAAAGAATTTTGCACCAACAGACAGAGCAAGTCAATGCTGAAGACCAAGTTAACCTCATAAGTAGAGAAATTCTTTACACAGACATAACTCCTTCTGACATTAATTGCTCATTTTCTGTTACCTCAAGAGCAGTGAGACACAGATTGTAAGGAAGGGAGGAGTTGGGGAAAGGGGTTGAAGTAATACAAAAATCTATAAAAAATAAAAAGGGAAGAAGACACACTGAGGACCAGAGCAAAGAATTAAAAAAAAAGGAAGATGAAAGGAGAACAAAAATATAAATGACCCTACCTGAACAACAATTGCTAACTAGCAGATAGCTGTACCTCTCACCTCTGAAACCAGCATTTTGGAGAAATTATCTTTCTAATTCTGCAGTTTTCCATCCCTAATTCTGTAGGTTTCCATCCTGCCAGAGCTGTCAATTAAATACTGCCTGACCTGCCTATAAATAAATACTGTGCAGTCAGAAAAAGCAAAATGCCATAAACCAGCAGAATTATTAAAAAGATCATTTCAGAGATGAGTGTTAAGTAAGGATTTATAGAATCCATTTTAGCTTAATTTCCCCTTTAAAACACATGTTGCTTAACCTCTTTAAATCAGAAAAAAAAGTTGAAGAGAAATAGCACCTCACAAGGGGATAAAGCACAGATGCAAAGCCCAACATCAAAGTGCACTGCAACATGTACGACCTTGCAGAACCACAGATGAGCTAATTAACCAAAAGAGATTCAGAGCAGCAAACAGTAGCAGGAAGATAATTTCAGTCTGACCAGAGAATATGCCTAGGCCTGCAGATCACAAACCCATATCCATGTAGGGGGAAGGGCAATGAGATTTAAATAAAGGTTGCCAGAAAGCGCAGGTCAATATTCCACCTTGAGTCCCATATATAATTGTCTACCTGTCTGAGTTCCAACAACAAGGGTTTGGACTACACATATACAGATTTAACAGCAATATGGCATGACATGTAAGTATAATTTTATTTAAAACAAGGAGATAAGTGCAAGGAATTAAACATTAAAATTACATAAAGTTTCATACATAGGTTAAGAATACATATATATAAATTATGGATGGATAGATTTAAGTGTGATGTGTCTTGATTCATGAGGACTGAAATCCCTGCCCCAAAGAGCTTACAATCTAAGTGGAAGGGACAACAAACAGATACAGGTGAGGTAGGGATACAAAGTGCTCAAGACAGCTAACAATCATTAATTGTGCTGGTGCTCAGAAATTTAGAATAAAAGTTTTGATTCAAATCAAATGGATGTCACCTGACAAAGTAAGAGAGGGAGAGAGTTTCAAAGGTATATGAGGATCACAGGGCACGTCCAGGAACATAAAGGTCCAAGAGAGATAAGAGGTAGGGTGCTGCAGCAGAGTGAAGGGATTTAAAGATTAAAAGAAGAGTATTAAATAAAATTCTTGATGGAAAGCCACGCAATAGACTGCAGTATCGAAGTTGCAGGTTCTCCCTTAGAAGAGAGTGAAATGATCTGAGCTGATTAGTTAAAGATAGGCTGGAGAGGGGACAGATGACAGGCCGGGAGACCAAGAAGTAGAATGTTACAGCAGTCAAGACGGGAGTATAAGGGCATGTATGTACATTTAAGTAGAGGAGTGAGTAATGAAAGTGTGGATATTGGCATGAAATATGCACAGTACACTGTACTTCTTGAACTACATTATCCTGCATTGCTCAATAGCCAACACCCCTAAACTGTAAATATATCATCCCATCAATAATATTTATATGAAATCCCAGAGTCCCTATAATGTTCAGCTGAGGATGTGTCATGTGTATAATGAATCATCAGTTACTGAGAACCTTAAATACAATTCCATGTAAGAAATAATAATTTCTATTCTAGAAACACAGAAGGATAACAGATCTCACTCCTGATGCACAGTAATTTCTTCTTACAGACCATCAAAGCAGTGAGCAGTTACACAAGTGACAGTCCCATTAAGTTATAATCCTCAAATTCTGACATGCAATTAGAAGTGTATTATGCACCAAGACTTTGTACAGGTATTAATGGGACACATGCATTAAAATAACTACATTTACAAGAACTACCGTTTAGCATTGAGCTAGGGAAGTTACCTTTCTAAACATGAATATATTCGGTGATTTTGACAAATTCCTAGCATTTGAAAAGACTTTTTACAGTTAACCTTCCATAATTCCTTCTGCTTTAATGGGGTAATCAGTACACTTAGACACACCGCGTACATTCCACCTTTGTGTTACAGTTTTGATTAATGCAATTTTCTACTTTGAATATATGCCTATTTGTGTACAGTTTTATTTTTCACTAGAATATTTTTAAGTTCTTTGGCCTTATTGCAGAAAACTGCATTTCAATCTCAGGTTGCAATAGGAAAGGTTCTGGGGACATAGCGAAAATGTATCCCTACCCCCTGCTCTATCTATTTAGACAAGAAGCACAAATCTACTTTGGTATTTTATGGGGCCCTATAATTACATTATACACACATTTAATTGGTTAGTCTCTTATTATGGGGATATAAGGTGTCCTTGTACCTCTGGACTAAGCTGTAGAAATCCATTTCTGTATTTCTCTTTAGGTCCTTCTTGTAAAAGATAAGGACATTAGTTGTCACAAATGACCTGGTTCTTTTATACAAGTCACAGACCTACGAGGTAACTTTCAATACCCTTACCTATAAAAGAACGGGGTACATAATTTACTATCTACAATACACATTATAGGTGACCTTGTAAGCATGATTTGATTATAAACAACAACATTGCTAAACTTTGTATCTTACTGCATCAGGGGAAGAATGGGGTTAAAATGAAAAAGAATATCTAAAAGCTTGCTGTGTTGAACAATATTACTTATTTTAAGCAGGTATGTTTTTGTTCAGAAAATGATATACCCTTCTGTATCTCTTTCTTAAAGGGTATGTCCACTAACCAACTAACTTTGTGCCATATGATAGTTATTGGTCCCCCAGCCCCAACCGCATTACTATTATAGCAAGAAAGTCCCCCAATCTTTACTTACCTTACCTCTCTCCTTTCGTCGAACAATCCCGGCCCTCTGCTTGCATAGAACGGCAAAGGAGAGAGGTAAGGTAAGTAAAGATCGGGTTTACTTGCTATAATAGTAATGCGGTTGGGGCTGGGGGACCAATAACTATAATATGGCAAAGGGGTTTGGAGCTAGGGGGAGGGAGACCAAATCAGGAGGGAGAGGCATTTCTGCACATGGCAAAATTCTCCCGGAGGGGAGACAGGAGGCAGAGTCTTATATGGACTCTGCAGTACTCTTGGTGGCCAGTTTTGGGACTTTGGGGAGGGATTACACCATTTGGATCTGGGATGTAAGGTAAGGATTTTTATACACTACAGATTGGGGCTTGTAGTGGGGGATAGTTTTTGGGGTGAACAAGCCCTTTAAATGACAAAGGTCAAGTGTTGGGTTAATCTAAATGGATAGTATAGTGCAATACACTCTACAGGAAGCATCTTCCCATTAGCCAGGTCCCAGACTGAGGGAGAGGGTGGGGTTGGATTGGAGCTCAATTTAAGTATTTGCAGGGTTACTAGGGGAAACCCCAAGCCTCACCCTTAAGCTACAGAAATGAGATAATTGTCATTGCTAACTATTGTTTGTGATACCCTATATACTTTCATAATGCCTTCTCTTGCGTTCAGACACTGCCAAGTGTGTTCTTGGCATCTCTCCCATGGTCATTATATCTTTTAAGCTTTATACATGTGTGATTTGTATGCACAGCTGTTTCGGCCAATAATCGTGCCTTATATGGGCAGTTTGTCGGCCGAAACAGCCATTCGGTCGGGGCTCATTGCCAGATTCGCCAGGCCGACAAAGTGCCCATACACGGCACGGTATACCAAAGTGATTATTTGGTCACATCTAATGTTTTCACTATCTCTCTGAAGGTTTTGTTTTGTGTTAATAGCCTATTCATTGCTTGCTTTAGGATTACATCACACGTGGAGATTTTGGGCACATAGCCAGTGTGATATTTAAAACTGATTGGTACAAAGAATCACTTAGGAAGACACAGCAAATTCTGTGGCAATCAAACCTTGTTAAGGAGAAAAGTAATTGTTCAGGTGAACAATCCAGGACACTTTCTGGAGATAGTCTGAGGCTCATTAAAAAAATGTTTTCCATTTAAATGTACAGTATAAAAATGCAGTCAGTTCAATGAGACAGCTAATTGCCCCTACACCATCAGTAGCACAATCAAATTCCAAATCTAAAGGTGCATACACATGTGCAATCGCTGGGGCCGACCTGCGACGCACGATGTGTATGCGCGGATGTTTCAGGGCAATAATCATGCCGTGTATGGACACTTTGTCGGGCGAAACAGCTGTGCGGTCGGGGGTTGTTAATGATTTGCCTGGTCGCCCAAAACAGGCATGAATACATATTGTGCGTTGCGGGTCGGCCCTCGAGTTTACACGTGTGTATGAGGCTTAAGGCTGAGTACACACCTGAAGATTCTTTGTCCTGACGAACTGTTCGGCCCTTCCGAATGATCGCCCAGGAGGAAGGACCGTCGGTCACGGTAATAGTAGCCAACAGCTCGCCACATGCAGTTCATAGAGGACCACACGATCACCTGTGGTTTTCGGACGAGTCCGTTCGTCTGATTCAGACGAATGAACGGTCAGTAAGGGTTGTGTGTAGGAACCATCCAAAATTTCGGCCTGATTGACCTATAGACTTAAATGTTGGAAGGTCAAGCTAAAATATTGGATGGTGTGTACCCACACCATCCAAGCTGCCCATACATGTGCAACCTTGGTCACTAATTCACAATAGGATTCCATCATAATCTGATTGTGAATTGCCTGATGCGACAATAGACGATTGTTCCGTATATACTTTATCTGGTCTGCCCATAGATGTGAACAAGCGATATTGGCTTCCTTTACTGTAGTATAGGAAGCCTGTAAAGATCCAATGAAAATTTGTAGTCTGGAACGATAGGTTGCAATGCCGAGGGCAGTAGCTTGTCAGATCTAAAGGGATTTAATATGGGATTGACTGAATATTGGCAATGTATATGGGCAATATAAGATGGCAAATGCAGTGAACATGTTTGAATCCACTGAGCTGATAGGTGAAGCAAAAAGAAAGAACAACTGTTTTTCTTGCACAACTTCCATACAATATTGGTTGGAAGTGCACATGTATATTATATATTACAACTGAGCAGAGTTTGATGTGTGCAGCAATTTAATTCATGTGTGCAGGTCTGCAGAGTTGTGTGTGCCTGCATGAGCACACAGCTTAGAGAGAATATGGATTACCAGGTAGGTAGGTAATGCTTTAAAGGAAAGAGTTTGTTAGCCATCAAAACAAAATACCTTTATGGTAGGCATTGAAAAAAGACAACACAAGTCTTCTCACCTTTCTATGATGTCAGCAATAGTGCAGGAAAACATCAGGAGACCTTCAGGCATCTGTAAAGCAACTACAAGAGATGCATATGTCTGACAAAGTTGAAAAACAATATGTGAATAGAATTACAAAAGATTCGGAGCTAAAATGAGCCCAAGCATTAGCACAGAATAGGGTAGTACTTTTCTTTTACATTTGCAGTGGGTTCTGGGTACCATACTTATAAAGGATCAATGTCGATAATTATAGCAGCATTTTTTGCTGTGATAGAAAAATACTGACTGGCATTTTGATACAATCAATAACGGCCCATTGATAGCCACAAGCACTTTATTATGAAACAGTCGAAAAATAACACTGTGGTCTTAAAATACCGATAAAGAGTGGTATTTAAGGACTGCAGCGTTAAATTACAACAACTGCGGATGGTAAAAGGCTCAATATCAGTATTTAAGGACATTGATTCTTTTAAATACGACACAGTTCAACAAATTAAAAAAGACCCAAGGATGATGAACAATATGGTTTCAGTCTGTAACTAGAGACATTTCAAGCTAATTTAAACATAGAACTAATGGCTTAATAAAGGTCTCTGGTTACAGATTTAAATGTTGCAGTAACATATAATAAAAATTCTGGCAGAAAGGACCAGGGAGTTACTGTTCAAAATAAGGATATGAGGATAGAAGTGTAACGTTACATTCATACAGAAGACATCTCGTTACACAATAAGAAGTATGTTTTTTATTATAATATAGGAAAGTTCTTCTGTATTTGCATTTTCGCAGTTTGGCTACCTTTGTTACATCTGATAATTGAAATTCTTGGGTGGCAGTTGTGTTACAGTATTTTTAGGATTCTGCTGCATTTGGTTTCATTTCGATAGTTGTGTTCTTTTGTTTGTAATGGTCACATAATCTGAGATTTAAGGATATATGGTAGGAATGGAAATTGAGCTTTGACAGATTTGATTGATATTTCCTAACTTCTCCATCCATGCTTTCACTTTTCCCTGAAAATTCTGAACTCTTGGCTGCTAAATTGTATCTCCACCTAAAATGAATATATCTGCAATTTATCCAATCTAGCACTATACCTCCATTTCTAAAAATGTGCCGTCACCTGACAGGGACAAAACAAATGACCTCATGATGGTTTTAAATGGTCACTGATGGTACATGCACAGTAAGGGATTCAGCCTCCCAAAAATAACAAAAGGCTTAGAATATCTCCCCATCAAAAGATTTCAGAAGCATTTGTGATATTTTCAGAATCCGATCCCATTCTAACACCTAATACTGACGTGGGAACAACAAAAGGCAAAAAGGATAACATCAACATCTAAGCAAATAAACTTTAGAAGTACAAATAACTTAAAAATAGATTGGCTGTGAACAGAGAGACAGTTGGGAAGAGCAAGCAGGCATACGTTTATTGTACTGACAAATATAGAATTACATTTGAACCCAGCAGAAAGGAGAGGCAGGAGAGAAAATGATTAGAGAGGAAGAGGGAACATGTGCAGGGAAGGACAAGCAAACAGACCTAATAGGATTAAATGGAATCAAAGCAAAAGATCAGACACCTGAACCACCTTATAGCATGGAAGAAATAAGCCAATCAGAATGCTTCCATACATAATGTGCAGGTACCTCATTATTTTGCCACTCCAGGTGCCTATCTTCACAAATGACTAATGCCCACAGAGACAATTGTTTGCCTTTAAAATGTTCTTTACCTTACAGGGCCACATGGTGCATCAGTTTATATTTAAACACAGAAATGACACTTTCTGGTCAGGAGTGAAAGGTCAAAGGACACCTGCTAACTATTCTAGATAATAAAAGCTTAGCTGATGCGTCTGTGCGTGGTCCCCAATGATGGCAGCGGTCTGTGGTGTCCGTGTGTCTAGCTCCCGTTAATGTAACAGGGTTAATGTCTTGTTATCAATAAAACTTCTCTTGTACAATTTAGATTTCTATTGTATACTACTGCTTATATATTGTATATAAGCAGTAGAGATTATTTAAACAGGAACATTTCATTGTCTATCCAGGCCTTAATTTAGTTATTTTTATTTCTTTTACTTTTAATATGATTTATTTCTTTTGCTTTAAAAAAATGTAAAAAATTCAGTTTGAATCTAATTTCAAACTGACTCAAATGTTGAGTCTAATTTCAAAACAGACCCAATATTCCAGTGACATTCCCTGTCCTGGCCCATTCATTTTGTGATCGACTTCCAAACATGATCAGGCCGTACATTTGTCTGACCATGGGAACATTGTGGTAACTTTGGGCCATTTTATGGCCAGTATTACAAAATCAACATACAGTAAATCCAATAAACTTGTAATGTGAATTTAAATAAAATTTTATATTTTATGACTTAATAGTACTCTATATTTTCCTTTGACCCATTTACATCACAGATCAGAATTAGGCTGAGTCCTTAAACTATTTTGCAATATCTATAGAAATAGCCCATTAAGACCTGGTACATATGTGCCAATATATTGCCATATGCAAACAGTAGGTGGGTGACAACTTTTCACAGCCCGGCTGTGATTATTCCCATTGTGTAAAATCTGAAATGTTGAAAAAATAAAAGTAGGGTCAGAGAAAGAAAGAAAGCAGATTAAAGGTTAGTGCCAATTAAACTTTTTTACTGTGTACTTAGTTGGAAGACAATTTGGCACAGTTTACATGCCGTTTAAATTCTAAAGATTTTTAATTATAACAGATCTTTAAAGTACATTTTAAGACCAAAGTTTCCCTTTAATTACTGAGCAACAGGGTTCCGATTGGTATATCTCTCAGTAAGTCAGTAGGTGAAACAAGCACAAGTACCGTCTCATTAAAGGGCAGCCCCAAGGTAAATGGATATACAGTATAGCACTAGAACCTCACCCCAAACTAAGACTAAAATAGTTACCTTTGTTCACCGCATTCCTGCAGATTCCAAGAATCCAGTCATCTACTTTAGCTTTTTCTTCAAAGTAGCAGCCGTCAGTCATGGCTATTGACTTATTTTTGCTTCCTAGCCTGATGCACCAGCTCATAAAGCAGTCAAAGGAGCTGTAAACCTTTTAGCTGGGTATACATGTACGATCCTATGATAATCTATGTAAGTGTCATGGCCGGGGATCATTGGTGGTCCAAACCAGCTTTAATTGCACAGGTCTACCAGCATTTAGAATGGGGATTGAAGATTGGTCTATATATCTCTCTGTAGGACAAAGGTTTTAGGCTTGGTACACTAGGGTGACCTAGTGCTGCACATCCATTTTACAGTGAGGGGGTGAACTTGCCCTTTAATGCAAGCACAACGTTAGTCAGATATATTTTCTTCCAACAACGTATAACCAAGCCATATTAAAATGTAAGCAAAATTGTGAGTTTACAAAACACGCATCATTTGATTCTGGTGTCATTACCCACACCAAGTAATCGGTAATTAAACCCGATCAGTCAAATGCAGTAAGACTAATGAAAGCAAAATCTTGTCTGGTTGCTATGGGTTACAATCCTGAAATAAAAACCTTTTTTGTTAGCTCCCACCTGTATACACATACAGGGAGATTCAATAAAAGTTCTTATTGTTTAAAATGGTGCTAATTGAGCCCCAACCAA
This sequence comes from Hymenochirus boettgeri, assembly GCA_019447015.1. Lineage (NCBI taxonomy): Eukaryota > Metazoa > Chordata > Amphibia > Anura > Pipidae > Hymenochirus > Hymenochirus boettgeri. The sequence continues at coordinate 95,859,192 of CM033470.1, read as the reverse complement.
TCAGATCTTATTTAACATTTGAAAGCTAACATCTGATTGGTTGGGGCAAAATTAGCACCATTTTAAATTATAAGAACTTTTATTGAATAACCCTGATAATCTATACAATCACAACACAAAAACACACTAACCCCTTTTGGCCGACACTTGTTGGATTCTCCAGATTGTCTTTGGTATTTCAAAATTGTAGTTTTCAGGAAGCGATTTCATAGCTTCCAGCAGCAAAGGATTCTGTGCAATTTCAACAGGTATCTGGTTGGCCACTCGACGGACAGGGGGACGACCTGCAAAGTTCAACAAACAAAATATGAGTTCTTCTGCATGCATCATACAGAATCAAAAAAATTACACAGGCTAAACTTGGCTGTTAATTACAACATGTGGCCAGTATTATTTCTCTAATAAAGTTATATTTGGCAAAACATGCATAGCCAAAATCTGCAGCAGGCATACAAAGCCAAATTTTCCCAAGCTGGTTAGCCAACACTTCACCCTTGCTGCTGGTATTGAGGAAGAGCGGACACACCAGCAGTCCAGCTCCCCTACTGTCTGCTCCAGTTGAGGCAAGTGGCAGTCGCTGGAATGTATCTCACAAAATTAAGTAATGCATACATCACTAAATATAAAGTTTAAAGAGGAAAAAGTGCCCAATCCTGGGAGCGGTATTGCTGTCTTACCTTCTCTTAAATAAAGCCATTTTATATTGTATCTTTTATATATTTTTTTTGTTTTGCAAAAAAACTCTGACACAATGTATCATATATACTTATAATAACATTTTACATTTTCAATTTTTCTTCTTTATCCCCAATCTGCTTTAACAGAAAACTGAACCTTTTTTTTTTTTAAGTTAGCATCTTGCTTGCTACGTGTGAACGCTAGAAGGCAGAGAATGGCAGGTCATTTCCATAATTAATTGGATGAACTACATTGCTGCAAATGTCAGTTTGAATATAAAATGTTAAATAAAGTTACCCAGTTTGTTGAAGGAAATGCCACTGCTTGAGAGGGATTAAAATGTATCAAGTGAAAAGCAAGAGATTCTTTGAAAATTAACTGTATTTTAACTGGTACAGTTCTGTCAATCAGTTTTCTTCACAATTACCTGTGGAAGTCTAAAGCTAGGTACACATAGTGCAATCCTTTTTCCAAGCGTGCGGTCCTCTATGGACGAACGAACGAATGGTCAGTTGTGGACAAAGCTAGACCTATACAATAATTCAGCCAACCGTCCGAAACTGAAATGTCGGTCGGGCCGAATTATTGTATCGTGTGTACCCAACTTAAAGCATGGTGCACACCAAGCAATATTTCGGGAATATCAGTCGATTGTTTTCGTCTGTGACCGACCAACCTTTCATCCAAATCGGACAAATGGACAATGGGACACATCCGAAAACCAGGTTTATGAACCCCACGCTCGGTTGCCACGGCCGACAGTCCTTCCTCCTGTCTGATGGGACGTTCAGGAGGAAGGTTTGTGCCATGAGTACCCAGCTTTATGCTCACACAAAAAAGTCCATATTCAAACAACCTTGTGAAATCAACTTAAGACATAGCAGATCTAAAAGGTGTGTCTCATAGGGGTTACTAGGGGGGGCATGGTTGGGCAGAGTTGGGTGGTGGCTTCTGCATAAAATCATTTTATTTATCGTTATCTTTCTTCCTAATTATCAATTTATCAAAACACCCAATTCATACAAAATTAACAGATGATCAATGGATATTTCTATATTAAAAGGAAAAGTTTAGTGCATATACATATACTTTAAGGTTATAATGATGGAAAAATACAGCTTTTTACTTTAATCTGCACATTCAGCATTGTGTCTGTGTATAAATAAATGCTTCCAAAATACTGACTTCCCATTTGCAGGACCCCTAATAAAGACCGTTATGGTCTTGCCCTTAACCCAGCGCCTGGGTTGATTCAGTTGCTCAGTAGAGATCTGAGCATCTTTGACCCATCTAACAGCCAATCAGTTGAACCTGAAATATCAGCTCACTAATGTCAACAGCAGGGAAATTCAACTGATTTTTCAAAATGGAAGAGAAATGTTGAATAACTAGGTATGTGTAATATAAACTAAGAATTATAAACATAATGATATTTTCCACTGATTTTCCTTTTAAATAATGCATTCCAAACTATCTCTAGCAATCTCTTAAAGGGCATGTCCACCCCGAAATTTAACTTTTGATATGTGGTAGGGCATGCTCCCCCAGCCCCAACCGCATTAATATAATTGTTAGAAAGTCCCACGATTCTTACTTACCTGCCCTCTCTCCTCCGCTGCAGTGTTCAGGCCCTTTGCTTGCATGGAATTAAAAGCAGGGGGCGGGACCTGCAGCCGCGTCCGTGATTGGTTGAGAGGCAGGGAGGGCTGCACTGAGCATGCCTCAACCTTGATGAGGTTGAGGAAGTCTCAGGCACAGCATGAGTCACACACTGCTCCTACACAGCAGTTTCCTGGACTTTGGAGGGGCACAGCAGGGGAACTATTTTGAGCAGGAATGTAAGGTAAGGATTGTTTTAAACTACTTGATGTGGCGAGTAAGGGGTTAAATTTTAGTTTTGGGGGTGGACATGCCCTTTAAGAGAACCCTAGAGGTAACTGGATGCCAGGTTAAAAAGCACCTCCCTGTATTTATTAACTAAAAAACAAGTTATTAAACCCCAGCAAGCTCCACCCTCTATCCAGACCCACCTAATTCACACCACTGCCTAGGCTGAATTTGAGTCATTGGGCTAGGAACAATGTCCCCAAGATCATGCAGTTTGGGGAAATCAAGTTACAAGTATTGTGTTTTCATTCAGTTTAAATGGACAGCAGAATTTCCATACATTAATAGCCAAATACAGTATGGAAATTACTGTATAGGACTTCTGTTGTCCATTTAAAGGGCAACTAAAGCCTAAAAACAATACAAAATAAGAAGGATGGAATCTATTGTTGCCTTCTGATTCTGTATTGTTTTGAGGCTTTAGTTGCCCTTTAAATGGACAGCAGAATTCCCATAGAGCAGTCCCATACAGTAATAGCCATACTGGATTTGGCTATTACTGTATGGGACTACGATATCGGAAATTCTGCTGGCCATTTAAAGGGCAACTAAAGCCTCAAAACAATACAGAATCAGAATGTAGTAGTAGTCATAATTTCTACCCTCGGCTTATACACGCGTCAATCACTTTTACTCCTATTTTCAGGAAAAATTAGGTACCTCTCTTTATACTCTAGTATATATGGTAGAACAGCTATAACAATTGTTACAGACATGTGCCAGGGAAGGCTTATGTCCAAATGGTTGCCAAGGAAATGGAGTACTAGTTGGTTTTCACAACCAGAAATCTTGAACATAACACATGCTGCCTAATATACAATTGGCCATAGTTATATGGCTATACTATATAGTATATCCATATTAGCGCTACCATATTTCAGTCAATCACGCAGAACTATCAGCTGGAATTTCTGACCCTCCTGATTAATTTTTTAGGCAAAATAGGTTGGCCCGAGTAATTATACATGGCAGTCAATTGTGCAGTCAGCTGGGCAGTCCGGGGAGCCAAAAATTGTCCCGGTTACTAGCTGGGGTGCTGCCAATAGGTTAGGGTCGGGGTTTCCTATTACAAGAAAAGAAGAAGCAGGAGACTGTCAAAGCTAATAGATGGGAATTGTATACCATACTTATAATAAACAGGTGCCACTACTTACTATAAACTGTGCTCAGTGTTGTAAAAGAGAAAGTTCAGTGGAAAATATCATTCTATTTAAAGAACATTTAAATATGTTCATTTGCTGTCCATTTAAAGGGCAACTAAAGCCTCAAAACAATACAGAATCAGAAGGCAATCTTTAACAATAGATACCATCCTCCTGATTCTGTATTATTTTGAGTTAGTTTCCCTGTAAAGTAAAATCCCACACAGTAACCCCCAATTCCTTGCCACTCCAGATGTTTGAAAGCTACAACTCCCAGAATGCTTTAGTTGCTGGGAGTTGTAGTTTCCAAACATCTGCAGTGGCCACCTCACTGCCACCAATGTAGACCACTCCAAAAAAACATACAGAGGAGCTAACCAGCCCTCAATGTATGCAAATAGGTGTAAAACCTGCTTTATTTGTGCATATAACAAAGAATATGGTTTGTTATATGCACAAATAAAGGAGCTTTTTACCCCTATTTGTAAGTATTGGGGACTGGTTTTAGCTTCTCTGTATATTTCTTTTAGTTCTCCTACCTTGTCACTCGCTCCGCATCCTCTACACGCCTGGATGACATCACTACTCGGTGCCGGGAAGTGAGAGGTGCCTAGTAGTGATGTCATCTAGAAGCACAGAGGATGCGGAGTGAGTGGCTGCCAGATTACTTACAAGGTAAGTTGACTTAAGTATAAACCGAGATTCTGTTTTTAAAGCCTGAAAACCTCTGTTTATACTTGAGTATACACGGTAATGTATTTCTATCATTATTCATTTTGGGCTTTAGTTCTCCTTAAAGGTTCAGTGGCAGTAATAAAATGACTTTATATAAAAAGAATATAATACACAGTTTAAAAACATTACTTGAGATAAAAGCTCCTTTACAGCAGCTGAAGGCTCACTTGCAAGGTTCAGTTTGCACTGAACATGTCTTATAAATTATGTAGACTATAGCAATTTGGAAAATCATGCTCTACAATGCAAGAGGATTTATAGCAGCGAATCACCAACAATTATGAAAAGAGAAAAAAAATGACAGAATGGTTTCTCCAGTCCTTATTAAAACACATCTTTTATAGTCCATATTAAAAATGACATTATTTTGCATAAAATCACATATGTATTAATAAACATGAACACTAGCACCAAATAGATAACACTGGAAAAGGTGTAGTGCGAAAGATTTAGGTCTGCTGAAAAAGATGGCAGCACTGTAGTGCATTATGGGAGGGATGGCATATTTATTTCCCCACATTCCTGCTTTGAAAATGGTAATATGGATAAAACCTTGTATGCACTTAAAGCATACACTAAAAGGGGAATTTACCAAGAGCCACAACAGTAAAAAGTAAGGTTTTCAGTAGTGGCAGCAGCCTTGGCAAATTGTATCTACCAATAATTATGTCAGGAATAGCGTGGATTTATCAACCCTATAAAACACATGCAAAGTTTATCAGTATGCAATATAAGATGCAATTAATTTACTACATGGGAAGCGGAGAGGCAGAGTAGAGTGATTGTGGTTCTCTTTAAATTCTCCTTTGCATGTGGTTACAGCTTATGGACCTCTATGGCTAGCTGACTTGAAAAAACTAAAACAACTAGCAATTGAGTATATTATAAGGGTATAGTATAATGAAAGGGAATCCAGTTTTACCCCTTTAATAGCATAGGGTCTAAACAAAACTGTACAGTCAAGAGCTAACTTTGATATTCCCCCTAAGAACACATTTAGTTTCAGGTGCATATATAATATATTTTTTTGTTCAAGACCATCAGCATATCTGGCATGACAATACTGAAGTGATCACCTTAGGGGGCAGATTCCTGGCCCCCACCCAGGGGGAGGCGGTAAGGGAGCACCAGAAGTTGCCCGAAGTTGCCCCAGCATAAATCCCCTGAAGATGAATCACAAGGTGTTCAGGCTGATACAGTGTACAAAAAGAAGGAGGTTTAACAAATTAGAAAAAAACCTGAGGTTATCACATTAATTTAATTAATCCCATGTAAGATTACAATACTGTGTATTGTAAGAAGTATCTATTTCCCTTTTGAGGCACATTTTAGATTGCCTTGCCTTCTTTCTGGATAAGCAAGAATATACAGTAAGTTCAGGGTTGAACTTGATGGACGCGAGTTTTGCTCAAACTTGAACCACTATGTATTGGGAGAACCACAGGGGTTCAAACGCAGCCTCGGGCAAATTGCTTGGTCTGCGTCTGTAAGTAGCAGCAAACTGAATTTTACAAAGGGATAACAGTATCCATTGAACAATAAAGCAGTTTCTCAAGGTCACATTTGTACCTCTGAGCAGAAAAAAATGAGCATTACAGAATTTCTTATTTGGCCAAAACAGTATCACATTAATTCAATAGTCTATACAGTTTTCCATCCTGACTACGAAGGTCCCATCTTTCCATTAAACTGATAACAGATGTGAGATTGTTCCCATGTAAATAGCCTTTAACCCCTTCTAAGTGTAATGTCATAGAGTAGGGAATTTCAAGGACATAGCTTGACCTTGAGTGTTTTCAGCCACCAAGTACAGCAACACAGGAAAAAGGAACAGCCAAGAGTGCATGTTCCAGGTTTTAACACTAGCAGAAACCTTACTCTTTTTAGAACACTGCTATCCACAGCCTATGCCGTAGGGTTTCATTGGAGAATAAGGCAACCGATGACTGACCAATGACTGACTGGTCACACTATACTAACCCTACAGTAATGATCATAAATTATTTTAATCATATTCATCCTATTGTCCGTCCAACCATAAGTAGCCAAATTCTGGTATTTTTATTTGTACCTTTTACTTTTTTAGACATCCCACATGGTATTATATTACTGACTTTGGCAGTGTTAATGATATTTTGCACACAGCTGTGCTGTTACAGTTTAATAGCGGAATGACTCAGGGGCAAATGTGTAGATCCAAGATGGCCTATTGAGACTGCACGATTTTGGCATCTTGGAGGAGGAAAAACCAAAGCCAACAACTCTCACTTATTTCTAGATGCAAATTTTTCATTCCCCTTATAATAAACCTGTCCTGTCCCTTAAAGGACTTTCATGCATGCAACGAACATGAAATCTTACCTAATGTATATATTTGTGGAAATCAGTTGATGTTCAATACAGTGAGTCATATTTATAGATGGCAACTTTATTGGCAAACAACCCAACTGTGGGATTTAACCTAAGGCTACATTTGCACACTACCATACATAACAAAGGGGAACATCGCACTTGCAGTGGCATAATTAGAAATAGCAGGGCCCCATAACAAGACTGTAATGTCACTATAAGGGATGAAGAGAGGAGCCGCGGTTTTGTAAGTAGAATATCTGAGCCTGGGAGCCTCTTTGAAAGGTTTAAGTAAAACAAAAATGGGGTTTGTGGGACTGAACTACGGGAGGTAAAATCATTTTTGGGAGGGTGGACATGTCTGCAGGGGACCTGGCAGGGCCCCCTTTGGCTCCGGGCCCCATAGCAATTGCTACGGTTGCTATGGTGATCCTTACGCCCTTGCGCACTTGTGATGTTCCCCTGCATTATCGCATTGCAGTGATTTCAATGACACCGATATGCATTTCTGCACCAAACTTCAGCATGCGCTGCGTTGGAAACTATGTGCAAAGTCCCCTAGTGTGAACAACTCCTTATCCTCCTTGGCTTCTTGATTTTTCCTTTATAATCGGACACTAATAAAATATTTATGCTGCAATGCTAATTTGCGTTTCTATATATATATAAAAGTCAATGTATGTATGTATGTTTGTATGTTCCAGAAAACTTTCAAATGGCTGGAATAATTTTCCTGAGACTTAGTATACTAATGTTTAAGGAGCTGGAAAAAAGCATAGGCTAATTTACAAATTTTAAAAATGCCTCCATACCCCCTTTTTTCGAGTAAATTACCCTGTGTGCTGCCATCTGGTGGTGAATCAAGTAAATCCAATGTTACAGATTGTTCAGGGCAGTACAACGCTTTACTTTATTTTGTTCTGTTGTTGCTAATCAGAGTGCAGAGCTTCGCCCCTTGCCTGAACTTGTAGCTCTTCTGTGCTGTGATCCTCCATAACAGTGCAGGAGGAAGGAGAGTCCATGGGGGGGGGGGGGGGGGCACAGTTTTACCCTCTGTCTCACTGCTGTGTACAGGTACTGACAGTCACTACTAAATTTCCTCCATGGGGTTGCTGGTGGCAGTGATGGAAAACATTAAATATATGTCTACACTGATGTAAATACTGACCATACTAATTATGTCTTGTGGGGACGAAGTGGCAAACTTATGCAAGCTCCTTAATATGGATTTGACATGTGTTGCCCCACTTAGTTGGCTTGCAGAAAATGTGTATGTATGTATAGGCTTTACAAAGGGAGGACACCGCATGTAACATGAAAATTTGTCCAAAGAATGCTGAATGCTAGGATGGTCCCATTCACTCTCATTTTAAGCCTCTGCATTGCACTAGATCTTCATTAAAAGAGAACGATCGTGAGCATAAAGTTATTCAAAAACAGTTAAAATGAAATGTACCTGGGGCAGGGAGGTAGGATTGGTGCTTTCTACCTCCCAGTAATATTTCTATGAGGGGCGAAGAAAGCTGCTTCTACCAGGCTTCCTGGGTGCTTCAGCACTACCTTTAATACAGGAAGGCCCAGGGCACTAACCTGGCAGAAGAAAAGGTATGTGCTGCATCTCCTAAGCCAATTAATATTGGGAGGTGATAATAATAAATCCTACCTCCCTGCCCTAGGTACTTTTCATTTCCAGAAAGTTAATTTTTACAGTATAGTTGTCCTTTAAAAACAGGTGCATATTAAATGAGCCCTTAGTTGAGCCCATTGTTTTATCATATTTTTAATGATATATGGGGATTTCTGCAGCTTTGACCTTTATAAAAACGTCTAATATATAACAGGATCAATTTAACACTTGCTAAAGTTGCTAAATTGACAAGGGATGTAATTTAATTTACATTGTAAACAATCAGAAAATGTAAAACTAAAGCTGCTTCTATACTACAACTCCCAGCATCCCCTAGCAAACATCTGGGAAATTGCAATTCTATAACCTCTGGAGGATCGATGAATGAAAATATCCAAATAACTAATTAAGGAGAAAACAAAATAAAATGGAAGTACTCACAAGGGAACATATGTTATAGAAGCAGGAGTTAGAGGGGATCGTTTAGTGTTTCATTTTGATCGCAGCCCCTCTATTGCTTCCTGCGGAACAATTGCTTAATAATTATGTTCATCTCGTTCCAGAAACTGTCAATAACACAAAATGAGCAAGGCCCAATGCTTGGTAATATCAGAGGCAATATGCACAGACCCCCAGAGCACAATTGCAGCAAACTAATATTGAAAATGCAAAATAACATTACCTCCAAAAGAAAATCTGCATAATTAATTTCACTATTGTACAAAATAAATTTAAATAAATAAATTATGTGTGTGTGGGGGGGGGGGGGGGGGGATTGTGTCTTCTCTATGGGACACACTGAATGCTCACAACCCTAATTAATTAACCCCTTCACTTTCCACATTGGAAATAAATAAAATTCACAAGGGTATAAAAAAAACAATCTAGTCTGATTCCCCTTCAGGAGACTCTTAATTCAAAGCTTTTTTTTCTGCCCAGCTAAACAGCCATTTATGTACTTACCATCAAAAAATATGGCTAATCCTCTTAGCACCATTAATATAGTGCAGTTTCCCAACACAAAATCCGACAGTAATGAGTTTCACGTGCAGGGTGTGCTGAATTTGTCTCATTGAACCTACTGTATAAACACTACCTTGGATTTCTTCTGCTCTGTCTCATAACATAAGATTTAATGAGCACGTCTCTGGGAACGTTCTCAGTGTATATCATAACCTATGTACTCACTCAGCGCACACAGTGTAATCAAGAGATTCTTCAGACCCTTCCCTGAAGGGACATCAGCCAAACAAACGTTCTAATAATTACCAGCGCCTTGGTAAACACATGTAATCCTGTTGGATTTACATAGCTAACACTGGATCAGAGTTTTACTGCAAGAAATGGAATCTCAAATTCTACACAAGGAAAAAAAAAAAAATCAAAAGTAATTACTTGTACCGTATATACTCGAGTATGATCCAAGGTTTTCAGGCTTTAAAAATAGCCTGAAAACTGAACCTCGGCTTATACTCGGGTCACTCACCTCACTCACTTTGCAATCTAACTGCAGCTCGCTCCACATCCACCGACGTCACTCCTCTGTGCCTGTCTCGCTTCCCGGTGCCGAGCATTGACGTCAGACGGCATATCAGTGGATGTGGAACGAGCGGCAGCTGGATTGCACACGAGGGCCCAGGCAAGTTAGCACCTCCACTGAACTGGGGGTGCTCTCGGGGGTGTGGGAGAAGGTGCCACTGCAGATGTTTAAAAACTACAACTCCCAGCTACTAAAACATCTGGAGTGCCAAGGAATGGGGGTTGCTGTATGGGATTTCTGTACATTTAAAAGGGCAACTAATGCCTCAAAACAATAAAGAATCAGGATGTATCTATTGTTAAAGATTGCCTTTTGATTCTGTATTGTTTTAAGTCTTTAGTTGCCCTTTAAATGGACAGCAGAATTCCCATACAGTAGTCCCATACAGTAATAGCCATACTGGATTTGGCTATTACTATATGGGACTACTGCATGGAATTCTGCTGTCCTTTTTAAAGGGCAACTAAAGCCTCAAAACAATACAGAATCAGAAGGCAGTAGTGGTCATAATTTCAACCCTCGGTTTATACTCGAGTCAATCAGGTTTTACTAATTTTCTGTAAAAATAGGTACCTTGACTTATACTCAGATCGATTTATATATTATGTTGTTGTGGGTTTTTTTTTTTTTACTTACTCGGCCTTTAACTGGCATTAAAGGCACAATGCCCTGTGTACACCCCCTAAATTATCCTCATATAGTATAATCTTCCAGTACCTTTAAACAACCCACAACACTACCCTGTTTTTCCTGTGTCATGGTAGTCTACAGCTTAAGCAAATAGTCAGGGAAAGGTACATATTCCTTTACTGGTACCATATGTACTCGAGTATAAACTGACCCGAGTATAAACCGAGACACCTACTTTTACCTTTAAAAAGGAGTAAAAGTGATTGACTCGAGTATAAACAGAGGGTAAAAAATAACACCACAACTGCCTTCTGATTCTGTATTGTTTTGAGCTTTAGTTGCCCTTTAAATGGACAGCAGAATTCCCATACAGTAATAGCCATACTGGATTTGGCTACTTCTGTATGGGAATTCTGCTGTTTGTTTAAAGAGCAACTAAAGCCTCAAAACAATACAAAATCAGAAGGCAGTAATGGTCATATTTTCTACCCTTGGTTTATACACGAGTCAATCACTTTTACTCCTTCTTGAATTTGAATTCAAAATTAGGTACCTCGGTTTATACTTAGGTCGGTTTACACTTGAGTATATTCGGTATCTGGTGCAGATTTATAAAATAGGTAAAATTAGGTCTGTGCTTTTTTAAAGTTAGCCACTGAGGAGTTTCCACACCCAGTTTAGGCAAATCTTTAGTATGACTATTACTGTATGGGACTACTGTATGGGAATACTGCTGTCCATTTAAAGGGCATGTCCACCCCCAAAACTATAATCCCCCCAAATAATGGCCCACCCCATCATGTAGTGTAGTGTAATCCTTACCTCACATCCCAGATCCATAGGGTTCTCTGTAGCCCCCCCAAAGTCCCAAAAACTGCCCACCAGAAGGCTAGCAGGGCTACCAGGAGGCTAGCAGTGCTACCTGGCCTCAGGTAGATTTTTGCCATGCGTACTGCAGCTCTTCTCCCCCTCCCTCCCCCTCCTCTCCCTCCCGTTCTACTATCCCTCCCCCTAGCATAAACCACTGTGTAATATAGTAATCCCCCTGGTCTCCCAGCCCCAACCGCATGGTTTTTAATTTTAGAAAGCTCCCCAAACTCTTACTTACCTCTCCTCTTTCCTCCGCTGCATTGAATGACCGGCAGCCGCGTCCGTGATTGGCTGCCGCTTAGCCAATCACAGACGCGACTGCCGGTCCCGCCCCTCTGCTTGCATTCTCGCAAGCAGAGGGCCGGTAGCGCGGCGAAGGAAAGAGGGTAGGTAAGTAAAAGTTTGGGGGGCTTTCTAAAAATAAAAACCATGCGGTTGGGGCCGGGGGACCAGGGTGAAGGCAATATTAAAAAATAGAAATAAGGGTGGACATACCCTTTAAATGTAAAAATAGATTTCAAACTCTACTTACAGCTCCTCGTTCCGGCGTTGTTCTGGTCCGGCTCCCCTGTCTGCCGGAATTGCAGGGGGCCGGTCCGGCAGCCGCAGCTGTGATTGGCTGAGAGGCAGCCAATCACAGCCGCAGCTGCCAGCAATACAGAACGCCACGGGAGTGAAGATCTGTAAGTAGAGTTTGGAATCTATTTTTAAAATTGCATTATAGCTGTTGGGGGTGGGAGGGCATGCCCTACAATAAACATAATAGATTTAATGCTACATGAAAGGCAGAAATATCAGGATCGGGAGGGAGGGGGGAAAATGGCTCCTCTGCGCATGCCAGCAGCAACTGAGAGGACAGAGCATAGGCAGCAACCTTTTGGACAGGAAGACAGCTCCTACCCCTCAGTTTTCTGGACTTTGAAAAGGCACTACAGGAAAACCATAGGGGCCAGTAGCGTGTTAAATTTTAGTTTGGGGGGTGGACATGCACTTTAAATGTAACAATATAGAATACGTACATGTTAGTGTGCTGCAAATAATTACAACTATTGTAAATTATATACGCAAACAAATTAATCCTCTACTGGACCAAATCGTAGGCTCATTCACTTCTATATTGGCTACATATGAAAGGCCCTATGTAAATGACCATATTGACGGTAGATTGGAGGGTACACCTAGGTAATGGAGGCTGTACTGATTGCAGAATGACCATGTTTGAACTGCATTTATTCCAATCCAGTCTCACTTCATGTATTTTTAATGTGTCCTCTGATTGATCCAGCAACCTTATTCCTATGTGGATAAACTAAGCTGTGTGTTGTGTCTGCATTTTGCTAGCACTAATTGTTTACAGGGAGATTTTAAGCACACAGGCATAAAATATTCCGCACGCTAATCATTATCTACACCAGGAATGTCCAAACGGTGTCCCTTTAGATTCTTCACAACTACAATTCCCAGCATTTCCCTCGAGAGAGCAGCCAAGGAATGCTGGAAAATGTAGTTTTTAAACATTCAGAGGGCCTCAAGCTAAGGTCCATAGAGATGTGCGACCTGTGATGGTGTACCAACACCCTCTTTGGCCAACTATCGATCAGTGCATGGGCGCTCGGTCAGATGATACAGACGTTCAGTCGACCATTTATGATCCACGGGGTTGGATCATCGGGGCCCAACCGAGCGCCCATACAATTATCAATACTCGGGCAAAATGGGCGCTCATGCACCATTGTGTAGGAAGCTGAACATCCCTAATCTATAGGTTTGTACTTTACTAGTAGCTGCCATATTGGTTTACCTGCAAAAATAAAGTATAATCAACCTGGAAATTTTATTTATGTAAAGGAGAACTAAACTTAATTTTTTTTCTAATCCTAATATGACACCTTTTTTCCCCAGAACACTCATACATTGGTTTTCTCTAGTAAGTTGCTTTTGAATACAAGAAATAGATTCTGTAACTAAAAAGGCTTCCATGTTGTTGCCAGTACAACCCACAGCCCATGTAATCTTCAAAGAGCCACACCCCCTTGCTACTTGTTACCCTGCAACATATTGATCATCTGGCATGAATTACCCATATATACTCGAATATAAACCGTCTCAAATATAAACCAAGGTTCTAACTTTTAACTGATAAACTAGGAAAACTGCTTGACTCGAGTATAAACCCAGGGTTGACTTGTTCCCATAGGAATCCCCATATATAGTTCCACAGACAGTCTCATAGAAAGTCCAATACACAGCCCCATAGAAAGTCTCATACACAGCCCCATAGAAAGTCCAATACACAGCCCCATAGAAAGTCCCATACACAGCTCCATAGAAAGTCCCATACACAGCTCCATAGAAAGTCCCATACACAGCTCCATAGAAAGTCCCATACACAGCCCCATAAGAAAGTCCAATACACAGCCCCATAGAAAGTCCCATACACAGCCCCTACAAGTCCCTACACACCCATAGAAAGTCCCATACCAGCCCCATAGAAAGTCCCATACACAGCCCCATAGAAGTCCTACCGCCCCATAGAAGTCCCATACACGCCCCATAGAAAGTCCCATACACAGCCCCATAGAAGTCCCTACACAGCCCCATAGAAGTCCATACACAGCCCCATAGAAAGTCTCAATACACAGCCCCATAGAAAGTCCCATACACAGCCCCATAGAAAGTCCCATACACAGCCTCATAGAAAGTCCCATACACAGCCCCATAGAAAGTCCCATACACAGCCCCATACAAAGTCCCATACACAGCCCCATACAAAGTCCAATATACAGCCCCATACAAAGTCCAATATACAGCCCCATACAAAGTCCAATATACAGCCCCATACACAGCCCCATAGAAAGTTCAATACACAGCCCCATGGAAAGTCGCGAGCGGAAAGGAGACCCCGGTGACGTCATGGAGCTTCCTCCTCACCGGGGTCTTCCCTAAGAGTTGTAAGATGCTGGTGGTCTAGTGGAGGTACTGCACTGTGATCTCCATTCAGATCACAGTGCAGTACCTGGTATAGTAAAGCTGTCAGTGTACAGCTTTACTATACATTTTGTGAATGGAACTCAAAGTTCCATCACAAATAGGATTTTTTCTAAGTCTTTGCTACTTAGCCTATTTTAAGAAATGTGCAGAGTACCAAAAAGGATCGGATTGAATTTTTAGGATCAGTAAAGTGTGCAAAAACTTGTGTACTCTCTACTAACTGGTTTTCACTAAAATACCACTAAAAGGGGGAGTGTGTGTGGGGTGGTGGTGGTGTGGGTTTTTTTGATTTTTTTCTTGTAATTGCAATTGGCGCATGGGTCCCATTGAGCTAGTTGGTGGCCCTGTCTCTGTTTGCACCCGCCCATATAGCATACCGATTGATTAAAGACATGTGGGAGATTGCCATTTAGTGGGTTTAGGTAGGATTTCAACCTTTAAGTCCTCTTATTTTATTTTTTCACAAAATCTCCTAAAATCACGGAGTTCTATTAATAACAGCGTCTGAAATTCTTCATGTATATACGAAAGCATGACACCGTTATGTAGCTGAAGGTGTTTAGATTTCAAAAATATATAGTTTGTGGGGGGTATTTCCAAGTTGAATATGCTGTTCAAATTAAAGCACAGATTTTTTTTTGTAATTGCACTTTTGCATGCGTCCCATTTGAGATAGTTGGTTGCCACGCCTCTGTGTGAAACCACGCATATGGCATACTGTTTAATTCAAGACATGTGGGAGATTGACATTTAGCAGGTTCTTTTGCTTGTCAAGTGGGTTTAGGTAGGATTTGAACCTTTGAATACCCTTATTTTATTTTTTACAAAATCTCCTAAAAGCACCGAGTTCTATGGAGTACTATATCTGGAATTCTTCATGTATGTATGAAAGCATGACGTTACGTAGCTAAAGGAGTGTAGATTCCAAAAATATATAGTTTGTGGGGGGGTTTTCCAAGTTTCGGGACTGTTTCCTTTGAAAAAGCGTAGGCTGTTCAAATTACAGAGCACTTTGATTTTTTTCTTGTAATTGCACTTGGGCATGCGCCCCATTTGAGCTAGTTGGCGGCAACATCTATGTGTGCACCGCATAAAGGAATGACACCGCTGCGTAGCTGAAAGCATGTAGATTCCAAGAATATATAGTTTTGGGGGGTATTTAGTCTGTATTTGGGCGTTTAGTCTGACAAATCTGAAAAGTTGCTGTAATTGGGCCACTGTGATTTGACTCACTTTGTGGCTAGTCAATTCCACGTACGCATGTGTAACCATGCATATGGCATACCGTTTGATTCGGGACATTTAGGAGATTGATATTTGGTAACTTATTGTTACATTTCATGGGATTTTGGCATGATTTCTACCTTCAAAAATGTATTTTTGTTAATTTTTTTCAGAAAATCTGCGAAACTTCTACAAAGAACTGCACCCACACCATTCATGGTATGAATGAATAAACAACAGCATTCCATAATTGAAAGTGTGTAGATTCGAGGCATATATAGTTTGTGGGGGGTGTTTTGTGGGGGAAAACCGCAGACTGTTTAAATTCAGAGTTTGGCTGAATTATTTTTGCTGTTTTTGAGCCATCGTGCATTGTCTCACATCATGGCTAGTCGCTTTCACGTGCACATGTGTAACCACACATATGGCATGCTT
Organism: Hymenochirus boettgeri; assembly: GCA_019447015.1. Classification (NCBI taxonomy): domain Eukaryota; kingdom Metazoa; phylum Chordata; class Amphibia; order Anura; family Pipidae; genus Hymenochirus; species Hymenochirus boettgeri. Next base: position 95,843,084 of record CM033470.1, on the reverse strand, counting down.
TTGATTCAGGACATTTGGGAGATTGATGTTTGGTAACTTTTTTTTTAACATTCCATGAGGTTTTGGCATGATTTTTACCTTTTGAAGTTGTTTTTTGTTAGTTGGACCTGGGTGGGAATCTTGGCTTCAGATGATGACAGTGGCCACAGGGCAAGTGAAGATCTAAAGGGACTGATTATAAGGAATGGGATGTGCGTGCAGTTTGTATATTTTTTACAATTAAATGATCTCAATGCTAATAGGCAAACCCAAATAAAATTATCTAAAGCGTCTTCCAAAGTTGTAATTGTTGCCAGCACTCCAGATTACTATACGGCATTATTTTATTTTACATTAAACGACTATCCATTAAAACAAACACTGATATTCTCAGGTACATCTTCGTATAATGACCCTGATGTTTTCATGGTACTGGGAGATAAAATACATGGCAGTTTGACATTTTCCCTTGTTCAACATAAAATGTTTGGTTTTCAAGAATTCATCAGAAGAGCCAATCCTTACATTTACCCTGGTGACCCTTATATTTCTCACATGTGGAGACAAATCTTTAATTGTTACATTCCTCAAATGAAAGAAGCTCAGCAGAATAGGAGCTGGTTACTGGATTGCTCTGGAAATGAAACACTGAATCTGAACGATCAGGACTTATATTTTCCCATTACATACACTATTTACCAAGCTGTCTACATGGTGGCGTTTGCTTTGCATAAAATAATTTCTTGGAAGAATTTGAATGAGGAACTTTTAAAGAAAGACCACCTGAGGAGAACACTAAATCCCTGGAAGGTGGGATAACATTTTATATCTGCATTTTAGGTTCAAAGAAATCAATTTTTATGTTAGAAGTGTTGCTCCATTTTGCCTTAGTTGAGTTCACAGGTCTGAATTTGGGGTTCAGTAGGACTGAACCTTAGTGTATATTTCCTATATTTTTTTCCGTACATTTCTGTGTAAGTCACGCTAATGCCATCTTATTTTATGTTACATTGCTTCAACTGCTTATCTTCCAGAGTTAAACCCAACAACATACAAATCAGTTAGCGTTGGGGTTTAAATGGAAAACAGCGCTAGTGCCTCTATCTGCTTCTGTCTCCTAGCTTCTTTCTACTCTACTGCAAAGTTCAAACTTTGGGATTACTTATTTTTACACACAAGCTACATGGAGCATTTGTTGTTCCTTTTAAGAAATACTGAAAAACAAAGATATTTCTTTAAAAATAAAAATGTGAACAATAAAAACAGTTTAAAAAGTTTGTTTTTCCAAACAGCTAAACCATTTTCTTAGAAAAGTTCATCGGACGTGGTCATCCCAAGAGATTTTCTTCACCAAGGAGGGAGATGTTCCTGCTCACTTCGTCCTTGCAAATATTGCACTTTTACGTCTATATCATTACATGGAAGGCAAAGATCGCCTTTTTTATGAAGTTAAGCTAATGGAAGTTGGAATATTTAATGCGTCAGTTCCTGTGGGAAGACAGTTGTTTATAAATGATAGTGACATTGTGTGGAACAAATACTCTATGGGGGTAAGAATCTGGTAATCACCTAAAATATGTTCCTTTTCAATTGGTATAGATCCTGTCAAGTAAATATGACTTTTTATCTGATTATTCAGAAATATGCAGATAATTTACATATAAACACTGTGTTTAATATGTTTACAGAATTCTTTATAGTCTGGCAAAATGGGCAGCAGAGGGCAGATGAGAGTCAGTGTTGATAAATGTAAGGTGATACATATGGGGCTTAACATACTTTCAGGGTTATTCAATAAAAGTTCTTATTGTTTAAAATGGTGCTAATTTTGCCCAACCAATCAGATGTTAGCTTTCAAATGTTAAATAACATCTGATTGGTTGGGGCTAAATTAGCACCATTTTAAATGATAAGACCTTTTATTGAATCTCCCTGTTTGTGCTGCCTTAACTATAAATGGCTCTAAGCTTAGTAAAAAAGGATCCAGGAGGTTTTGGTCAATTGGGCTTAGTTGTGATAAAAAATGACAGCTGAATTATTGAGCTATTGTCCTGTTTAAAGAATAGGGCTGTACTGTAGTATTTCCGGTAAAAAAACAACTGCTTTTAAAATGATGAATAAGAAATTTTGCAATAAAAATTCTTGTTTTATTGTCAATATGTTTTTAAAGCTGTAATTTCAATCTGAAATTATGTCAGGATCCTACAATGTAGATAATTCCAAACGCACACTAAACCTGGATGGGTGCTGATCCCTCAAAGTCCCCCACCCTCAAGGGTTAAGCGATATAGCAATCACATGAATACGAGGGTTGCACTCCAAGCAAATAGTTTTATAGTGAACCACACTCATAAAAGTATCACACCGTTTCGGGGACTTTGCCCCTTCCTCAGGTCATCACCTGATACTTTTATGAGTGTGGTTCACTATTAAACTATTTGCTTGGAGTGCGACCCTCGTATTCATGTGATTCCTGTCAGGATCCTCCATTTCTAATTTAAAGGGGTATAGATTCAAGGGAGAAATATATTTCTTCTATTTTTTAACATAGCATTGGCAAGGTCTCTTTGGAATATATGATTCAGTTTTGGAACTATCAGAGCAATTCAGTAAAAGTTCTTATTGTTAAAATGGAAGCTAACATCTGAATGGTTGGGGCAAAATTAGCACTTTTAATAAAACAAGTGTGTGCTTGTAGTCTATAGAGATATGTCCTCCAATCAGAAGGGTTTTGCATAACCCTTTCTCTTCTTCTGTTGTCATCAAAACTACATTATCAATGGATATATATATATATATATGAAACAAAGTTAGTTGATACAACGCACTCACAGGACTTCTTCCAAATGTTTTATTCAATACAACATAGTGCAGGCAACATCTCGGTACCTTCCTAGGTCCCTTTTTAAAGCTATATAGTATATATATATATATATATATATATATATAAATATACACATACTAGCAAAAGTTTGCCCATTGGTGCACAGTGGGAAATATATGGGTGTATGTTTAGCTATATGTGGATACAGATGATATAAAATCTTTATACACACTACTATAAAATTTAGGGATTTGTACAAAAAATAAAGGCAAGATGTTGAAAATAAAAGAAATCCTATGAAATCCTATTAGTGTCACATCCCCTAAATGAATATTTTACACAATATACAGAGGCAGAAGAGAACCTATTGGGTGTACCCCAATAGGTATTAGAGGGGACATATATACACACATCTTTTGGATTGTACTGGAAATGTCAATGCTTTAGATATATATGTTAAATATACATAAAGTGCAGCCTAACATCTAGATAAGATAAGATTTCTTTCAAATCAGAATTAGTTACAATCAGTGCCCACAGGTGCTTCGCCATCCTTTCTCTGAGTGTTGTAGTGGTCTTACCTACATAATATAACCCACCCGGGCATATAAAGAGATATATCACATCAGTCCTCAGGATGCTAAAGCTATAGCCAAAAACGCGTTGATGCACAATAAAAAGTTTGTGTAAACAGTTATAGTCCCACGAGTGCTCCTTCCAATGTATACGCTAACTATGTCTTAAGGAGCAACAGGGCACTGGAATGGAGTAGCACGAGTGCGAGACCCACTTTGGAAATATATATATATATATATATATATATATATATATATATATATATATATATATATGAATGAAGCAATTTCCCCATCTTTTTGGTAGGTAGGGTTAAAGAGTAGGGTGTAAAGGTTGGACTAGATAAACAAATGTCTTTATTCAACCTGAATTAATATGTTACTATATATTTAAAAATGATATATTCCAAACTGCCACTCCCATCAATCAAGACTTGTTACAAATATTTACACAGTCCAACTATTCCTACCTTTATACCTACCCATAATGCTAACAGTTACATTGTAACATAGTATTGGAGGTTGTAAAAAAACATACTTCTATCTAGTCCAACCTTTATACCCTACCTATATTGTCTAACAGTTACATAGTAACAAAGTACTGGAGGTTGTAAAAAAACATACTTCCATCTAGTCCAACCTTTATACCCTACCCATAATGTCTGTCTAACAGTTACATAGTAACATAGTATTGGAGGTTGTATAAAGACATACATCTATCTAGTCCAACCTTAATACCCTACCCATAATGTCTGTCTAACTGTTACATAGTAACATATTATTGGAGGTTGTATAAAGACATATGCCCATCTAGTCCAACCTTTATACCCTACCAATAATGTCTGTATAACAGTTGGACCTGGGTGGGAATCTTGGCTTCAGATGATGACAGTGGCCACAGGGCAAGTGAAGATCTAAAGGGACTGATTATAAGGAATGGGATGTGTGTGCAGTTTGTATATTTTTTACAATTAAATGATCTCAATGCTAATAGGCAAACCCAAATAAAATTATCTAAAGCGTCTTCCAAAGTTGTAATTGTTGCCAGCACTCCAGATTACTATATGGCATTATTTTATTTTACATTAAATGACTATCCATTAAAACAAACACTGATATTCTCAGGTACATCTTCGTATAATGACCCTGATGTTTTCATGGTACTGGGAGATAAAATACATGGCAGTTTGACATTTTCCCTTGTTCAACATAAAATGTTTGGTTTTCAAGAATTCATCAGAAGAGCCAATCCTTACATTTACCCTGGTGACCCTTATATTTCTCACATGTGGAGACAAATCTTTAATTGTTACATTCCTCAAATGAAAGAAGCTCAGCAGAATAGGAGCTGGTTACTGGATTGCTCTGGAAATGAAACACTGAATCTGAACGATCAGGACTTATATTTTCCCATTACATACACTATTTACCAAGCTGTCTACATGGTGGCGTTTGCTTTGCATAAAATAATTTCTTGGAAGAATTTGAATGAGGAACTTTTAAAGAAAGACCACCTGAGGAGAACACTAAATCCCTGGAAGGTGGGATAACATTTTATATCTGCATTTTAGGTTCAAAGAAATCAATTTTTATGTTAGAAGTGTTGCTCCATTTTGCCTTAGTTGAGTTCACAGGCCTGAATTTGGGGTTCAGTAGGACTGAACCTTAGTGTATATTTCCTATATTTTTTTCCGTACATTTCTGTGTAAGTCACGCTAATGCCATCTTATTTTATGTTACATTGCTTCAACTGCTTATCTTCCAGAGTTAAACCCAACAACATACAAATCAGTTAGCGTTGGGGTTTAAATGGAAAACAGCGCTAGTGCCTCTATCTGCTTCTGTCTCCTAGCTTCTTTCTACTCTACTGCAAAGTTCAAACTTTGGGATTACTTATTTTTACACACAAGCTACATGGAGCATTTGTTGTTCCTTTTAAGAAATACTGAAAAACAAAGATATTTCTTTAAAAATAAAAATGTGAACAATAAAAACAGTTTAAAAAGTTTGTTTTTCCAAACAGCTAAACCATTTTCTTAGAAAAGTTCATCGGACGTGGTCATCCCAAGAGATTTTCTTCACCAAGGAGGGAGATGTTCCTGCTCACTTCGTCCTTGCAAATATTGCACTTTTACGTCTATATCATTACATGGAAGGCAAAGATCGCCTTTTTTATGAAGTTAAGCTAATGGAAGTTGGAATATTTAATGCGTCAGTTCCTGTGGGAAGACAGTTGTTTATAAATGATAGTGACATTGTGTGGAACAAATACTCTATGGGGGTAAGAATCTGGTAATCACCTAAAATATGTTCCTTTTCAATTGGTATAGATCCTGTCAAGTAAATATGACTTTTTATCTGATTATTCAGAAATATGCAGATAATTTACATATAAACACTGTGTTTAATATGTTTACAGAATTCTTTATAGTCTGGCAAAATGGGCAGCAGAGGGCAGATGAGATTCAGTGTTGATAAATGTAAGTTGATACATATGGGGTTTAACATACTTTCAGGGTTATTCAATAAAAGTTCTTATTGTTTAAAATGGTGCTAATTTTGCCCAACCAATCAGATGTTAGCTTTCAAATGTTAAATAACATCTGATTGGTTGGGGCTAAATTAGCACCATTTTAAATGATAAGACCTTTTATTGAATCTCCCTGTTTGTGCTGCCTTAACTATAAATGGCTCTAAGCTTAGTAAAAAAGGATCCAGGAGGTTTTGGTCAATTGGGCTTAGTTGTGATAAAAAATGACAGCTGAATTATTGAGCTATTGTCCTGTTTAAAGAATAGGGCTGTACTGTAGTATTTCCGGTAAAAAAACAACTGCTTTTAAAATGATGAATAAGAAATTTTGCAATAAAAATTCTTGTTTTATTGTCAATATGTTTTTAAAGCTGTAATTTCAATCTGAAATTATGTCAGGATCCTACAATGTAGATAATTCCAAACGCACACTAAACCTGGATGGGTGCTGATCCCTCAAAGTCCCCCACCCTCAAGGGTTAAGCGATATAGCAATCACATGAATACGAGGGTTGCACTCCAAGCAAATAGTTTTATAGTGAACCACACTCATAAAAGTATCACACCGTTTCGGGGACTTTGCCCCTTCCTCAGGTCATCACCTGATACTTTTATGAGTGTGGTTCACTATTAAACTATTTGCTTGGAGTGCGACCCTCGTATTCATGTGATTCCTGTCAGGATCCTCCATTTCTAATTTAAAGGGGTATAGATTCAAGGGAGAAATATATTTCTTCTATTTTTTAACATAGCATTGGCAAGGTCTCTTTGGAATATATGATTCAGTTTTGGAACTATCAGAGCAATTCAGTAAAAGTTCTTATTGTTAAAATGGAAGCTAACATCTGAATGGTTGGGGCAAAATTAGCACTTTTAATAAAACAAGTGTGTGCTTGTAGTCTATGGAGATATGTCCTCCAATCAGAAGGGTTTTGCATAACCCTTTCTCTTCTTCTGTTGTCATCAAAACTACATTATCAATGGATATATATATATATATATGAAACAAAGTTAGTTGATACAACGCACTCACAGGACTTCTTCCAAATGTTTTATTCAATACAACATAGTGCAGGCAACATCTCGGTACCTTCCTAGGTCCCTTTTTAAAGCTATATAGTATATATATATATATATATATATATATATAAATATACACATACTAGCAAAAGTTTGCCCATTGGTGCACAGTGGGAAATATATGGGTGTATGTTTAGCTATATGTGGATACAGATGATATAAAATCTTTATACACACTACTATAAAATTTAGGGATTTGTACAAAAAATAAAGGCAAGATGTTGAAAATAAAAGAAATCCTATGAAATCCTATTAGTGTCACATCCCCTAAATGAATATTTTACACAATATACAGAGGCAGAAGAGAACCTATTGGGTGTACCCCAATAGGTATTAGAGGGGACATATATACACACATCTTTTGGATTGTACTGGAAATGTCAATGCTTTAGATATATATGTTAAATATACATAAAGTGCAGCCTAACATCTAGATAAGATAAGATTTCTTTCAAATCAGAATTAGTTACAATCAGTGCCCACAGGTGCTTCGCCATCCTTTCTCTGAGTGTTGTAGTGGTCTTACCTACATAATATAACCCACCCGGGCATATAAAGAGATATATCACATCAGTCCTCAGGATGCTAAAGCTATAGCCAAAAACGCGTTGATGCACAATAAAAAGTTTGTGTAAACAGTTATAGTCCCACGAGTGCTCCTTCCAATGTATACGCTAACTATGTCTTAAGGAGCAACAGGGCACTGGAATGGAGTAGCACGAGTGCGAGACCCACTTTGGAAATATATATATATATATATATATATATATATATATATATATATATATATATATATGAATGAAGCAATTTCCCCATCTTTTTGGTAGGTAGGGTTAAAGAGTAGGGTGTAAAGGTTGGACTAGATAAACAAATGTCTTTATTCAACCTGAATTACTATGTTACTATATATTTAAAAATGATATATTCCAAACTGCCACTCCCATCAATCAAGACTTGTTACAAATATTTACACAGTCCAACTATTCCTACCTTTATACCTACCCATAATGCTAACAGTTACATTGTAACATAGTATTGGAGGTTGTAAAAAAACATACTTCTATCTAGTCCAACCTTTATACCCTACCTATATTGTCTAACAGTTACATAGTAACAAAGTACTGGAGGTTGTAAAAAAACATACTTCCATCTAGTCCAACCTTTATACCCTACCCATAATGTCTGTCTAACAGTTACATAGTAACATAGTATTGGAGGTTGTATAAAGACATACATCTATCTAGTCCAACCTTAATACCCTACCCATAATGTCTGTCTAACTGTTACATAGTAACATATTATTGGAGGTTGTATAAAGACATATGCCCATCTAGTCCAACCTTTATACCCTACCAATAATGTCTGTATAACATGTTTTAGAGAGGGATCACTATTGGTCAATGTGTTAGAGAGGGATCCCTATTGGTCAATGTGTTAGAGAGGGATCCCTATTGGTCAATGTGTTAGAGAGGGATCACTATTGGTCAATGTTTTAGAGAGGGATCACTATTGGTCAATGTGTTAGAGAGGGATCACTATTGGTCAATGTGTTAGGAGGGATCACTATTGGTCAATGTGTTAGAGAGGGATCACTATTGGTCAATGTGTTAGAGAGGGATCCCTATTGGTCAATGTGTTAGAGAGGGATCACTATTGGTAAATGTTTTAGAGAGGGATCACTATTGGTAAATGTTTTAGAGAGGGATCACTATTGGTCAATGTGTTAGAGAGGGATCACTATTGGTCAATGTGTTAGGATGGATCACTATTGGTCAATGTGTTAGAGAGGGACCACTATTGGTCAATGTATTAGAGAGGGATCACTATTGGTCAATGTGTTAGAGAGGGATCACTATTGGTCAATGTTTTAGAGAGGGATCACTATTGGTCAATGTGTTAGAGAGGGACCACTATTGGTCAATGTTTTAGAGAGGGATCACTATTGATCAATGTGTTAGAGAGGGATCACTATTGGTCAAAGTGTTAGAGAGGGATCACTATTGGTCAATGTGTTAAAGAGGGATCAACATACACACATATATATATATATATATATATATATATCATCTACACAAACGTCGGCACTCTCAGGGCTTAGCAAACAATCCAAAAAGTTTAATTCAACAGAATACGTTTACATGTTTCCGCCCCCAAACACGGGGCCATCTTCAGAACATCTGTGTAATGTGATCATACGGTTTTTGGATGAATTAAAAAGTAGATTGTCGGAGAGACATTATCCCATCAGGTTAATCAATGCTTCTTTTAGGAAAGCAAAAGAAACGATAACTTCTAAAGTTATCAAACCTAAAGCTGTCAAAGATGTGGTTAGACTACACACTGAATACAACCCTAGAAGCCCATTGGTAAGAAAAATGATTGACCACCATTGGGACATAGTGAAACATGATAAAACTCTTCCGTTCAAACAGACTACTATCCAACATACCTTTAAACGTGGACATTCCCTAAGAACCTTATTGGTCAATACCGACATAGCCCGTATAAAAAACCCGAATGTCTTGACGAAAACGGGTGTTATAGGTGCCCTAATTGCACCACGTGCAACGGTATGCTATCAGGGAATTCGTTTCCCCACCCTCAAACGGGCCAACGTATTAAAATAATGGGTAGATTCACCTGTACCAGCCGCAATGTAATATACTATATTGTGTGCCCATGTGGACTGTTTTACATTGGGAAGACCCCAACCACCTTGCGAGAACGCATGGCTAACCACCGCACGTCAATCAGACAGGCGATGGGAAATAAGGGCAGCCACATTCACAGTAAATATGGCGATAGGGCCGTGGCTAAGCATTGTAGTCTATTTAATCACCACATCAGCAGCCTGCGCTGGATGATCATCGATGGCTTATCAACTAACGTCACTCATAATATTGACATTGACAACATCCTTCTGAGACGTGAAGCTAGATGGATACACAAATTGGGAACTCTGGCCCCACGTGGGCTGAATGAACAATGGTCACTACAGTGTTTTTTATGATATGCGTTGAGATGAGTGTTTGGTGCTTCTTAGAACAGTGTTGTTAACAAAATTATTACCTCTATGTTTAGATGTACTCTTTAAGCACAGAGTATATTTTTAATATCCGTGACTTGTACTTCAGTTTTCCTTGATTAGGCCCCCAGGATAGTCCTAAGCACTTAGCATTGTCCCCCAGAATATAGTGTTAGATTGGACAGGCCAATCGGTCCTTGTATAATAACTTTGATTTATGCCCTACTGCCCGAAGCGACCCGATCGATCTTTTTACCATGCCATGGGCATATTATATTATATATATTTATATGTCAGTAGTTCCACTTGCCAGTTTTACTATTTTTAACATTTGTACTATTTATGCTCCTTTATTGTTTTATCATATGCTTGGATTGGGTATGGGTTACCTTGTTATGGCACTCCACTTTCAGGCACGATTGACACTTTATATACACATGGATGTAACTCTGCCTACTTTGTTCCTAACTACAGCACCTTTTGGATTAATATCTGCCTCTTCGTTCACAGGGGCGTTCCCCTCTTTGAGATCTACTCTGGGATTGGTACGTTCTTAACTTGTTGACGCATCTCTGTGCACGTTGTCTCTGTTGTACATATGCTGTTCTTCTATTGGGCTGAGTCATGGTCACGTCACTGGCGCACACCTCTTCACTCGGGTGATTGGAGGATCACAGTATTTTAAACCATATGATCACATTACACAGATGTTCTGAAGACGGCCCCGTGTTTGGGGCGGAAACATGTAAACGTATTCTGTTAATATTTTATTAGTTATTAAACTTTTTGGATTGTTTGCTAAGCCCTGAGAGTGCCGCCGTTTGTGTAGATGACGTATATGTTGGGATCGTGCACCCAGGCTAAAGCTCTTGGTATATATATATATATATATATATATATATATATATATATATATATATATATATATATATACACACACATAGGGCCAGTAGTGGGCGGGATTATAGTTTTGGGGGTGGACATGCCCTTTAATACATATTTCGTGATTTGTATTTGTAGGTTGGGCTATACAGCACGTTACATCCCAGAGGAATAAAAGTACAAAAGCTGTTATTATCAGTTTCCTCAGGTACTTTGAGCTTTTCTCAAATGCAGCAAGTCCCCAGTCTTCAGCAGAAATCAGTTTCACAGATACATTCCTATGCTGCATTCTTTGGGGGTTATATTTAAACATTGTACAATAGGCTTTGCCTAAGCAGATTGTGAAATGGCATACATTTTTACAATAGTGGTCAGACATCTACCTTGTTTATGTAGCCAGTTCTATAGATACCAATAGTAAATGGATGATCAAATTATTTTTGACATTAGGAGCAAGTCAGACAACTGAAGGAACCTAGCTACTTCATAGGTAGGTAACCAGTTTCATAGATCATCTCAATAGAAAAACCTTGCACATTTATTGGAAAACTTTCTAGGTGCATTGTCCATTATTTTTCCATCCATACTATAAGAAAAAAAGTTAGGTCACAGACATCCTATAATTTTTAGTTTTTCATTTTTCCCAACACACATTTCTTTTCCCCGACACACATTTCTATGTTTATATATCAGGCCCTTACCACATGATCTACTACTTATTGCAGTCCAAATGCTCTCATTTAGCTTTCAACAACAAAACTAGGGGGCTTGCAGCAAAGACAACTATCAATTATGGTTATGATCTCGGATTGGTTAAATGGGTTCCCAGCATATATAAGGGCAATGAACAAATGAACACTGGGAACGCCATCTAACCAATCAGCGATCATGCGAAAGCACATAAAGCGCAGGGCAAGCACCAGGAGAAAGTGTGAACGTTTGTAGAAGAAAGTAGTCTCTTTGCCGAGGTAGCGCAGGCTCCAGGTATTTTTTGGGTTTGTTTGTTTTTTTATGGGGGTGGACATGGTCTTTAACTTCTGACATTCCCTGACATAAACCATAAATTATTTTTCAATAACAAAATGATTGGGCTAGGTGGTTGTTAGAAAGTTGTTAGGTAAATAGTCTAGAGTATGGCCTGCATAAAGACAAACTGAAGCTTCCTATGGTTTTAAGGCTTGGTCTTTTCTGAATGAGTTATGTTTGTTAAAGGAGCACTTAATCCACTTTTGAAAGTATTTGCCATCTGTTTCTATTATTCACAGTAAGGCGAGAACGCTTACTCCCACCTCCCTGTGAATAATAGTACGCTCGCGGGACCTGGAACTTACCTTACCGCGCTCCTCTCGCAAGCCGCTCCTGCACAGAAAAGCTATTCTGTCCCTATCGCGCACCCTATCTGTTGTATTGGTGCGCATGCGCCTAAGATAGGGCGCTTGGTTGGGACAGAGCGGATGTCAGTGCAGGAGTGGCTTGCAGTGGAGTGGCTGTAAGGTAAATTCCAGGTCCCCTGAGCGTAATATTATTCACAGGGAGGTGGGAATAAGCATTCTCACCTTCCTTTGAATAATAGAAACGGATGGCAAATACTTTCAAAAGTGGAGTTGTGTGGATTTAGTGTTCCTTTAAAACCAAGAAAAGCTGTGTATTTGACCCATTTCCTAAAGAAAACAATCTTCTATTTCTGTAAGTACCTGTGTGGTAAATAGAACATGATGGATTTGCCCTTCCTTTCAACCGGTATATGCCTTGAGAAAAAGTTGTTTCAGGCACTCCCCTTGAGACTGCCAAATAAATTATTCCCCGTCGCTGGCTGAGCTATAAACGATAGCTATGATAGTAACAACTAGATAGGGGAGAGATGCAGAAAGAAAAATCAATACCTGGTATGTTCTCTGTTTGATCATCCTGTTTTTATTAAGGTCATTCTAGATTTGTCACCAAACCTGATTGTGACAATCTCTTGGCAGCTTCCTCCCAAAACAGCAGAAGGGAACTAGAATGGGAAAGCTTAAGTTTAAACTTTAAATTTGGCTTGAAATGCCGCACTTTGGAAGGGAATGTGTGTGTCTGCGCTGCAGGTTTTAAAACTCAATCATCTTGCTATGGCAATGAAAGAGGACTTTTAAATTTCATATTTCATTCTGATTAAATCCATGTTTTATTATTGTGTGTATGGTTGCTATATAACATAGGGTGGGGTAGGTGTTGGGGACATATCAGTAAGTGTGTGTTCCTGTGTCTGTGTGGTATTAGGGGGGATTTTTTTTGTATTTATGACCATAAAATTAATTTGATGATTTATGTATGGTGTTCATTGAAACAGAAGGGTATTGTGGTGTGGGGGTGTATCAGTAGGTGTGTGCTTGTGTCTGTGTGGTGTAACTTTTTTGGTTGATTGAAACAGGAGGATGGTATGGGGGTGTATCAGAAGGTGTGTGTGCCTGTGTCTGTGTGGTGTAACTTTTTTGGTTGAGGTTAAAGGTATGGTTGCCATGGAAACAAAAAGTTGTAGGTGTGGTGTAAGGGTGTGTGTGCGTGTAAGTAGGCGTGTGTATTTGGGGGTATGCTTTTGATACAATAAAGGTGTCTTTCCTGTGGCCCTGCAGATTTTTGGAAACAACAACTTTCAACATTCACCAACTGCAGATGGCCACAGTAAATGGTACAGTTGAAGTTACAAACATACGGAGCACCACAGGATGGACCTCCCTGCTATAAGACTAAATGTCATGCTTTATTTTATACAATTTAGTACTTTCATTTTGAAATTTGGTGTGTGTGTAGTTGTGTGTGTTTGTGTCAAAGAGACACATATCCTTATTCACCCACAGCTGCAGAGCTTACTTATGGGGTAAAATTCACGCTAACTGAACTAGTTAGTGTGGCTGTTCGGCTGTGCATATGTAAGGCGAAGGCCACACTGCAATGCACAGGAATCGCACACGATTTTGTTCGCGATTCTTGTGTTCTTGTGTTTTGCACATGCGTTTTTGCCATTTTGTGTTATGTAAACCCATGCGTTAACGCACCAAAAATCGAACACAAAGCGTGGGCGCGAACGAGAGAAAAATGTGCTAGTGCGGCCTCACCCTAAGTATTAAATACTTACTGGACAAGTGTTCTCCCTAGCAGGATGCAATATGTTCCATTGGCTAGGATCATGCATTTTTTGCCTTTTGTCCTATATGCTTTTTTCTGGCAGTATATAAGCAGCTTCTGATAGGAAAAGGTTACATGCAGCATTTTACCCATCAACAAAACATCTGGAACAGTAGGGAAAATGCATACAAAGTTGGCTTTTTTTTTTTAAAATAAAATAACTATTAAAAGACTTTAGTTCTTTCTTATCTGTCGATATTATTTATCCAGCCAAACAAAAAATACCCTTTATTTCTATGCACCTTTCATTGTGTACTCTTTGATTCTTTTATACATTACAGATCATAGGAGTTAGTTTACCAGTGTGTTTAGAGATTTACTTCTAGTGACTAGGGATGGGTTTGTGCTGCGTAATGCTGTAAAGTTAATTGCACTCAAAAACTATTCTTCTGTGAGTAGTTTTACTGTAGCTGGAATGCTGTTGGACAGTTGGAATGCTGTATGCTGTGTGCAGGCTTAACAGTTGGTTTGTGGGAAAAAAGTCAGGTAGGATGGAAGTGGGAATAAGGCATGCAGCAATATAATTGATTACATTTAAGTGCTACTTTCATGTATTCAATTATAGATTAAGATGAGGCAAAGTATTTTTTTCAGTATAGTGTCCCTTTAAAGTTATAATATTCTGGTCATGGTTCAGGTTATTAACCTATTTATAAAGGCATGGTATAGCAAAATTGTGATACAGTGCCAGGAAATCAATTAGTAATCTTCGTCCATTCCTTCATATTACAGCCACGTCAGAAAATACGGTATTGGTATTTACCAATACTGTGGCTTTATAAATTGGCCCCTAGATTAAAAATATATATATTTTTTAATAACGTGTCACAAAATTAAATTAGGCTGTATCAAAATTTAGTGGCACGACTATTTGTATTGAGAGAAAGTGCCCAGATAGTAACTTAACTTCCCTCTTCCCTCCACCGCTCTGCCAGGCTCTCTGCTTGCGCGAAAATGCAAGCAGGGGGCCGGACTGGCAGCCGCGTCTGTGATTGGCTGAGAGGCAGCCAATCATGGATGCTGCGGCTGATAGTCCTGAAAGGCGGAGGAAAGAGGGAAGGTAAGTTACTATTGGGGCACTTGCTCTCAATACAAATACAGCGGTTGGGGCTGGGGGAGGAAGCAGAACATTATGTTAAAAGTTTTTTGAGCTAAGCTGTGGGAGACCAAATCGGGAGGGAGAGGGTGGGAGAGGGAGATGGCTGCAGTGCGCATGCCAAACTTCTCCCGGAGGAGAGACAGGAGGCAGAGTCCTATATGGACTCTGCTATCCGCCTGGTGGCCACTTTTTTGGACTTTGGGGGGATTACAGGAGAACCATATGGAGCTGGGATGTAAGGTAAGGATTTTATTACACTACAGACTACAGCTTGGTCACGTCCAGTCGCCCCACACCATCAGATATTCCCGGCCCAATGACCAATACTTGGTCGGATGGAAATATTTGCTGGTGTGTACCCAGCCTTAGGAATCAATGGAATAGAGCAGCACAGTGTAACTTGACACTCATTGATCCAGCTGAAACGTATCTTGTAAACAGTGATGTAAAACTCTTGGAACAAGGAGTAACTAATGCATTAATACTGCCATCGCCATTTTTGGTCTGTTTCTGTCAAAATCGCACTTAATACAAACCAACAGAAGAAAAAAAGATGAACAGCACTCAACCTTTTAGAAAACATTATTGTATATGCACATAATATATTACACATAATATACACATAATATATTAAAAAGACCTGTCTGCTGGGAGATGTATTAGTCAGTGCTAGTCTCCATAACCCTAGTTACCCAAAAAAAACATACCCACCCTAGTAGGTAATGCACTTATCTGTCTGTAGTTACGGTATAGTCAGTCGTTATGCGTTTCACCCCAATACAAGGCTTTATCACATTTAATACAAGTCTAGGGAAGCGCATGAAAAAGCCAATAGGACATGAGATTTTTTATTTTACTCACAATCCCCTAGCAGATACAAGTGCATGACAAAGGAGCACAGAAATGCACATTGCTTTTTGTGTGTTGTAGTTGTGGCTTCAGTCCTTCTCTGACATTACAGAAGACGTCAGCCATCAGCATGGTTACTTTACTTATCTAAATAGCAGAAAATTGTCGTCAGACTTACCGTAATTTTCTTTTCCTGTGCCTACACACGGCAGTAGGCAAGCATAGGTTAATCCCATGGTTGCCCACTGCCGTGTGTAGGTACAGGAAAGCAGAAAATTGTCGTCAGACTTAGCGGAATTTTATTTTCCTGTGCTGAAGCACAACAGTGGGTAACCATGGGATAAACACATGCTTGCTCACTGCAGTATGTAGGCACAGGAAATACAAACCCCAAACCCCCAGATCTACTGGGAATAAACCCCAAATCTACTGGGAATAAACCCCAGAATCACAGATCTACTGGGAATAAACCCCAGAATCACAGATCTACTGGGAATAAACCCCAGAATCACAGATCTACTGGGAATAAACCCAGAACCAGAGATCTACTGGGAATAAACCCAGAACCAGAGATCTACTGGGAATAAACCACAGATCTACTGGGAATAGACCCCAGAACCCCAGATCTACTGGGAATAAACCCAGAACCACAGATATACCGGGAATAAACCCAGACCAGAATATGGAATAATAAACCCAGAGTCACCAGATTTTATACCGGGAATAAACCCAGAACCACAGATATACTGGGAATAAACCCCAGATCTACTGGGAATAGACCCAGAACCACATATCTACTGGGAATAAACCCCAGAACCACAGATCTACTGGGAATAAACCACAGATCTACTGGAAATAAAATACAGATCTACTAGGTATAGACCCAGAACCACAGATCTACTGGGAATAAACCCCATAGCAGGATCATCACTGGTGCTTGGATAAAAGAAGGTGAGATCAGACACTCAGACATGCCCATGATCCTTCCCATACCAACCTACTACTGAACTGACATACAGAATAATAGAATGTTGTGTTCCACGTGATTGTGGTGATTATGTCAGGTGTGTGTCGTACATTGTTTTAACATCTGACCTGGTTTTACGGGCGCAGCAACAGCCAAAGCCTCTAGACCCGCAGTGGATCTGTCGATTTCCTCTCTCTCCCTCCCATGGATCCCCGTTCCACTAGCGGACAGCGCTTTGCCCTGTTCTTCCGCCATTGCGAAGATGTTTACCCACGTGTGTCTCAAAAAGGCAGCACCAATCGAATTCCGAGCCTGGAGCTGCTTACAGAGGAATTGATGTCAACGCTAAAATCTGTGCCTGTAGATTTGATCACTTCCCATGCTGTGTACTCCTTGTAGACATTAGTCTTGGAGATTGAGTCCCCAACGATGGAAAACTGGGTCCTGTCCACACTACATTCTGTTGTCAATTCTACTTGGATCTTTACATTGAGATCATGTGGAAGTTATTTACCTTGTGTGTAAATAATGTAGAATGACAGATGTGTTTATACAGAAGGGACTGCGTATTGTTTATAGAGTAATGTGCCCAGTAGTATGGTGAATATACCCAGTATGGTGAATGTTCCCAGAACGGTGGATGTGCACAGTATTGTCACAGTGACCAGTATTGTGGAATGTGAATGTGCCCAGTATTGTAAATATACCCAGTGCATACCCTCCAACATTTCAAAGACAAAAAAGGTACACTTGGACATGCCCCTTGTACCACCCAAACTCCTCCCACACCCCCACTCCCAAATTATATATGTCTCCGCCCCAAATCTGGATGTTATCGCCAATTATTTCTAAATGTAAATAAATAGTTGCTGGCAGACATGTATATTTAAAGAAGGGCTAATGATAGCTCTATAAATAGAGCTAGATAGACATAGATAGGTATATAGATAGATAGAGATAGGTATATAGATGGATAGAGTTAGATAGACAGAGAGAGTTAGAAAGAAAGATAGATAGATATAGATAGGTAGATATATAGAGTTAGAAAGATAGATAGACAGACAGACAGATAGATAGATAGACAGACATAGATAGAGATAGATAGACCGAGTTAGATAGATAATAGATAGATAGATAATAGATAGATAGACAGAGTTAGCTAGATAGAGACAGACAGACAGAGATACAGAGATGGAGATAGAGAGATAGATAGATATAGATAGGTAGATAGATAGATAGAGTTAGATAGATAGAAAGACAGAGTTAGATAGATAGATAAACAGACAGAGT
Organism: Hymenochirus boettgeri; assembly: GCA_019447015.1. NCBI lineage: Eukaryota > Metazoa > Chordata > Amphibia > Anura > Pipidae > Hymenochirus > Hymenochirus boettgeri. The sequence continues at coordinate 95,824,822 of CM033470.1, read as the reverse complement.
TAGTTAGAGAGATAGACAGACATAGATAGATAGAGATAGACAGAGTTAGATAGGTTGACAGACAGATAGATAGAGATAGACAGATTTAGATAGATAGATAATAGATAGATGATAGATAGATAGATAGATAGATACAGAGAAGGAGATGGATAGAGAGATACAGACATACATAAATAGAAAGATAGATATATACAGAGATAGGTAGATAGATAGATACAGAGATAGGTAGATAGATAGATACAGAGATAGGTAGATAAATAGATAATACAGAGATAGGTAGATAGATATCTAGAGATAGATAAACAGACAGCAGCTTCCTCTTAACTAACTCGGCAGGTTTAATAAATAATTACAGCTAGATCTCAGAATAAATCTGCCCGTATACTATACTATATAAGTCAAGTACTACTATATAGCAGTAGTACTACTAGTACTTACAATAATATGGACAGAGTCTGTCTCTCAGGCACCAGGATGACTTGTCTGTTTGTCACAGTGTCGTGACAGTGTGTGACATGAGTCGGATCCCGATCGATGCGGAGACCTGGATGCAAGATGAAGAGAACACACAGTACCGCAGGGGCAAGCCTAGTCTGCCTCTGAGTCAGTGTGTAGGGCTTAAAGCGCGTGCAGTGACATAACATTGCGCGCTCTCCTGTTCCCCTCTCAGTCTCTCATGAAATTGGATGCATCCATTCTGTTATCTGGCCCAGAACTTGCTCTAGCAGAGACCGTATCTGGAGGTACACATTCCAGGCACCCGGTACAAGCCGGTACTTCCGTTTTGCCCGGTACTGCAGTTTCAAAAACGGTACAAATTGGTACAGTTGGAGTGTATGCCAGTGTTGTAAATGTACCCAGTGTTGTGAATATACCCAGTATGGTGGATGTGCACAGTATTGTGGAATGTGAATATGCCTAGTATATATTGTGAATATACCTAATAATGTGAATGTACCCAGTATTGTGAATGTACTGTACCTTATAATGTGAATATATCCAGTATTGTGAATGTGCCCATTATTGTAAATTTTTCTTTTATTGCGAATGTACTTAATGTAGTAAATGTATTTAATATGGTATTTTGAATTTACCTACTATTGTGAATGTATTTAGTATTGTAAATGCGCCTAGTATTGTTACTGTACTTTGTATTGTACAAAATGTACCATAAATATATTTTCAGTCACCAAGGAGTAACAGTTTCATGACCATAGATAACACTGTGTTTCAGGTGAATGTTTTCGACTCTAAGTTGACGTTCATTATATTCCTATTTTATATTTAGAGAGAAATACATCAGACCTTGTCTTCAAGAACTTACAATGTAATATAAGGGATAATGCGCCCCTTACGGTGTAATGTCCTTATATTATAATGTGAAGGGGTGCATTATTTCTTATAATATATAAGTATCTGATTCCTTCACCCCATTCAAATTTATATTTTAGCCTTGTCCCTATTCCCACCTCAAACCCCCCAAGCTACCTTCTGTAACTTAAAGGGCATGTCCACCCATAAAACTCTAATCCCCCCCACTAAGGGCCCCATTGTGTAGTGTAGTTTAATCCTTACCTTACATCCCAGCTCCATCTTCTGCTATCTTCTGCTATCCCCCCCCTAAAGTCCCAAAAAACACCCACCAGGAGTACTGCAGAGGCCATATAGGACTCTGCCTCCTGTCTCCCCTCCGGGAGAAGTTTGGTATGCGCACTGCAGCCCTTCTCCCCCTCCCTTCCCCTCCCTCTCCCTCCCGATTTAGATTCCCTCCCCCTAGCGTAAAAACATTTTTATATAATATTCTCCCTGTCCCCCCATCCCCACTCGCTATAGTTTTAAGTTCAGAAAGTGCCCCAAATATTACTTACCTTCCCTCTTTCCTCCGCTGCACTGAACTCCCGGCAGCCGCATCCGTGATTGGCTGCCGCTCAGCCAATCACAGACGCGACTGCCGGTCCCGCCCCTCTGCTTGCATTTTCTCGCAAGCAGAGGGCCTGGCAGTGCGGCAGAGGGAAGGTAAGTAATATTTGGGGCACTTTGTGAACTTAGAACTATAGCCGTTGGGGCTGGGGGGACAGGTTAGTGAAGTTAAACACTGGAATGGGAGGAGCAGTGGGATATAAGAAATATAAGAAATGAGTCACTTAGTGACATATCTGAGTGATTTTATAAGGATTTATACCACTACAGCTCCCATTATAAAATATCACACTTATGTATTATAACCTTATCTTACACACAAAATCAGTATGCCTTTATAATAGTGCAGGAAACCCATTAAAAAACACAGGGAGAACTTGTAGATCTGGTCAATGGTGTTTTGAACTCAGGAATCGGTGCTGCATGTGTATTATAGGCAAGAATTAATATCTTTATATTATACAATACACTATATAATACTCAACTACTGCTAAACAACCACTCATACTAAGAACAAGTTACAAGGTAATGCTTTATAGATTAAGGGCAGAAAAGTGATGTAAAAGGTATAACGTTATTAAATGACTGAGATTATAACCATAGCAAGATTCTGAATATTTAGTTTGTTTAAGCTAAATGAAAGTGACATGTTACACTGCTGAGTAATAATTATTGCGGGATAAACATGTTTCATGATTGTAGCAACAAGTTAATTAAACTTAAATCTGTTTCTCATAACTGTCCAAATGGGAGACATTACATACCCCCAATGAAGGGCAGTGAATATTTCAGCACAGGTTTGCATATTATTTATTTTTCAATATGGGTAAATAATGAAAACGGGAACATGGGAATTATTAAGAATGATGTCTATTCTGTGCCTTCTGTTACAGAACTATAGTCCAAAGCACCTCTTGACAGACTAGTTAAGGGGAAGCTGGATGTTTTACTAAAGATTAAAGGCACTGGTTCAACATTCCTGGCAAGTATTTTGTGGTTTCTAAATATACTGTTTATAAATATATTCTTATATTTTTATTTTACACACATTGCCATTTTCATTTCGGCTGATAATCGTGCCGTGTATTGAGGCTGGGTAGATCTTTCCAGACGAGAAAGTGCCCATACACGCCACAATTATCAGACGAAATGGCCATTCATACACATCGTGTATTTCAAATCACTGTGGTCTTTTCTAAAGCGAAGTGCTGTTCTTTAAAGGCATGTCCACCCTTATAATAAACTTTTGGCATATCATAGTATATCTTCCCCCAGCCCCAACTGCTATAAAATAAATTTAAGAAAGTGCCCCGAAGTTTACTTACCTTCCCTCTCTCCTCCGACGCCCGGCCCGGCCTTCTGCTTGCAAGACACTGCAAGCAAGGGGCGGGGCTGACAGCCGCATCCATGATTGGCTGAGAGGCAGCCAATCACGGACGTGGCTGCCGGCTTCTCAGAATGCCGGGGAAGAGAGGGAAGGTAAGTAGAGTTCGGGGGTCTTTCTTAAAATTATTTTTTAGCGGTTGGGGCTGGGGGAAGATATACTATGATATGGGCAAGGGGTTTTATGGTAGGGGGAGGGATCTCAAAACGGGAGGGAGAGGGAGGGAGAGGGAGAGGGAGAAGGGCTGCAGTACGCATGCCAAACTTCTCCCGGAGGCGAGACAGGAGGCAGAGTCCTATATGGACTCTGCTATCCTTCTGGTGGGCAGTTTTGGGGACTTTGGGGGGGACTACAGGAGAACCATATGGAGCTGGGATGTGAGGTAAGGATTTTATTACACTGCATGGTGGGGCCATTAGTGGGGGGGATTATAGTTTTGGGGGTGGACGCCCTTTAAACTACAAAAAGGCCGAGGCCACAGAGCAACGCACGTTTCTGGTGTGTGAGTGCGCAATGTTGCACAGTCTGAGTGCATGCAAAAAATATGTGGATCGAGTGTGCTCCAATTAACTGATCGTAGAGCAGCGCACTTAGTGTGGCCACACTAGTGTACACTTTTTAATACGCAATCGGATTGCGTGTTAAAACGCTTTGATGTGGCCTAGCCCTAAGTGTGAGCATAAAAGCTTGTCAGAACTTTACACAGATATTTTTTCTGTATGTATCTCCTGAACCAGGTCACCTAGACTGGTGTGTGTGGCCACAACTAAATCAGCCCTTGTGATATCTCTTTTGTATGATATTACATGGCAAGAATGGAAGGATGCTAAAACAACCTTTTTAAAGATATTTGTATAGTGACACCCACAGTTGGGGCCCTGTGGCTACAGCAGGTAGTGAATGATGCGATCATGCAAATCATCATATTGAAACAGAAATACTAAAGAGCCCATACCAGGGATTTGCTTACACCTGCCCAAAGTTCTTGTAACTACATTGGACGAGCAACTTATCTGACACAATACTGTAAAAAAGAAATTGTGTAAAGCTGGGTAGACTCGAGCAGAATTTTCAGGTCAACCGACTGATGGTTCCGTGTATCGGTTGGTCAGGCTGAAAATATCTGAGGTGATTTTGGCAGCAGCCAAGGTCAGTAGCCTGAATCAGACGAATTGGCGATCAGACATGTCAGAAAGTCACTGCAGTTTGTGCAGTCTCCTATGGACTGCAGGATTGGTTGGGACGAGTGATTCCTCCCTGGCTGACCGCCCTCTAGTGGCGACCGGTCGGTCGGGAAAAAACATCTGCCCATGTGTACCCAGCCCAAGTTTATCTGTTTGATATGATACCATGTTGAGTTTGGTAGAAGAGGGAAGATCGCTGGGGAATATCTGGCACTAGATACATATCTGCATTAACATTGGTTAGTAAAATAAATATCACAGTAATACTAGTCTATTATTTGTCATCTTGATAAAATCTTGAAAAAGAGTTTTGACTGGAAACATTAATCTAGGGTATGATCTAGCTTAGAAATATATGTAAAACCATTTGTAACGGGCTGCAGTGCATTAAGGTTATTCTGGTGTTTGCATTTTACTGCACCAGTATTGTTTGTACTTTGTTTGAGCAAAGAGATGGCAGAGTGGGGATGCTGAAGTTGGCTAGAATGTTCCTGTCACTGCCAAGAATCGAGGTTTAGTTTTTACAGCTTAGATCAGGCCCTGTTTTCAGGTAAGTGCTACAAAGAAAAGCACATACTGTATAATGACACAGTGGTGACTGTCTTCCCAAATTCACATTGCATCCTATAAATCTCTGTTATTTTATATAGACACTCAACCATTTTGGAGAGCAGAAAGTTTCCTTATCTGTGTTTAGTCAGACAAAACAATTATGTGAAGCAGAATGGAATTTAGATTATGAATTAAAACAGCCAACTGGAATCATTATACTGAGCTTGGAACAGGCCTTGAGTTGAGAGTACAATTAAATACCCAGTATCATTAAAGGGCAGTGTCTGTTATTTCCAGCATAGGAGAATTTATTGTAACTATTCATTGTGTATTAGTATGTGTTATATGATATAATTCACCTAGTCTCCTACAGGCCAGAAGGCCAATGTTTTATCTCAGTTTCTACTGTCTGGAGAAGGTACGGCCCTGTACCGAAACGTCACGCTTTATGTCCAGCCTGTGTAGGATGCATTAAATACATAGGTGGATAAGACTGATGTGCATGGTATAATTCTTTTTTTGTTATCTGACCACTGACCCTGGCCTACCATAGCACTCAGCAACTACCTACATCTGTTATTTATCAGGTGTGTGCAGGATTACCTCTGCTACTTCAATGTTGTATCAGGTTAGAAGGGCTTTTACACTGAGCACCATTTATGAATTATCTTCAGAAACAGCACAGGCCATCTGATGAAAAAGTTAGGTTTTGTGTTAATATTCAGCGCAAAAATAGTAATTAAATGGAGATGCAAACCAGCCCACCTTACCTGACCACAACCCAACAAAGGGACTATTACATCACGGGATTTCGGGAATGTAAGATGAGCCCATTTGCGTATTGCATAGCCCCATAAGTATGTGGTTTTCGAAAACAATAACGTTACAAGAAGTGTGTGATTGTATCTTGTTAGTCAGAATGAAGCCATAATGTAGACCCAACAGTATAATATAAATAGTAAGGGCACAGCCACACTGCAACGCAAACGCAATCGCACACAGAATCGCATGAGATTTTATGTGCGATTTCGTTGCGTTTGGGTGTGCATTTTTCAATACTTAATGAAAAAAATGCATGCGCAAACGCAACGAAATCGCAGATGAAATTGCATGCCGTGGCCATGCCCTTACTATTTATATTATACTGTTGGGTCTACATTATGGCTTCATTTTGATTAACAAGATGCGATTTAAAATGCGGAACGCAAATCACAATCGCAACGCACCTGGAAACACGCGTTTTCAATTATATTGAATAAAATGCACGTGCAAAAGCAAAAAAAGCACAGCAGTGTGGCCTAGCCCTAAATGTCGGTTGTTATATAGTGGATAATGCACCCCCAACTGTAAATTATAAGGATATTAGAAGTCACCGAGGAGTTCTGTGAGCATATAAAAGCACGAGGCCGCAGGCCGAGTACCTTTTATACAGGGCACGGAACTCCAAGGTGACTTCTAATATCCCTTTAATTTACAGTTGGGGTGCATTATTTATTATAACCTACCCCTTTGTGGCTTCCTTCTCCTGGAACTATAAGATTATAAGGCTATAATCTTACAGTTCGTCCCATAGAAATCCACTACAGGGGTAGGTTATATACTGATAATATATTCAGAATTATTTCCGTAATTGTAAACTGATAAATGCTTCCTGCGTATCATCATCAGGAGATGCCCAAAGCCAGGGTAAAGAAGGAAGGCACTGTCCACTGCTTTTTTAAAAATCTATTCCAACCAGTGTCGCGCATTAACAGGACACATTGAAATGAAAGCCTCTGCGCTATTGCATAACATGCTTTTTAATGCTGAAAACTAAGCATAGTCTCAACAAGCCCTGTCTCCTTATGCTTATTATGTTGCCATTTCTCCGCATCTATACTTTTTCTTTTTTGATTGGTGAATTGGCTTAGTGCCCACTGGGGATTTTCCTGGTGGGCTAGTGGACTGTGAATAACTGTATAAATGCATGTATCTAGCAATAATATCACTAACATTAACATAAGGATCATTTCTATGACGGTACAATGAACATTTTTATATTATCTTTGCCTTCTTATTGAGAAAAAAATCCCATTTTTTTTCTTCTACATATGCCTTAACTTTGTAAATCACCTTTTAATGCTAGATTATAAAGACGCCTCCTCCAAAGTACTGGTATTTATTCTTAAAAATGTCCCTTGAAAATGAATAGTGTATTGCAGATCAACTGATTGTGATATAGCAGTCTAAGGAAAAATATAAAAAGGGGACTCGCCCATTAATACAGAGACAAAATTTGAAATGAAACATGATCACATTCGCTACACCACTGCCCAAAGGAAAGGAGAGACTACATTTAGGGAGTAAAAAATAGAGAGCTGTCAATCTATAAATTAGAAGGGCAGATAAGGGTAGCAGTAGCTGAAATCCATTAGATGATACACCTTCCAAACATCTATCTCTCTGATTGTTGCTAATCCATTGCAATGCTGTCCTGTGTGTTTTTCTCTGTTATTGGGATTAATCATCGATGCTCCTGCTGTCTTTGGCATCCCCCTCCTATCTTTGTGGAAATATTCACATAAAAAGGTGCAGAATCAATACAAAGCAACTGTGATACAGAATATTTCACAAAGATCAGTTTATTACCTACAAGTATTTGTATTAAGGTGGGTACACACAGAACAGATCTCTAAAAGATGACAGAGAATCTTTGAAGGGCATGTCCAGCAAAAAAATTACATTTTGTCTATAGGTGCAGCACCCCCAAAACCCAATTTAAGTTTCACTTACCTTCCCCAAAGATGCCCCTGAAGATACCTGCAAGAACTGGTCCCTCGGCGCTCTGCTCCCTGGTCATGCCTTAACAAGCTAAACAGTAAAGCTTAACAGTCTAAAGCACGCCAGTGACGTCACGGTTAATAACTGATAGACACAACCAAGAAGCACCTCACTGCTGCTGTGCTTGCTTGAAACCTACTCGCAACAGCTGAGGAGGCGGCATTCAGGCCGCGAGGGGCCAGGTCTGGTAAGTAACTTTAGGGGTATCTTTGGGGTAGGTTAGTAAAAGGAAAATGAGGTTATGCACCTATAGGTAAAATTCAATTTTAAGGTTTGACATAACCTTTAACATTCTGTCTGTCATTTTACGCAACGTCCCGAGCCTTCCCCCTATATAAATTATAGGGCATATGTTCTGGACTGCACATTTCCTTCAGCTGCAGTCGACTCCTTATACTTTAGAACAAAGAGATGACTGTGGCAGAGGGAAATTTTCGGGAAGTTCCGAGTGATCCCAAGGTCTACGGTGAACGTTTGTCTCCCTCAGAAATGATCAAAATTGCGGTGCACACATTATCATTAAAGGGCTAATCCCGTTGTTTTCAACACAACACAAGCACAATCTCTTTTTGGTGACAATCTAACATCAGTACATGTGTCCCTAATACCAATGAGGAGTAATTCTCTGCAAAGCGGAAAGGGGGTGGGTAAAGAATCAAACTTTGAGATCAAATGTTTTGGCATAACAATAATCATACCCATGCTGTAATGGTCTCCTTTCTGGCCCCTTCCACAGTCATTGTTTCTGACGAGTCTTCCATCTCTGACATTGGAGACCATATTTTGATTAAGGAGTAGAGTGAGCTTGAAAACTGTCAGTTACTGCATGCATATAATTCTTGTCTAATATTTTCTTTCCTATGGATTTCTATGCACCTTGGTACCATGCTCTGGTATGGGCTTAAAGGGCACCTGTGGTCTCCGAACAAGTTAGGGTTAAATAAAAGACTGCACTCTTTCTTTCAAAATGAGACCTCAATCACATCTCTGGCTGCAGCCTGTTAGAAATTGTATCGGGTTGAATGTTCAAATTTCTAGCTACCAGTAGGTGACATCACCAGACCCTCAGCTTCTCCCATCTGCCCCAGGGGAGAAGCATGTTCACTTAAAGGATGACTATACTGTAAAAATTACACTTTTAAAAACGGAAAGTACTTGGGGCAAGGAGGTAGGATTGTTTATTCCTACTTCTCAATATTGTTTCGTTGAGGAGCTACAGCCTGTACAGTTTACATTTGGCAGGTTAGTCCTGGACTATTCCTGTATTAAAGATAGTGCTGAAGCCAGGAGGAAGACTGGCAGAATCAGTTTTCTTTGAGCTGGTGCTCCTAACAGAAACAATATTGGGAGGTATATTAAATACCAATCATATATCCCTTTCCCAATACATTTTCAGTTTAACCGTTTTTTAGGAAAACTTAATAGACACGATAGTAATCCTTTAAGCCTTAATTCTAGGAAAAACAGGAAATACCTAATCAGATTTAAAACAAACTGACAGTTGAGAAGTTGAGAGGAGGGCCTATTATGGGATGTACTGTATATTCTGTATCCAGCCAAGAAAAGCACAGTCAGAGGGAGAAAGAAGAAGGTAGACCAGATGATTTAGCCACCACTTGCCACCAAAATTCATAATGCAAAACTTACCCAGATCCAAAAAAATAAAATATTTAATCAATAAAATTGCAATCTCAAAATACTTCCTGGTGATAACATTGGTGGATCTATAGTACAGAGTTTTTTTGTTTGTTTTTTTTAAATGAATGATGCCCAACAAATTGTCACTGTTCTGTACATATTTAAATGATATGTAAATTCATAGAACATCACAGACCATTGTACAGTGTTCTGATATTACCCATGTTACTTCCCCTCCACTGCAACTGACTATGACTGAGCATATGAATGATAATTTTGTGAAAATCTACTGTATCTCCACAGGTAAAATAATTTTTTTCAATTCAGTTTTATTGAAGAACAGGAGGTAAAGGCAGGGGTGTCTCTAGGGTTTTTGCCACCTGAGCCAAACTTTTGAATGCTGCACTTATGTACCACTAGGCGCCATGAATTGTGCCACCACAAACCACAGGTGTGTGTGGCTTCCAGGAATGTGTGTTTAAACATTTGGCCTTTTTAAACTGCACATCACAGCGGTATTTATACAAAAAGACATTTATCCATACCATAATTGTAGTACAAAATTAAAGTGAGCTCTGCCTGCCGCCTCTCTGATGTTTATCAAGGGTGTTGCCCTGAGCATTTTGCCCATATTGCCTCATTAGAGAGACACCCCTGGGTAAAGGAGCTGTGTCTTACCTCCCATTCATCAATAAAACGTTCAGGAGCCAGGAACGAAGGTAAGGAACTTACCCAATCTCTCGTTCCTCTGCCACGTCCTCTGACAGGTCCCAATGGAAATACTAAGTCCTTCGGGAACCTGTCAGAGGCGGAGGAGTGAGAGATAAGGTAAGTTCTGTAACTTTGTTCCTGGCTCCTGAACGTTTTATTGAAGAGCGTGAGGTAAGACACAAAGTTTTTTTCTTTTTTTTTTTGTGTCACTAGAGAATCATCATAGATTTAAGGTCAATGGTCAGATCTTGAATGAAAGATAAACCTTTGGTTCCAGAATCATTCTTTTTGAATGAAAATGATTAATGTTTTTATGAGCCTTAAGTGTGCATGCCCAACTTAAGCAGGACAGTATGTTTATTTCCTAAATAATTTAAAGACTACATCTGCGTGCAATCGTTTGCGTGTGGCTTGTCGAGTTTTCCATTATTTTGCTCACCAGATTTGTCTTTTCAGCATTTTGCGTTTGCTTTTCTATATCTCTGTACTGTATCTTGTTACATACTGTATTTACTGCATCATCTAAGTCTCCTGGAAATGAATGCTAAATGTTGGCACCCACATTTTACTATGTTGCGCAAAAAAGTGTAAATAATTGATTGTGAGCTCACAGTGAATTATTTACTTCTTTTTGCACCACACGAAAGGCCTGCAAGCTCCCATTTACAGTCTGTTTGAATTGAGCATAAAATTATATAAATATATAATGTCTTCCAACTGTAAGGGGAATGTAAATAAAAATCACAGAACTAAGTTTAAGTGCAATGTTACTAAAGTTGTCTGTTGCTGGCTGGATTAGCTGTTTATTGGGTATGGCCCAAACAAACAGATCCTGATGCCAACAAAACACCAACAAGTTTCCTCTGAATTAATTGTAGGATTGATTTTTCTCTATGATTCTATTGTTAATTGAAGCCCCCGACAGGAAAAGGAACTAAGAAATGAATCAGTAAGGGATGTTTAAATCGCGTTGTTCCATCTATCTCTGATAAAAACCTGGACAGGGATAACTCATAGAAAGTCTGACTCATTATCTGAGACCAATTAATTTATATAATAAGCCTAATAATTAGATATATTTTACAAATTGAATGCCTAGTCATCCATTTCAATATGAATTATTTATTTTTCTTGTTTCCATAATGAACCTATGTACAGTATTATTATTTTAATGTATTTTTAATTAATCTAGTAGCCTGTTTATGGATATCTGAATTCTGTCTTCCTGTGTTCCAAAATTGCACAGACAGGCAGAGCTGATATCTGTGCTTTCCTTGCTGTATCATGTGTCTCCAAGCACAATTCACTGTGATCAGTGATCTGTTCCAGCAAAGATGTAGGCACTTTAGACAGTCCTTGACAGTTTTAACCCCATTGGCAGCTTGCACTATTGCAAGCCTGACATTGAAGGAAGCCTGGATGGAAGCTTACCTGTTGTTATTTTTACCCTAGGCAAGGATCATTGTGTTTACTGTGTTCCTAGCCAATCAGCAATTGTCAGTATGTGACAGGCAACCTGGAAGCCTTGCATGCCAACCGCAGTCCAGTAGCTACCCCGGGAAGAACACCAGTTAAGCAATGGTTTATGGGACTTTTTCTAAATATTCACATGCTTGTCATGTTAGGGGTTTAAAGGGGAAGTTCAGTGCAAATACATATACTAGTATTTTTCATCCCATAACCTTAATCTGCCAATTCAGCATTTTGTCTGTGTATAAATAAATGCAACCGAAATACTGACTTACTGTTTGCAGGACCCCTAGTAGAGACCGTTATGGTCTTGCCCTTGACCCAGCACCTGGGTTGATTTAGTTGCTCAGTAGCAATCTGAGCATGTTTGACCCACTCAACAGCCAATCAGTACAAATTACTTTTAGGAACATTTCAAGGAAGTGGAGCATCCTAGGAAGGAGAAGGACCGTTAGAACCTGAAATCTCAGCTCACTAATCTTAACAGCAGGGAACAGCAAAGGGTATGAAATCAACTGATTTTTCAAAATGGGAGAGAATATGTAGAATAACTAAGAAGGCATTAAACAAACTAACAATTTAAAGGGCTTCTATACTGAAAAAATAGGTTATTTTAAATTGGCCATAACTGGAAACTATAATTCTTTCCAACCACCACTGTATCATTTTTTTGTTGATCTGCCCCCTATTTCTTTAGGTATCCAATCTAAAACTTCTTATATTTCAGCTGTCAATCAAGTTCCTTGCTCTCAAAAACTCTTCTTCTGTGAGTAGTTTTACTGTAGCTAGAATGGTGACAGAGTTTTGACAGTTGGAATGCTGTATGCTGTGTGCAGGCTTGACAGTTGGTTTGTGGGAAAAAAAGTCAGGTCGGATGGAAGTGGGAGTGGTTAAAAGAGGGAGGGGGGATGCTGGTCAACTCCAGAATGGGGGTTAGACAGAGCACTGGCACTAGGGCGCTTCTAGCTGGCAATTTCTTTAACTAGGATATCCCTGCTTTATAAATATGGCCCATGGTGAACACGCGGTGTTAGACTGTCCATAAAGGTCAAGGGCCATTATACTTTAAAATAATATTTCTTATCATTACATCTTCATTACATCTACTCCCCTACTTGACATCCTTTAAAATAACCAATAAGTCGGTTCCAACTCCAACCCATTAATTCAATCCTACGCAGAAGAAGTCCTCATACACTGTAATATGGGAAAAAGTAAATGAGTGACAGAACCTTTGTGTAAATAAGCTATGTATTTCACCTTGAAGAAGTTACAGTGACTCTTATAAAACGGTGACAGTTCTGTCAGGCTAAGTAGATCACGGATCAGGAATTGTCTGTATTTGCTAGATAGCGCGGAGACTGAAATAGCTGTCCAAGGTACTGAAGAAAATGCATAGACACTATACACCGAGTAATGAATCTCGATGTATTAGCTGGTGGCTCCACCGCGTTCTTCTGTCTTATTGTTTTGTGAAAATGCAGTGTTTATAGTTTGGGGAAGCAAATGCTGACTCATAGTTACACCGAATTCTCAATAAGAAACCTAATTGAAATCCAACTGGCAAATGAAATTAGATGAGGGTTTCCTGTAGGGATCTACCTGCATTTCTGCCTGCAAAGTGCTATCTGCTAAGAGTAGTTACAACACGTATTCTCTCGGTGACAGCATGCGTCTTTTTTAATATACACAGGCTATTAATTACAATGCAAGGGGTACAGTTTCATTTACACATATTCACTGTGTTTTATTTGGTGATCAATTCATTTCTTTCCTGATATTTTTTATTCTTCTTGTTTAGTTTTTATTGTTAAAATGTACAGTACATACATATTAATATATTTATACATGCAAGGGGGAGATGATAAATGGTAGAAACCCAGCGTGGAAAGGTATCTCAATATCTGTTGGATTGCAATCAAACCACAGATTTCAATAGTCATTGGAACTTTGCCATCACCACTGTTGACATGGTTAATCCCAGAATGTTGCCTATGGAGCATTCTGACTTGTCCCCAATGGTGGAATTTTAGGGGGAAATCTAAAGACAATGAAAAGGTTATGGAGGGTTAAAAGGGTATTTTCACTTAAACATTGTACTTACCTTTTTTCACTTTAATTGAAGAGCAGGAGGTAAAGATGTTAAGTCTTACCTCCCATTCTTCAGTAAATCCAACAGGAGCCAGGAGGAAACCCACCAAACCTAGCTGCACTCCTCCACTGCTTCCTCTGACAGGTCCCAACGTGATCCAAGCAATACGCGCACAGGGGAGGCAACTGTCATGTGATACATTCATGATGTCATGTGATACATTCATGAATGTAAGGCATTAAGGGCCCTATTTATAGACCTTTTTAGCTTTACCGCAGGTTAGTTATTGTACGATCGAGATTGGACATTTACGACTGATCGAGATTGGACATTTACGACTTCATGATTACCGAATGTTCAGTCGTAGAATACCATGCGGTAGTAAACTACCGCAGTGGTATTCTATGGGGATCGTAAATATATGATTTTGTTATTGTAGATTTACAATCGGTATCGTTAAAGGCGCGGTATCGCTAAAAAGCGATACCGCGCCTTTACAAATATGGCTCTAAAGACCTGGATAACTTAGAGTGTCTGTGCACTAAATGGCCACACCTTCTGATTTCTCTTCACTGCTCTTCTTCCTGATTGCAGCTGTCAGTCTAAGTTTTTCCAGAGGCATCTTTGGGGAAGGTAATTATGTTAAATCTATACTTAGACTATAGTTATATAATTAGAAC